>JAGWCC010000064.1:1800000-2308623 GCA_022651775.1 Drusus annulatus
CAACCTCACAACATACCCCAATTGGAAATGTCATAGTCCCGCTGGTTCCGGACGGTTAGGACTCTTGTGCGTTATTCAGGTTTTATTTTTTCTAATAAGTTTAGAAAAAGAATGATCAAGCGTGTAAAAGTGTTGGATTTCTTACTTGCAAACAGCTATTCCACATAGTTTTATTGTATAATGCGGCAAATTTAGGTGAAATTTAAAAAAAAAAACATTTCAATATTTGGGCCCAACCTACGCAAAATTAAATAAAACACGCTTTTTGGAGTCATTTTTTTTACATATCCGAGATAGGCGGTCGGCGTTACAAGGCAATTTCAAACTTGCCACCAGCGCAACAAGTGTGAGATCATACTAATTTCATGGTCATTCGAATAGTGCATCGCCTTGAAGAGTTCATTTACCCGTCTCAGAACAGTCACTTTCTCTAGTGAGGCGTTTTATGAAATTATAATGATAGCATTTCATTTCAGCGGAACAGAGCGGTGGGTGCAATACTCTGTCTGCCATATAAATAATAATACCCATATGGGTTAAATGAAAACAATGAAAGAGATAATATAAAATTTAAAAAAATAATAAAAGTAAAAAACAAAATAAAAAAATAAGAAAATAAGATAAAATGATAATAATATAAGAGCATATGCAATTACATAAATAAATAATAATGCAAAAGAGAAAAGAACTTTTACGGCGGATTGAGACAAATTCTCCACCTGTGATGTAGGGGCGCACTTATTGTTAATTAACTTATACAAATTATTACTTATTAATTTTACAGTTCGGATGGAACAGCTGAACTAACTGTTGTTGGAGTCAATAAATCGGAAGAAATTTCACTGACACTTGACGGATGATGTCAAAACAATTTCATCTATTTTGACCTACATTGAGTAATGCTATCTTCAAATACCAATATGTAGAAGGTTTCTTTTCATTCAAATTTAGTCCAACATGTGTTTTGATCGGACCAATATTTGTTGAGAAAATACCACGAGAGATGCAGCTGTTTGATTAGTAGGTTTGCATCAGAAGACATATTTTTAATAATAAGTAAAAGAAAAAGCTATCACTTTAGCTGTAAAATCATTTTTTGAATATTAATTAGCTTCTAAAATCAACGTACACCTGCTACTTGGCCACATGTGATAATAACAATAGCAGTGAATTTATATAGCGCAGTTTTGTAATAGTTCACCTCAAGTGCGCTTTACACTAAATTTGCGTTTCGTTCGGAATCCCATTCAGCCTTGGTACACCTCATTTATAATGTAAATTCTTAAACCAACTAAGGAGTTACAAATTGAATGCAAACAGTGTTCCAAGTAACGTAGTGCAAAGGTTCAAAGGTTGTGTTTATTTGACAGGAAAAGGTAATTAACAGTGAAGTTATTTTAACCAGTTCAAACACAACTTCTTGTAAACGTCACAATACAATGAATTACATACTAACAGTTAATTTAATGTTTCTCATTGCAACACCAAAGCCTCTTTTATAAGGTTGGGTAAAAATATACAGTCAAACGTAGGCCATAGATAAATAAATGAAAAACAGAAAAACATTCTTATACAACACAAAACAGAAAATCCCTAGAAATGTGATCTATACAGAATCGAAAGAAATTGTCGCCGTTTACTAGCGTTGAACACTTCAAACCCTTTGCAGTGAACACTTCAATTGAAATCGAACTCGCCAAAAAGAGATGAACCGGTTTTTTATCCAGTTCTTTTTGGAACCGGTTCCTGGTGCCAGAAAAGTTCCGCGAAGGAGATTTTTTCGGTAGAGATTTAAAAAGAACTGGAACTGGTTCCTCGCCAAAAAAATATTCGTGGGGGAAGGTGGGTTGCTAGCGAAATTCTGAGAGCGAGAAGAACTGGAACTGGAACCAGTTCTTTTCGCCAAAATGATTTTTCGTGGGGGGGGGGGATTGCTAGTAATTTCCAAAACAAAAAGAACTGGAACTGGTTCCTCGCCCAAAACAACACGAAAAGAACGGACAAAGGATATTGACCGTTCCAGTCAAAAAATCCTCTCCAAAAAATGAGATGAAACTGGGGAAGAACTAGTTCTTTGTAGTCGACCTTCAATTGAAGTGTGCGCTACCTCAAAATGGAGTAGTTCTTTGTAGTCTTTGAAGTACTTAAAATTAAGTACTTCTTTGTAGGGTTTGAAATTCAACTTCGCAACTGAACTGCCGCAAAATAAAGTAGTTCTTTGTAGTCTAACTTCAATTGAAGTATTTGTTCAATGATAAATGAATGAAGTTTGTACTGCTGCAAAATTAAGTAGTTCTTTGTAATAGTTCGCACGGAGCGGTCACAACGTTACCGTTTACATGAGACCTTTCAACTCCTAGGCCCTAGACAGGCGAGTGAAATTGTTTATTCGCTCAAGAAAAATTTAGATTTTGAAAATGTTTGATCAATTTCAGCAAAGTAAGGTAAAATTAAGCTTACTTCTATTAGTTTATCTCTTCAGCGTGTGTGACGTAATGGTAAAGGGAGCTGACTCTAGGTTGTAGATTATATGATATGTCATTGATGTTTAGGTATACATAAAATGAAGAACAACTTGTTTCCGAAATATTTTTCTGACAAAATTATCTACAATGTTGATAATTCACAAACTACTAGAAAATAATAAAGCCAACACACAAAATAGCTTACTTAAAATGCGCTGCCGGAAACCATAATTATCCAATTATGCAATCAATAAATTCAAAATAACCTGTAAGAATTATTTAAAATACATATAAATCAAAATAATTAAAGTATAATATATAAGTTAAAATATTATTAAGTCAAAAATAAAATGAAATAATTAGATACTTTGTAAACTTTAATGTACAAGTTACTAATATAAAATAAATAATACTAAATTACAAAATAAAACACTAGGTTAAATACTAGCTCGTAAACTGCAAAAACTATTAAAAAACAGAAACCATCGTGACAAACAATAACATGACATACTAATCTAAAACGAGTGTTGTAAAAGTACTATTATTTTTATTTAAAAATTAAATTATTGTCCTCTAATGGTGAGGCCCTGTTTTTGCGACAAGAATCCGGGTTCTAGTTATGAATTAATAAAAAAAAGTAAATTCTATGCCAGCCTCCGTGTTTCCTCCCTCTTACAATATAAGCCTTTTTAAAACCCAAGTTTCCTTTCTTCAAAAAGACCCTCCACACAGCATCCCAAAGATGACATAGACCCTGAGGGAAATAATTTCCCTCGGGGCCTCCTTAGTAGAGTTACTGTAAAACGTAAAATAAAAAAAATACCTTAAAAACTGTCTTCAATTCCAAGTCACAAAAGCAAACTGTGTCTGAACATGGGGAGAGTGAAATGATAAATGCATTGAATTTTATAAGTTATTTGTTGAAACTGCAAAAATTTAAACCAACCACATTATGGCCATTATTTCTGTGCAATAAAACATAAATATTGCCCGACAGGCATTCTCAGAAGTACATATTGCGATCAATTTTTAGATAGTCACTAGGCGATATAATTTCACATTGTTGTAAACATGTATGCAAAATTTATTTAGTTAGTTCATCAATTATCAAAACTAACTATCAAGCAACTTCTTTGCACTAGTAAGCAGAAAAGATGGAACGCCACACAGTTCTGTCTAGCTACGTACTATTCTGTTATTCCATCTCAACACAAGTATTTGATTCACTTGTCTTCCCTGGGCGTCCTTAACTTATTCTTGCATCAACTTTATTTTTATATTTTTTGTAGTGAATACCGCACAAGAGTCCCAACTGCTCCCGACCATGTTGTGAGGCTGAAGGTAGTGGGGAGGAGAAGGAGATGGGGAAGAGGAAGGTTGGGAAGCACCCGGCTATTCAGATCTGGTCACCAAACACGGCTAAAGCCATTTCAAGCAAAGTTTCGATTCTGAATGGTGGTTTTCCACCACTCTGGAACGTGCCGCAAATAAACTTTAGATTATTTTATATGAATTAAATGTGTTATGACACATATTAATTGAATAAAAGTTATTGACGCCCGCCGGATTTGAACCCGCGACCTTTGAATTTGTAGTCGAGCGTCTTACCACTCGACCACGGAGGACGAATTTGACGTGAATTTTCTCGGCGTGAATATGAGACACGGAGGGAATCAGTATCATTTCGCTATTGAGAGTGGTGGACGTGACACTGGAGCAGTGATGGGTACGTACTTATACTTACCTACCTATTTTCGTATTTTATATTATATATTTATATATTTCTAACCTTTTTTATTTTAGAATACATTTTTCTAGGTATCCATCAAAATGAATGAAACCGATATCAGCGATGACGAAATCAATGTACCGGCCGCGGCAGGTAGAAAAAGGAGACGTATTATGAGTACGTCATCGGAGTCATCTGACAGTAATTCGAGCGATATTGAGGACTAATTTTGTATTTTCCTTTGCGCTTTATATATAAATAAACGAAAAAAAAAAATTTCATAGCCTTTTCATTTATTTTAAGCATAAATTAAATTAAGAAAAATAATAATAAGAAATTACGTCCTACGGGCGTGACGTATTGACACGTCCTAGTGAAAGAGTTTGCGCCCGTTGTATGTTGCGTAATTCAAAACGGAAGTCCCCGGTTAACAGGTTAAAGAGAAGTCTCTTCAGCGATAGGCTATCTTCCGTTCTTGCTTCCTGTCCCGCCCGCCGGAATCGTCTCTTTTATAAACCTTGTTTTTGACCTGCTAACAATCCATTGTATATCTGAGATCGCCGTCTACGACACGGCGCCAAGCAGTTTAAGAATTATAGGTTACCTTTGAGGTTAAGCGTGTCGTTGGGCAGGTTGCTCTCCTCCCAGGCCGGGGTGAGCCGGACGGGCTCGCTGGCCAGGAAGGGCATCTTCTCGGGCAGCATATCGCCGCCGCCTGAAACATAACCGCATTGTTAGTACATATTCATAACTATACAAGGAGTGCACGCTAACAAAAAAACTTTATTACTGACAATAGTGCCGGCTCTTTCCCGACTTTCCTTAATAGTGTTAGTGTTTTCAACCTCAATGAGCTTTTTAATGGTATTTTTAAAACAGAAAAATTCTCAAAATGTTACATTTTGAATACCTTTAAAAAAAAATTAAGCATTCTTCATTGTCGTTTGCACAGCCATATACAATAAAAAAAGAGAAGAGCCCTACTGATCAAAGTGTCGAATTAAGTAACTGAAATGGAGTTATATTTTTAAAATATGAATTTAACCAAATATCGTAGGGTTCATGATCATAAAAATAAGTTTTTTTTCTTTTAATTGCTCATGAGTCAGCTAAAATCGGAAATTTTTAAAAATTATCCTTTTTGTTATGTACAATGTATCACTTTCACATAGAAATTATCAAAAAAATATACATAATTTCTTCTTTGTAGCATTTCCATATTCTCCGTAGACAAATCAATTCACATCCATTTTTCTAAGCCAATTTAAAATTCATGTAAGAGGCTCATTACAAAATTAACTATAAATAATTTCCTTTGTGAGTATGTACGAGTGTGAACTTTTCGTATTTGAAACTGATGTCAATTGAAATTATCAAATTTAAAGAAGAATCTTTTCAAATCCCTACCTACCTAATAAAGTACCTACCTATAATATATTTTTAATACATTATTCTATATTTGAAATGGGTGAATTAAAGCAACTAATATTTTGTCTTAGCAAATCTACTTGAATTTTCATAGAATTTAAAAGATATAGATAGATATAGAATTAACAAATCATTTGTATTATTGCTTGTATTAGAATCCTACAAAGTGATATTTGGTATCGTTTTTGAGTGCTGGGTTTAATTAACACTTAAATGTTTTTATTATTGAAGTAGGTGAAACTCTGAATAAAGAAGTCGAGGATGCTCCAGGAAGACATAGATGGTCAAATAGATCAAATACTATATAATAAATCCAGTCAGGCCAAGAATTGATTTAACAGAAGAGCATATATGAGACAAAGTTTGAATGTAAATATATACATATTTAATGAGTGGGAAAAAGAAGAATGTACATAATATAAATAACATTACTTTCTTGGCACATTTTTCTTGAACTCTTCATCGATCCATACATTATTTCAATTTAACTAGGGGTAAACCCTTATCATTTATGCTATAACTTTTATCAAATTAATTGTTATTTATTTATTCAATAAATGTTATTTATCAACATTTTATCACAGCACTTTACTGTTTACATAATATTATTAACAATAGCAAAATTATCAGCAATTAAATTTTAATTGGGGCGGTTAAACTTCTTTAAGCATGTGGCAATTTTTAATCAGTACAGCGCGTCTCAACATTGTACTAACACTTTGTTTTTAAGTCACGATTTTTTAGAAATATATATTCAAGTTGGTTTATTGGAGTGTTAAGTTTAGTGCTCTTTCCACCATCTTGAGTCAACGTTTCGGACAGCCTTACAGTGTACATGTTCGGGGCAGATGTGTAGGGTGTAGAAAGTTTATTTGCATATTATTGACATTGTATAACGTCTTGCCACTGAAAACTTCGTTGTGTCCCATCCTATTAAATTTGCGATAAATCACTTTCTCCGAGTTTTTACGTCGTATACCATGAGAAAGAAAGAGACAAGAAAAGTTGTCACATAATATTGCAGCACTTATAAGTATGTAAGGATGATCTACGTCCGCACTAAATTCACATCATCGAGTTATATAACTTATGTCAACAGTTTAAAACACTTGCAGTGGTTATACAAATAAATCAAACATGACCGAACTTTAGAATTTTCACATTTTTAATGATATAAAGACATAAAATCAACAAAAAGCTTCCATCATTATTTAGCCAAACTTTCTGTTATTAGTGTGTGATATTTTGACTTTGTAAATCATTTTAATGGCGTATTAATATTGTTTAGTTTAATGTGTTCAAATATGTTTATTAAAAATGCCCGAATTCCATGTGGGCGGTAGCTAATAGGCTATCCAACATCCTTTAATATATCTTTGTCTCTTTCTATCGAGTCAGTATAAAGTCAGCCGCCCTCACTACACTGTTTCGCAAAGGTGCATCTCCATGTCCTCCAAGATCCCATCTTTTAGTTTACTATGCATTGTTTATGAGAATGGGGGAGGTCACAACAGATCTCTCAGGGGCAGGACCATAGCCCACATTAACGAGGATTGACCATGCCACACTGATATACATATAAACATACAAATTTTTACACTTCTGCACTGATGATGGTCACTGCAAGACTGTCCGAAACGTTGACACAAGGAAGTAATACGAAAAAGGACAAGACAGTTCAAAACCCCATAATACTATTGGTCGTAAGAATGTAAAATCGCAACCATAAAAGACTTACTTTTGATTTTATTTAACATTATTGACATTGTCTGTAATAGAGTCTATCATTCACGAGGAGATTACAGTGCAGACAACAAAATAATACGTTACTAGGATTTTGCATAATATTTATCGCGTCCCGTCAAATGAGTTAGAAAAACTCTTCGGTAAGTCATTTCTTGCGTAAGAATCACGGACAACTGAGTCTATATTTAGGAGTGATTATGATACCAAATAAAAAAATATTTGTTTTATTTTTATCTAGGTGAAATAATTATCTTCGCTACAAAACAGATGCGTAAATGAGTGTACGTAAACTTTGTCTAAAATAAATAAAATTCATTCACATATTATTATAATCTGGTCAAAATATTGATTCAGACGAGGAGCACACAATTAGTTTTGAGTAGAAAAGATATTATGGTATAAAATAAGACAATCTAACGGCTAGTGAGACTTGTGGAGAATTCAAAGTAAATTAATTGACAATTCACAAATACATTGAATAACAACATCTTGACTGAATTAACAGATGCAAAGTGAGAATGTATTAAAACATATTTAAAGAAGGTCTCATCGTCAACGGGAAAATACCTCCCACGTGGTCAACTTTACAAACATGAGTTAATTATGGAATTGCGTAGAGTTTCAATTTGTACTTCAAGTTTCAATGTTTTTATTGGTGAAAATACATTATTGCATCTAAAACTACAAACTGTAACTCTCAAAAATCAGTTTTCAATTTCTTCCTGAACAATTACGTTTTTGACACATGAGAGGTATTTTTGAGTTGACGACGGTATGTTGAAAGATAAAATACCTTTCACGAAAAAAAAGTGATAAACCAAAAATTATAAAGTGAAAATAGTAATGTGGATTGAGTTTAATTAATGTGTCCATTCTGAATGCTGATGTTCCTCACCAGGGTAATACTGAGAGTATCTCGTAATAAATAATGAAATGAAAATATTACTCTATTTTCATTTTCTAAAATTCTATGATTATAATTTTTATGTCCTGATGTTGTTTCTTTGATTCTTCTCTGTGTGCCAACTGTCAAGTTTGATGAAACTGCCAAAAATGACTTCAAAGCTGTCAGAAGCGCCGTTGAGGTGATTTTTCACAAAAAACGGCGCTATACAAATTATCCAAATATTATTACGAGACAAACATAAAGATACCCTGCGCATTTTATCTCAACGGATGATAACGCAACCTTATGAGAAGTACAAACTGATAATAATCAAGGTCCACACTCTACAATGCAAACTTTTCCATAAACCAAATACATTTCAATGCCACATTAAATTTTAAAAGTAATCAACACATAGTAAAAATAGTGATAGATCATATGTATATTTATATATATAGAGAGAAGTTGTAATCATTGAAGGATGTTTTTGCAAAGTCAGAGATACTATTTATACTGTGGTCACTTGTTGAGAGCATCCATAAATTTAATCAGGGATGCCGTAGTCCAACTGACTCCGGGCAGTTGGGACTCTTGTGCGGTATACACATAAAAAAGGGTTGCCAGTCTAGCTGTTGGGTTGGGTTAGGTAAAATGGCTGAGATTTTAGTTTAGTAGTCACACTATACAGAGTTCAGAGCTAAACTCAAAACTCATATTTTCAGAAAGTCATATCCATAAATAAGATAACAATAGAATTGCCCTAATTTGAAAAGCTAGACTAGTCCGTTAGCATCTAAACCATAGGTTCTCAACGTGGGCGATAACGCCCACGTTGAGAACATATGCCCCCTTGTGGGCGTTTGAGACTTTCAGGCGGGCAGTAGAAGACCAAGAGAAAATTAGGGGGCGTTGTGATATTTCACAAAAATGGCGCTTTATAAACTAGCCAAGTATTATTTCTAACTAATATGACCGTAGCTGAGTGGACAAACGCGTCGGATTCCCACCCGAGCATCGTGAGTTCAAATCCTCTTCTAGCTAAGTCCTCCATCATGGCCCAGGCAACATCTTCCGCTTCTTATGATGGCGGTAGGAGTTTTTCAAATATTGTCAGGTTATTTGTAACCCGGGAATGTTTGTCTTTCTTTTTAAAGAGAAATTATTATTACTAGATTCAAAGTTCTACTGCCATTATTACCACTAGGCTACAGGGAGCATCTGATAGGTTTAAATGATATCATTGGCCTATTGAATGAAAATATCACACTTGCATCACTGAATAAATATGTTGTCTATTAATAAGCCAATTGAGGGGCTGTGAAGAAGAGGGGAATAAGTTATTTAAAAATATAGTTACAACAAATAACATTCCTTAATCCCTTTACACATTTGAAAGCTGGTTATATTATTAAGTACACTTCGGTTTTCTTTAGCGGTTCTAAATGCATTTCCTCAATTTCGGCAACAATGTACATTCTGTGAAAACTGTTGGTTATATATAGTTCCATAGGTTCCATCTAGAAATGCCTACGACTGTTGTAGAGTATTCAAAAAATATCTCAATAAAGAAGGAAAAGACCAAAAATTCCAAATTATTTTCTCAAAAAATGTCCTAAAACAGGCTGGTCACAGAGAACTGATACAAAAAAAAATCCTAGGGCATGGATATATATTTTTTCATATTTGTAAAAAGCATTTACTTTGTGGCTTGCCATATTTATAAATAAAAAAGATAAACTTTGTTTAATAAATATTAGAATCAGTGAACACTTATGGTAGATTCACACCAATGTCCGGATCTGCTCAGTGACGATATTTTTCCGCATGAGAGCTTATTGATATGGTATGAATATCAATCAAGGAGTATGTGCCAAGACAAAGTTGTGTGGCAGTATATCCTTCTGCCCACCCTTGTGATATTTAACTACTTAGTTAGTTAAATAATTATTTTGAAATGTAAAAATACTTACATCGCAGTTTTTTTTTTATTAAAAACCATTTTTTTTATCAATAAATAATGTTTTTATTAATTATTAAAAATATTATTTAGTGATAAAAAATGGTTTAAAAAAAAAAATCTGCCATGTAAGAATTTTTACACTTCAAAATAATTATTTAACTAAGTAGTTAAATATCACAAGGGTGGGCAGAAGGATATACTGCCTCACAACTTTGTCTTGGCACATACTCCTTGATTGATATTCATACCATATCAATAAGCTCTCATGCGGAACAATATCGTCACTGAGCGGATCCGGACGTTGGGTGTGAATCTACCATTAAGATGTTTAAAAAAACAATATTTTTTCAGAGTTCGCCAATCACCTCATTGCTACTGATCATTCTTTTAATAGGGAGAGAGGGGTTAATATTCTTCACCGTAGTAATAAAGGGAAAAAAATAGATAACTCAGAAGCATTATAAATTAGAAAATCTTTAGGTAATAAATATAGTATTTTGAATAACCATATTAATTTATCTTATAGTCCTATCCTAGATATATTTCCAGTAAGCCGCTGTTATTCCCATAATCCCCTCAATTACCCCTTCTCCTTCCCATTCCAACACCTGAATATGTATATTTATCTCAGTAGCATGTGTTTTAGTTTAATTTTAATATTGTCCTGAAGATGGAAGGGTGCTTCCAAAACCGGTCAGCAAAATATTGAAAATAAAAGCGGTTTTAAACAAAGTTTATCTGTTTTATATATTTTTTCATTTCATTGTCGGAAACCCGGCCGTTTATTGGCATTCAAAAGGTTGTTACAAATACATACATGTAATTTACCCATCTCACTAGATGATGTCTGCTCTAATTTAATCAATATTCTATTTTTGTTAAATAAAGAACGGTTTGTTTTTTTTTCGATGATTTTTCAAATTGTTTCAATAGACATTTACTGTACTAAATGCGACGAATTATATCAAAATAGAAATTGGCTGACATCCATGAACTTTAAAATAAATCACAAATCAATCAAATTCCCGGATTGTGTCAACCTGTAAGATCACTTGGACCCCTCTTCTGGCCAGTTCAATTGTCAACAATTGACCTTCCCCTTTGTCCTCTCTAGCTGCTCTGTAATTCTAGTGAGATGATCCCCACTGCAGTGAGGTACAACATAATGAACGCCAATCTGCTGAGTTGACGCTGATTCGTCACAATTTGAGACCTCCTAAAGTCACGGGGAACTCTCGGACGAGCGAACGATGAATAAATAATAATGCATACCATTTTGATGCATTGTAATTGCACAATTGACATAGGAATCATTAATTTTATTATCGTTGCCGATTATCTGTACAATACTTTGAAGATTAGAAACTCCGTTGTAATTTATTTTTATGTGAACACCACACAAGTGTCCCAACTGCCCGAAGCCAGTGGGATTATGGCAACCCCAATCGGGGTATTTTGTGAGACTGAAGGGAAAGAAGATGGGGAAGAGGAAGGTTGAGAAGTAAGAAAGTTTGTTTTAACATTCACTTTAGACAGGTTCAGACATTTCATTAAGTTTGGTGACAGGTATTTATTGCATTAAAATAAGAGACGTGTATTTTCTGCTACCTAACTCAAATGACCAAAATCAGACACAGGAACTTCTAGCATTAACTCCCAGAAATAAAATATAACCATAGTACGTCATAATCAGAGTCTTTGATTAATGAACAATTAATTAATATGTTAATACATTTTATTATGTTTTTTATCTCGTTGGACAGCACAGTGAATCATATGAATACATTTCTGAACCCCTAGAGAACAGCCACCATATGAAAATTCACTGCACGGATAATCTTAAGAAGTGAAAGAAAACTGCTGTTGCCAGTTTACATAAGACCTTTCTACTCCTAGGCCTCAGACAGGCCATTTGTAATCTGTTCAAGAAAGAAGTAAGGAAACATTGGGCATACTTCAGACACACAAACATGCCCAAAACAAACTTCTTTCAGATTACGTCTTCAGTGTGAAAATCTCACAAGAAAAAATATAGATCTTTCAAAGACACTTCAATAGCACAAATATTTTTTTTTAACAAATACAAAACATCAGAATAAAAAGTTAAGCAATTTCGCCGGTAAGCCGTCTCGAAAGTAACTTACTTCTTTTCGATACGATAGTGGCGCCATTGCCGTATCTGTCTTGTAACAATCCCCGTTCATCTGCCATCTTTTCAGTGGGCAATCACACCAACTGCGAAAAAGAAAAAAAAAACAAATTAGACAGCGAAACAGTTACACCGACCAAAAATTATTATCGCCGTTACCAATCGTGTAATTTTGTAATCGTCGAAGTGAAGTGCATCACTAGTTTAGAAATATAATTTAACAGCTACACAATTAAAGTTGCATCTGCCTTCGCATAATGACTGTTGTTTACATACATTTTATAGATTCGAATACAGCAGTAAACCGGATAACTAATATTGACAATTAGTAATAAAGTAATCGATGCAAACAATAACATTCTCAGTTTATTGGCTTATATAAGGCTTGAAGAGAATTGTTTGATAGGAAAACAGTTGAGATTAATGAAATGTTCATCCCGCACTGATTTTAATTGATGCACCAAATATTTTATCCCAAATTAACATTAACATACCAATAAGAAAATCAACGAGGAGGATAAACAATATTTTTAACATTAAAGCCTACCACACAAATACAGGATATTTCTCTCCTTTGGCGAGAACATTAAGAAACTACAACACAATTCACTGCACAAACAATGAAGTAGACATTTTTATTGATACAATAAATCAATTAAAAAAAAAAAATCTGTCAATCATATCAAGCTGATATTGTAATGATGCCCTTTAGTTATGGGCTGGTTATATGAAGTACCAAGTACCAAACGGCTAATAGGCATCTCTTCAGTACAGGTGCCAATAATCCATGAATTTATGTTCTACCTTGTATAATATTATTCATTTGATTTTGTTTGTTATTCATTTACTCTTGCATTTTTCATAAACTTTTACTTTATTACTTACTATTGTTAAATATTCCAATTAAATAACCATTCATGTATATATGTTTTGGGCATCATGCCTGTTATATGTACTAAAATAAAATAAAATAAATAAAATCCCAATTGTTTTTAATCTAAACGTTTTCTTTAATTCAATTTTTATAAAGTTTTGTTCAATATAGTTGGTCCATTTAACTTGACAATCTATAGTTACACCTAATTACTCAAAAAGTTTTCCTGATTCATCTCTTCACAGCTTGAGCGTGTGGTATGGTTACAAGTTACATTATAGAACTTCAAATTAAGATAACTTTTAAGAACTGACTTTCAAATGAATTTTATTTAATTAATATGTGTCATAACACATTTAATTCATACAAAATAATATATAGTATATTTGCGGCACATTCCAGAGTGGTCCATAATCGTAAGTTTCACCCTGAGAAAAAACCACGGTTCAGAATTGAAACGTTGCTTGAAATGGCTTAACTCTTTCACCGCGACGAATGACTTAAGTCATTTCTACAAATCGTTCGCACCACGCGGCGGCTGACTAAAGTCATTTTCATGTTTCGACTTAGTTTGACCGAGCACATGTATGAAGTATTCGGGCGAAATTTGTTTTAAAAATAATAATATTCATTTGTGGATTGACATCTCTGAAAATTCTATACAGCGTCCATATAGATGGTCTTGTCTCGGTTGAAATTTACTGCGTTTGTTTACATTAACACAATTATGGCGTTATCTTAATTAGGGTTTATCTCAAGTGAATGTTTATTCATATTTTGGTGTTGGAGGATGATTTTAAGATAGTTCATAATTCATATAATGATTTTGTTTTTTTAAAAGGGTCGTTTTAAAAATAACATTCGACCAAAAATGCGTAAACAAAAAATGTGCCGCATAGGGACGATAGTTTAGGTATATTTATTTAGCGATTAAAAGGTTAAGCCGTGTTTGGTCATCAGATCTGAATAGCCAGGTAACTTCACAACCTTTCTCTTCCCCTTCCCGCTATCTTCAACCTCACAACATACCCCAATTGAGAAGGACATAGTCCCACTGACTCCAGATGGTTGGGAACAGTTGGGACTCTTGTGAGTGTTATAGAAGGAAATAAAAAGAATTTTATCATAATTTAAGGTGAGAAGATTTTTATCTAGCCACTCTTTGACAATAGTAATACATTTGTTAGCAGTATTAGTTGTATCCATGTTTTTCCTTGAACTGTTATTGCAGAATAATCAGCGAAGCATAATAGGAGGAAATTTCACCGGGTATTTCAATGTTGAATAGGTAATTTATATAGATTAGAATAATACTGTTTTTGATGCATTTGCTAAAAATGTGGTGTGATGACAAGATTATAAGTTTTATTTATAGATTTTACGGTAGCATTACTTAAATTATCGGGTCCATTTGCAGACCTAACACTAAGGTTATCAATGTGATTTGAAAAAGTTTTGTTGTTTCAGAAAATTCAGATAATTCAGAGGTCGAATTTTAGTCTCTAAAAAGTCTGAAGTCTGGGCTTTAAAGTAACTGTTCTAACAAAATTAAGGAAGAACTATTTAGTCAATATAGTTTGTTCTAAAGTAATGTGTAAAGCAGTTTCATTTCACAAACCGAAGAGAAGAACTAAAAGAGGGATCCGTCTAATCCTTTAAACAGTTGGAATGCGATGGGTGTGAAATAGGACAAAGAGAAGGGATAGGTAAGGGGTGTACAGGAAAACAGAGTGGTTTAATGATTTTATATACATAATATTTCTTTCCGTAACAACTATGAGTTTAACTTTTGTCTTTATGAAGCAAAAGTTCCTCCTTAAGTGGTTTATTAAAAAATTTAAGTGATTGCCGCACCAAAGTCTCAACTGCCTGGAACCAGTGAGACTCTGGCAACCCCAATTAGGGAAATTTTGTGAAGGGAGTGAGGAGGGACAGGAGACAGGGAAGATCAGGAAGTATTTGGCTTATTCAGATCTTGTCAATAAACACAGCTTAAGCCACACTATTTCAGTATGTACTTATATAACTCCTTTGGATATAAAATACCTTGTCTATATGTGAGATGTACATACATGTTTAATTTCTTTTTTTACACTATGCATGTACAGGTATCTACAATATTCATCTCTTAATGTATTTGGTGAACAACTGTTTTTATGAGATCTTGTTAAATAAATATTAAGCAACGTTTCAATTCTGATTGATGGTGGTTAACAATTTGAATGCAGTTCTTTAAAACATGCATTAACTCATTTCATCTATCAAGTCACATTGTAACTTGTAACACATTGTTGCACCGGTAATAACTCTTATGTGACGTCTTTTTTTGCAGAATTGTAGTAAAATTTGTGACATTGTTCGGTAATTACTGTTATGTGTACTACGTATATTAAATCAGTTTTCTTTTAATTTATTTTCGAAGGAAGTAAAAACTTGGGGGTGTGACATTGTATATTAAATAAAACAATAAACTTTGTAAAACACCACTTTATTTGAGTTGACCGCCAACCAGATTTCGCTTTTCTCAAGCTTCGTCAGGGCTTTTACATCAATTTGATGTAAAAGCCCTGACGAAGCTTGAGAAAAGCGAACAACAACCTGGTCGGCGGTTATCTCAAATAAAGTGATGTTTTAAAAAGTTTATTGTTTTATTTAATTTCCTTTTATTATTAGTAATAAATAAAAATAAAAAACGATAATTAACGCTTAGGAGTCGGGTAATATGTCGAAAATATCTCAAAGCCGAATATAAAATTGGAAATTGTATTTGAAAGAATACAGATGCTTATGCAATGTTAACATTTTTACTTTGGAATTTTCATGGGTAGTAACGAAATGTGTTTTTAAAGTTCTAAAATCAATAGTTCAAAATTGCAATACACTTTAAGGCAGTCATAATTTCATTAGAATGCTATTGTAATTGGTCGCTAAGGGTTATAAGAGGTACATTGTTTTATTAATCTCCTGAATAATTTCAACAGAAATTACCGGTGCAACGATGAATTGTATTTTACAGACATGAATAATTAGTTCTTAATTTTTCTTATCCAAGATAAACGGGAATACAATAAATTAATTTCACTGCTCGGTACCAAAGTAAATAGCTCATTTGTTCTAGTTTAGAGTGGACTTGTATATTTCAAGACGTGGTATTATTTGATAACATACCAGTATTCTGCCTTTATCTTGTAGACGTGATATTCAATATTGACACGGTCGTTTTTATAGATTCAGTTCTAATCTGCTCCAAGCCAACGGATGAATAAATTAAGTCATTCAATGGTAGAGCAGTGGAAACAACAAGGATTGCTCAAAACATTTTTTTTTAAACTTTCTTACTACTTTCTTAAGACACCATCAATTATTTTTATAGTGAATACCGCACAAGAGTCGCAACTGCTCCAAACCGTCTAGTCAGTGAGACTATGGCTTCCCTGATTAGGGTACATTGTGAGGCTGAAGGTAGTGAGAAGGGGAAGGAGATGGGGAAGAGGAAGATTGGGAAGTACTTGGCTATTCAGATCTGGTCACCAAATACGGCTAATACTAGATACAAGAGTTTCTACCACTTTGGAACGAGCGGCAAATGTTATGACACATATTAATGGAATAAAATTTATTTGCGCACGCCGGGTTTGAACCCGCGATCCCTGGATTCGTGGTCGAGCGTCTAACCACTCAACCACGGAGGCCATCAAATACTTGGCCAATTAATATAGTGCCATCTTTGTGAAATAGTTACATAATAGTAAAGCTGAATCATTCACAAAGATGATTGATGCAAAAAAAGAACTTTGATGGCACAAAGAACTCACAATAATAAAATACTGAAATGAAAAAGCTAGGTGAGACCTTCATGCATCAATACACAGACTTCTGCCGATTTAGAAGGGTTGACTCTAGTCAAATTTAACTTCCAGACTCTCGGTTTATTTTAGAAAACTTAAAATAAAAGCTGTCTTAAAACGTGAAAATTTTCCTACTTGGACAGTCAAACCATTTCTGTACTAAATAAATGAAAATTCGATTGATTGAAAAGGGGACTTTACGACGTGAAATGTTTATCTAATCATTGACTGTCTCTTTCCTCGAGTGATGAGAGAACTTTTGAAATTGCAACGCACCACTCCAAACGATTGGATTTTGCTAAAATATTAAAAAAATACATGAGTTTGGTCCATGTCTGTCTCACTAGGATATTCCTGTGTCGAGACATACGTAGTGTACATAAATTATATAATATCAAATGTAAATATTAATAAAAAAAAATAAAAAGGAGAAAGAAGAAAAGAAATGAAAGATAAAATTAAATGAAAATTAGAACAACGTTATTACATGGAGGTTGTATTTTATAAATATTGTTTAGGTTGTGCATAATAATAAAAAGGAAAAGAAGAGAAAGATGAAATTAAATAAATATTAGAATAAAGTAATTACGTGGAGGTAACATTTTATAGATATTGTTTGGGAGTATGGAGGTTGTGCATTAGGTACATTTATAATGTTTTTGTGTGTTTTATGATCTAGGTAAAGGTTAATACAGAAAATAAAAAATAGGATTGTATAAGCCTAGAGATGCACATCTAAGTAGGTGTTTTACAGTGGTTAGCAATATTAGAACGACCTATTTTATCAATGTTGTATTTCATGTTTAAATTTGGTCATTGTTTTTATTTGTCTAGTCGTAGCTGGTAGTAGATTGTATTATTTGCAGGCTATGTATTTAAAGTGTCTTTGTCATAATATGACGAGCAAGTGAACGGAAGAAAAGTCGGGGACACTCGAGGAAGGCATCGCACAATAAACTTATTCAAATAATCAAGTAGTGAGAATAATAATATTTGGATAATTTGTATAACATCATTTTTGTGAAAAATCACCTCAAGGGAGCTGTACAAATCTTAATTCCTAGGCTCTATTTTATTACTTACTACATATTATAACCTATAACATATTAATATTATGTACAGAGATTATATACAGAAGCAGGTCACTTTAGATAAGTACAATTATTATATTTATTTCTAGTTCGGAGAAAAATACAGTTTCACCTTCAGAGGACATTGTATTTATTTATTCATTTATGCCCGTTAAAGGCTTTTACACAAATATTATCATTAAAAAAAAACAATAAACTCATAAGCAGTGCAAAAAATATTGTAAAAGAAAATAAAAAGAAATATTGATTAAAACCGGTACAAAAATATTGTACATGAAAAAAACAAATAATAATGAATAAATAACAGGTTCAAAAATATTAATATTGAATAACAGGTCCAGAGTTGAATAGTTTCAACAATTAGTTTAGCTCTACTAGATGAAAAAAACTGTACTAAGGTATACTTATAGTGTGATATTGACGTGCTAAATATATCAACGATATTGGCAGAGTCGAGTCGGAATAACAGAGAAGTATGTGAAATGATGTATGAATGTGGATGAAGCAAGGAGTGTTTTCCAAGACACAGTTGTGTGGTATTAAATTCTCTTTAATTATCCTTATTTATTTCAAAAACATTAAAGCTATTCTAAAAAAAATTATAAAAAAATTTATTGGCGTTGTAAATCCGGGTTGATTGGATGAAATTGCCAACAGGCAAAATTCCGCCTTATAAAACTATGTCATCTTTGAGGGTGCTGTGTGGAGGCTCTTTTTAAGAAAATGAAGAAGTGAAACTAGGTCTCTAAAAGACAATATAGACGCTGGCAAATCATTTTACAGCCGAGTTGCTTTGCACAAGAGTGTCAAATAAATAATAATAAAATTGATTAATGAAATATTACTGTCTAAGAATAAAACATACCCGATCAGTTTTCAACTTGGATACAGAAATCAGAATAAGTCAAGTTGAATGCAAACACGTCTTGATGGGAAGAAAAAATATGTCACACTGAATTTTTTTAGTTATTGACTTCTCCTCAAGGGAAAGTGATAAGTGCTGACTAACTACGTAATATAAGATTTATTCGTTTTACTGCCAACTGTTTTACAGTAAAATAATCCTTGGTAATATAATGAGAACAGAGCTTTGCCTTTTCTCAAATGTCTTTTGCAAAACACTCTTTGCAATAAAATTTAAAAAATGATTATACAGCTGTAAAGGTGTCAAAATGATGTTGAAATTAGGCCTTCCTCAACTGGCGCCAGAGTGGTAGATACTCTAAGTATTGCCCTGGTGAAAGACCACCGTTCAGAATCGAAACGTTGCTTGAAATGGCTTTAGCCGTGTTTGGTCATCAGATTTGAGTGGAATTGGTGACTAGATCCAATGAGGTTACAAACATATAGACAAGTTATCGTCTTAGAATATATTTTTTAAATGTGGCAACTAACAAACACAGTTACTTATTATTCAACTATTTATTTAATTATTTAACTATTTATTTAATTATTTAACTATTTATTTAATTATTCAACTATTTATTTATTTATTCCCAGTAAAATCAAGCATTGTTTATGTATGACAAAAAAAACATTCAAACAATGGGTGTATGGATGAAATAGAAATAGAACTGGGTGGCGCTACATCATCGGCAGATAAGACGACCTACTGCCAGTAGGTTGTCCTTCTTATACTTATGTGTTAATACGTTCACCATCTCACTCTTTCTAATGGCGCTTAAAATCTTCGGGAAACAGTGGAAATAATCATATTATTTCAAATAATAAGTCATCTGCGTGTACTTAAAAATGGAATGTAATTCCTTGGCTTTTACTAGTGTTAGCAGGGCAATGGGAACACTTTTTCATCACATACGAGAGCATTTGGCACTTAATTATGCAATTTTTTTAGATTTAGTATATAACCTCTAGCGACGCATGACAGTTTAATATTAAATCCGCTAATCGAAAGTACGGCAATTACCGTATCTCTACAACTTGTTGTATATACAAAATACTTATTTATTATTTAATATTTTTAAGCAATCGGAGAACAACTTATTAAGCAGTATAAGTTATCGACAAAAATATCAATATCACTAAATTCAATCTTATTTTAAAGACGTTTCAGAGATTGTGAAAAAGAGCATTGATAATTAAATTGGGTAAGTGGGTCAATGTCCAATCATCAGAAAGGTTAGTTTAGATACTAACAGATAGCTTGGGATATATTATATAATATATAGATAAAATTGGCGATAGAAAGACATCCCTAATAGCGAAATCTGTAGTACGATATTGATATTGTTATCAGCCTGATAACAATATCAATATCGTACTAATAAATTATTGTCGCCATGTGTAACTGTCAAATTAACAGATACACAACAATTGACAGAATGATGGACGTTAATTCAATCATTTTTCAATCGTTAATATAATACAATATTCGCGGTACGTTCCAGAGTGGCAAATACTCTCAAGATTGCCCTGGTGAAAAACCACCATTCGGAATCGAAATGTTGCTTGAAAAGGCTTTAGCAGGGTTTGGTTACCAGATTTTAATAGCCAGGTACTTCTCCACCTTCCTCTTTTCCATGTCCTTCCCTAACAGGCGCACACCATACCCCAAATAAGGATGTCATAGTCGCACTGGCTCCGAGCAGTGGGAATTCCTGTGCGATATTCACTTTTAAATAAAAACTTTTTTTCTAGAACTTTATCTATTTGGCAGTCTTCTGAACTGTTATACATACATAGGTTGTGAACCCTTTTATTTGCTATGCCCCTTTAAAAATATATTAAAGAAGCTATAAACCTCGATATTTATAGTAGACATTTTCAATAAGGCATAACTTGTGTCGAAAAGGATGTTTGTACCTACAGTGAGCATGGAACTCGACCCTTTTAACTGCTAGTCGAGCGTTCTACCCACTAGGCTTTAACCAATGACGTTACAAATATATAGACATGTTATAGCCTTAAAATATTAACACAAAATATGGCAAGTATCAAGCACACTTATGTTCCCAGTAAATTCATCATTCAAATATCGGTCATGTATCGTCATGTATGACAAAGATAGACATTTAAAGAATATGTGTGTATGAACGAAATAGATGTAGGATCGGACTGCGTTCCGTACTTCAGCTTGTAGCGTTGAATGCTCGGGTAAGAATAAGATGGCACTTCGCTTATTCGCTTACGGGAAGAAGTCATTATGTTGGGCAACAATGGAGATAGTTGTGTTGTCTAAAATAATAAGTAATTTGCGTGTAATTACAAATGAAATGTTATTCCTTGGCTTTTAGTAGTCTTTGCAGTATAATTGATACACTTTCTCATTACACACGAGGGCATTTTGACACTTATTTTTGTAATTTGTTTAGATATAGTAAACGACCTCAAGTGACGCGTGACAGTTTAGTACTAAATCAGCTTAAAGAGTGGTTTTCGCTTGCCACTTTGAGAGCGCTACAACGTGTCTATATATTTTTAACGTCATTGGCTTTAACCTCTTGTGTCCTTCCTATCTTTATTTTTAGTTATGAATATATTTGTACATATATTTTGTGGCAATTCTTAGATCAATCGGAATTGGACAAACATAACACACCCTCTATATTTCTTTCATCCCTGGCAACAATAATTTATTTTAACTGAGCAACTGAGATGAAAAATAAATTTCAATGGAACAAAGGCTCCATTGTTATATTTCTAACTAATTCATTTTAAAGAATCCATTTTAAAAAATCTGAAAAATATTATTTCGGAATACCACCATGAAGTATTTTACAGTGATTCCCTGTGAAAATGTGTATTTTATTTATCTCCTTTAAAAAATATATCAGTAAAATTCTCAGAATTCTCTGATTACGAAGAACATAATATCGGTTGGTTTTAAATGTATTTTCAATAGTAAGTTCTGGGCCCAGAGTCAAAGAGCTTAGCGCTTGGCCACGGAGTATTTAGAACTAACGTAGATCCGAGAAAAAAATAATCAAATCAAATCACAGCGCCCTTGAGGTGATTTTTCACAAAAACGGCGCTATACAAATTATCCAAATATTATTATTATTGAAGCGAGAATTATTCTAAAAAAATTACATTACTGACAACGTGCAAACATTGTGTGATTATTCCGTACCAAACTAACTTTAATTTATTTGTTATCGATACAAGAGATAGGAATACTGGTTAATGTTGGCTTATCACAAAAAAAAAACAAAATAATTTATGCGGTTAGTTCAACAACCAACTGAGCTACATGTTGGGTATATAAAATACACCAAATAGAAATTAAAGGACATGTTGAAATGAAACAACTGCCCCCATAGGAAATATTAATCAAAAATAATTATTGCAAACAACGATGAATGTATATATTATGCACAAACGAGAAGTGCAAATATCGTATGTATCTATAAAACAGAATATCTGTTAGCTTGTTTCGAAGTAGAAAAAACTCTCAAACTGTGAGCTTTGGCACTGTGGACTGTAAAGAGACTCACCCATTCGCGTTACTTGTGCAGTTAGACCCATGTCAAAAACCATTCATACAACGTCCTTTAAGTAATTCTTAATTGCTTCTTTTAATGTCTTTCTGTCTCTTAAATTGTATTGTAAGGGCCGATTTCTAAATTCCTTTGAACACCCATTATCCCTTATTCCACATGTTGCTATGACCATTTACGACTCTGTTCTACCCTTAAAACCCATTTCATCTAGCATTACTATCCAGAACGCACTGCGGTGCGGAACATAAATATCTACAGTTAAAGATTTAAATATTGTACTCTATAAATTCTTCCAATAAAAAAATATGCAAGTAAAGTGATTATATTTTATTCTACATCCCGGAACAAAAGCGCGCCTTACCCAAGGAGCATCTGTCGAGTTCGTCAGCGAACATTACAGGACTTTGCCCAACGATTTCTGTGCATGAGGCTATGTAGTTTTGAAATATTAATTTGATAGTTTACACAATATGCCACAATATCAGTTTCAAAGTTGGAAATGATAATTTCTTATTACCATAAACATACCCCTGAAATTGAGGATGCCACAGTTCCACTGACTCTGGGCTCTGGGGAATTTTGTGCAGTATCACATTAATATTAAATGCCCAAGATTCATATAGCAACATTTTAACAGTCATAAGAGGCAGTGCAATTATAGGTTATCTCATCGATGCAATGTGCATTTGAATTTGAAGTACTAATTATTTACTGAAAGCCCACAACAATATTTGCATTATACTCTCTGCCTACCCCTGGGCGTGATGGTTAGTTAGTTTCTGTTACAGAAGTGCTAGAAACATGATAACATTCCTGCAGGTGTACTAAGTACTGAGTCATTTCTTGGAATGTCCTTTATCTTCTGTTCAAAAAAATTCCCTAAAATCCAGAATAAAGAGACTCATTGTCCTTTACGGTCTTGTTCTTATCACAAATACAGAGATAACAACTCAAAAATGTGTAAAAATACGCACAAAGGATGCACAGTTCTTTTGGTATAGAAAGACGGTAAGGCTGATATTGAAAGAAGGATATTGAAAGAAGGGTTGGCGCAAATAAAAAATTGTCCAAAGAAGCAAAGCTAGCAGTCCACAATGGAGTGCTTATACCAACCCTGATGTATGGCAGTGAGGCATGGAACTGGCAGAGGAAGGATGAAAGTAGACTGAATGCTGTGGAAATGAGATCTTTAAGACGTATGTGCGGTAAAACCATGTACGACCGTATTAAAAATGTGAATATACGGAAAGAATGCAAGGCTGATGTGAGCGTAATGAATAGGATCAAGAAAGGGACGCTTAGATGGTTTGGGCATGTAGAGCGAATGAACGAAGAAAGGAGTGTGAAAAGAATATATGATGCGAAAGTGAATGGAAGAAGAAGTCGAGGACGCCTGAGAAAGACATGGCACGATCAAGTAAATCAAATACTTGAATCGGGTCAGGTGAAGAGTTAGAATAACAGAAGAGTATGTATGAGACGATGTATGAATGTGAATGAAGCAAGGAGTGTGTGCCAAGACAGAGTGTGTTATATGGCGGTCCGTCCTCTCTGCCTACCCCTGAGGAGAAACGGCGTGATGGTTAGTTAGTTATTATTATCGTCAATCGATGGCATGCTTGTTGAACTCTGAAATTTTACTACAGTTTATTTGGACTTGTGTATTGAGATTGTAAAATAACTATTGCGAAATTTCACCGCAGGGTGGGACGGATAGGATGAATAATAAACCACTCCCTCTTGGCACCCACTCTTCATCCACATTCAAACATCGTCCCATACAAATTGTTCTGTTTTTCTGACACTTAACATGACCCGACTCAAGTATGTATTTGATTAATTTGATTGTGCCAAGTCTTTCTGGGGTGTCAAAGACTTATCTAATAAACGTGTTTTGAACTCACTCTTGTTTGCTCACAAGGTCAATCTTTATATCTTACGTTGGCGTAATCAAAAATAATAATAAATGATTTAACCCGTGGTGTACAACTCAAATTCGGGATCTAGATTTATTTCTTTTTTATACACAATTTATATATTTTTAAATTTTTTATCGCACAAGAGTCCCGACTGCTCCCAACCGTCTAGAGCCAGTGAGACTATGGCATCCCCAATTAGGGTATGTTGCGAGGCTAAATGTAGTTGAGAGGGGAGAAGATGGGTAGTGGGGAGGGGGGAAGGGAATGGGATGAGGAAGGGGAAGGTTGGGAAGTACCTGGCTATTCAGATCTGGTCACCAAACACGGCTAAAGCCATTTCAAGCAACGTTTCGATTCTGAATGGTAGTCTTTCACCAGGGCGATACTTAGAGTATCTAACACTCTGGAACGTGCCGCAAATATACTACATATTATTTGTGCACACTGGTTTGGAACCCACGACCTCTGGATTCGTAGTCGAGCGTCTTAACACTCGACCACGGAGGCCGTAGGAAATTAAAAAAAGATTAATGACAAATCATTTAATACTAAGTTTTAAAAAAAACAGGTGGAAAGATAACCTGATTAATGTAACTGATTGTGTTCTCATTTAAAAATACATTTCAGATAGCAACTTTATATTTTTTTAATCGGTTTTAAAATCCTTACATAGAGTTATTTCACACATCTCAGAATATCTAATTATCTAGTTTGTTAAATTGAAAAGGTCATCTCAAGTCGTCAATTAAAAACTATTTAGATTTGAATTAAAACTGAGAGCTCCACCCAAATCCGGTATAACCTCTTAAGGTCAATCTAGTTAGAACAAATATAAACATATAAATAAAGCAGAATCGTTTATAAATGCAACATTATGTCCAATACCATTAGCATACAATATTATAAATAACATGCCAGAAGTCACGCTTTCAAAGATTGGTTAACTCGTATATTTATCACAACTTACCGATTATAATACACAGCTGGATGTGTTGCGAATCATTAAAAACAATTAGCTATGTTATTATGTCACTTTATGACAAAAAATCACTTATTGTTGAAGTCAAACATTATCAAACAACCACCGCGAGTAATGAAATATAGAAATGTTATTAAAATAGCGAGAGATGGTCGATATTCGTGTGCCGGTTACTTTGTCCCGGTGACTGTGGTGTCACTGGAACAGGTGTGAGAAAGCGGCTATTTTTGGAACCGGCTATTTTTGAAATTTTTATTAAAATTATTTCAAAAAATGAATTGAATATCTGAAACTTTCGAGGAAGCGGTTCCTCATTCAGAGATTCACTGGTAGCCCTTCCTTCATTCAAATCAAAATGTTTCATAGAAGCGGTTCCTTTTCTACTGTTTTTTTCGAGAACTTCAACCTGGTTTTCAATTAATAATGACTTGTTTCCTCTTTTTCAAACTGTTTTAAACACATGTATTCGATGAAATCGAAGGACTATTGTATTTGTCAGTGGATTTCGGAGAAAAACAATTTGGAACTGATATGAAGGATAGACTCGAGGTATATTAAAACCACAAGGAAGATTTTGCGCAAACCTCCTGATAAAAAATATGATAAATAAGATGGACCACAATGTATTCAAATTCAAATGTACATTGTTAGATGAAAATAAAGATGCTCAATAATTTTGTCTCTGTGCCTTTGCTGTCGTTGGAATGACAGATTTTTTTTTTTAATAAACTGGTTAAAAAGTAAAAGAAATAGTCGCTATTCCTGACCCGGTTACTTTGCTCGTCACTGGCATGTTAATGTTTTTTTCTGAGGTATCGGTAATCTTTGGAACTGACTCCTTTTAGAAATTCTATCTAAAATATGAAAAATGAAAATATCAGAATTTTTTTATTACAATCCAATCTGATGTTTTCGAGAAACCAGTTCCTTACCGAAAGATTTTTTGGTTACCCAAACATATTAGTGAACCTTCCCGCCATCGGGAGCGGGTTCCATAAGTAACTGGATAAATAACCAGTTTTCATCGGTTTTCGGTGACTGGAACCGTGGTATTTCAAATATCCCACCTCTAAAAAATAGCGGTGGTCTGCAGCAATGCAGTCAGTGTTCCCAAGCTCAAAAATAAAAAAAATCGGGAATTTTAATACCTAAAAATCGAGAGAAATCTGTGGAAATCGGGAACAATCTGGAGATTAATAAAACTTCACCCTTTATATATAATTTTAATCCTATTTTCGGTATATAATTATTTTTTAGTCTGCTAACACCGCACCAATGTGTATTAGTTTATTTTCTCTTTGTTAGACGTTAAACTTGAATGGCGTAATATATAAAAACAGTACTTACTTACAACAATGTTTATTGCATTTTGAATTAATTATTTTACTAACATTGATATGTAACACTATTATTTTTATTTATATCAACTGTTTAGGTCAAAGGCGTTATTCCACATATTTTTGCAAGCAAACTTAGAACTAGTGGTTTGAACCACTGTCACATTTTACACTGTCGCAAATCGATGATTAGCACCATTATTATTTTTTTGCCGTTACCACTTTAAGTAATCGCCCCCGTTAACAACCGATTCTCAGCCCGTTTCAGTATTTGATCAAATTATGATCAGGTGTCAAGCATAACAGCATGATCCCGTGACCGTTATGTTATCACTAAAGCCTAAATTTGCTTGCAAAAAAAGTGAAATAAAGTCTTTGACCTAAACACAGTTGACATGAAATATTTATTTCTTCAAGAATATTTTTTTAAAACAAATACTTACAAACTATTGACACTTCACAAAGAAGAAATTTACAACATAATATTCAATCATCTAAGTACCTGCATAAAGTATGAAATTATAAAAAATGACTAGATTTAAAGAACACAGTTTTAGTATTTAGTGACTAGATAAATGCTATTAAATTCTAATATATTAAATGCTATATTATTAACCACAAATAAGTTTAGGTGGCATTTAAAACACATCAAATTATTCTCAAGTTTTTTTTTTTTTTTTAAATGGTCGATTGGATGTTGGCGGATTTCCTCTTGTTTTGGTCCAGTTCCATCGCAACACTGACGAATGCTATATCAAGGGGGTGCTCAACGAAACTCGTGTCATCGCGATTCTGGTTTTTTAGTTTTCATGGGATGATGCATCTATAAGTTTGTAGAGAAATCTAAAAATGGGCACTACTGACTTACTTGGCAATTTATTTAAGACATGGAGTGTGGGTTGACAAAAACTAAATTTTCTTCTCTGTCACCGAGCCAGAAACATTGAATTCGTCGAGGAACCCCAGCGTCCTTCCCGAAATCCTGCGGTTCGAAAGGTGACCATCTCTGTATCAAATATACCTCTAATTCAACGATGCATTTTAGGGTTATTAGAAACCGCTGCTCGAACAATCTATAAAAAATGAGGTTTTCGACAAGGCCTCTTTCATAAAAACATTTTCCTTTCATCGAAATCTTTACTACCCAAGTATTGTCCTTTCTGAAGTATACATTCTGTACCGACAATGGAATTTATCAAATGTGATGTTATTACCTTAGATGAATTAAATAATGTAGATACATTACTGAGACACCGCGCGTGACTGTACGAAACTAAGCCAACGTGGCATACCTGAGATTTACTGCGTTTAGTCTCGCACAAACATTCGTTTGACGAACAAGCTGTCACCAGCTGCCACAAACGCATCGCTGTAAGCTCTTTTCTGAGATAAAATGCCTTCCTGTGCTTTTGACAAGTGTAAAAATCATTCGGGAACAAAAAACAAATCTCATGGAGTATCTTTTCATGCGAAGTACACACAAATCACTTATTATTTCAATTAATACAATTATTCAAATAAGTGAGATGACGAATGCAGAAATACATAAGTGTGTGGAAGACAACCTAGCGACAGTACACGAGTACGTCGCATGCTACTTCGCTCGTAAGTTCGTTAGGGAAGAGAGGGCTTGTAACGCGAAGAATGTAACGCGGGACGTTTATATAGCTATCTCATTCATACACACATATTCTGCTTGGTATGGCTATCCTTTTCATGCTTTCAGAGCATGCCATATTTATCGTTCAATTTGTATGAATATGACGTGTCTTGTATTTTATGTCTACGGTTATTACTGAGTGTTTTCTACATTCATACTATCTTGATAATAATCAAAATACAGATGTACAAACTTCTCCGCGCAGTTGGGGAATAGTGGTACCCTGTTCAAAACAAATTGTTTGTTAGTTCGTATTTGGCTGCCTACAAGTAAGTATGTAAATCTGTGATTGGTTGCATCAGTTTGGTTTAATAGACAACAGGCTTTGAAGTGTTTTGAAATCTTAATTTCGCTCTCTATCCAACAAGCCTGCTTTGTAAAATTGGCTGAAAAATTTCTTCTCCTGCTAACAGGGGTGCCATTTGACATGTCTCCTTGGAGTAAGAATATATATATGGAGAGGTACCTTTGCGAAACAGTGTAGTCAGTATTCGACTCGATAGAAAGAGACAAAGATATAAGAACGTTGGATAGCCTATTAGTTACCGCCCACATGGAATTCTGACATTTTTAATAAACATATTTGAAACAAATCAATATCAATACACCATTGAAATGATTTATAAAGTCAAAATATCACACACACACTAATAACAGATGGTTTGCCTAAATAATGATGGAAGCTTTTTGTTGATTTTATGTCTTAATATCATTAAAAATGTAAAAATTCTAAAGTTCGGTCAAAAATATTTAAAACTGTTGAAATACCTCTGAAAAGTGATGTTTTGAAATCTTTGGTCTTATTTGAACATTCAAGCATAGCACATATCACCATCATCTTTGACTTATTTGTATAACCTCTGCAAGTTTTTTAATCAACACAAATATAGGAAATAACCTCAAAATCCGCTGACGTAATTTATGCGACTCGATGATGTGAAGTTAGCGCGGACGGAGAACATTCTTACATACTTAGAAGTGCTGCAATATTATGTGAAGACTTTTCTTGTCTATTTCTCTTTCATGGTATACAAGGTGAAAATCCGGAGAAAGTGATTTATTGCAAATTTGTATAAGTTTAGGTAAAAGTATTTAGCTCTCTCTCAATATATATTCTTACTCCAAGCATGTCCCCAAGTGCAATTTGGGCGACTTTCCCATCAAATATCAAAATAAAGCTTTACAATGAAATAATGTTTGTGATTTTAGCGACAAAATTTAACACCCTGACGGGAAACTAATTAGTAGTTTAGTTTGAGTCAAGTAGTTTTTCGTTAGTATTAAGTTGACTGACCTGAAAAATTATACTTGTACAATCAATGACGTTACATATATAGACACGTTAAAGCCTTAGAATATTAACACAAAATGTGGCAAGCAAAACACACACGTTACCAGTAAATTCATCATTCAAATATCGGTCATGTATGACAAAGATAGACATTCATAGAATACGAGTATATGTGTATGAACGAAAGAGATCCGAAGTTCGGACCGCGTTCCATACTTGCTTGTAATGTTGAAACGACCTCAAGCGACACGTGACCGTTTAGTACTAAATCGGCTTAAACACCGATCACACCAACTAGCGTGATTATTGCTTGCCTCTTTGAGAGCGCTACAACGTGTCTATATATATATGTAACGTCATTGTGTACAGTAATAAATGTATGCGCATTTGGTTCTAAGCTTAGTATTATCAATTAAGATTTGCAGAATAATAATCTAAATCTGTCAAATATTTTTTTGTGTCCTCTTTTTTAAATCATATTAAACGAAAATTGATAACTGGGTACTCCCGCCATTGAGGTTCTACGTCTATGATTCCTGCACACCTTTTGTTTGAAAAAAATTGTGATTTATCATATGGGGGGGCATTTTTCGTAGTCGCACACAGGCCGCAGTACACCTCGCGGCGACCTTGCCTCTAAACCATCGGATTACTTCAGGCGTGGAATCAAAAAGCTGACAAAATGTTCTGATCATAGACAATCGTAAATAATGCAGGAGAAAACATTGATTTCATTTGAAATATGAATGAATTAAACACCACAAGCTTATGCAACAACCCCAGAGCGATAATATACCAGGAGGGATAGCTAGTGTAGTCAGGATTGTTGATTTTTTCCTGACTCAGGCGTGGCTAGGGCTAGAGCTAGGGTATTTATACATCGATTCATAGTACATGTCGACATGATGTGGCGTTTATTTGTATAACCACGTTTTCACAGTATTGTTATCAAGAAAAATGAAGGAAATAACCTAAAAAACCGTTGAGTTATGTCGCATAACAAAACGTAGTGGGCGGAGTTGGTGGAGACACGGGAGACGGAAAACATGCTTACATACCGAAAAGTGGTGCAATATTATGTGACAACTTGTCTTATCTCTTTCTCTATCACGGTTTACGACGTAAAAACCCGGAGAAAGTGATTTATCGTAAATTTGTATAGGTTGGGTAAAAATGTTTAGCTCTCTCTCCATATATATTCTTGCTCTGAGGCAGCAACCCAATAACTTGATCAACAATTATATCAGTTAGAAGAAGACTATTCGATGAACTCCATAAAAACCATAATATGATATATTTTGTGCCGCATTCCCACGTCAATCTTACAACTTAACAGAACCATGTTTTAACAGGGGGTTGCGTTACATCTTCCCAATCCACACACTTCCCATTTTTCTCCTGATGTCAAAAACCATTCCCATTTTTACCCAGGCTGCCGTTATTATTATTTACGGCTCCGTTATTAATGATGATTCCGTTTGTTTGCCGCTTGGCCAGCAACAACTCTTGCTGTTTAATCGGAACATAATCCTCATCGACGGAATTCGCCGCATTATCCGGCGACATTAGCAGGTCGTCCATCAGCATTCTCTCCGGCAGCATGCAGTTGTCCATGTTGTAGTTGCGGTTGACAATGTTCGCCTCGTTCAAGAGCTGGAGCGATTCCTCCAGCGTTCGAGAGCGGCTCTTTTTATTGGCGAGATCCTCGTCCAGCGCGTGGTGATGGCGGAGGACGAGGCTGTTGGTGTTAGAGCCGAGGTAGGGGGGCGGCTGGGGGCGGTTGTAGTCTACGTCCAGGTGCGGGTTGGAGCGAGGTTTCGCCAGACTGTTGTTTGGGCTGTGAAAAACATGACAAAAGGTTGTGTATATGTTGATTGAGTACTGGAAAACATTCAAATGTTTGTAGGCTTAATTTTCAATTCAATTTCTTTATTCATTTTAATAACATTACAAAATAAAATTTTAAGGCGTTATTAAAGATATGTAGAAAAATACATATGGAGTATACAAAAAACAGAGTACACTGCATATAATATACAATATAAGAGAAGATTTTGTAACTAAACAGTATAGATAAATAGCAAATACAAGTTAAGCAAGCAGCAATAAAACTTACTGTTTAAAGACAGTTTCGCTGATGCAAAAAATATCGATATCCAAAGCGATTCGATTCAACAGCAAGAGTGCCCTTCCCACCGGCATAACCATTGGCAAATTAGTCCTGCAGGCCGGGAGATAAAACAATATATGCTGTCGATGACGGCGATAACCATCAGGAACATAAAAGTTAATGCTCTCCATGATAGCTAAGTTTTCGAAACATCCACGTATCAATTTGAAGAAGTAGGTGACGATGTACATATCCCTTCTGACCCGTAGATGGATTGTTCCGAGCATACCCAAGAGAAATTCAGTCGGATAGAGCCACGGGTAGTAACCGTATTCCCTCAAGTAGAGAAATCTCAGAAATTTCTTCTGAACCCTCTCCAACATGAAGGAGTACTTCTCCTCGTGCGGACTCCAAATCACTGATCCGCTCTCCAGCCTGCTTCTTACCAAGGAATTAAATAATATTGTGAGAACCCGGTTGTCTCTAAAATTTTTTGTATTTGTAGTTTATGTTTATTTTCCCATACTAATAAAAAAGTACTCTTAGAAAACGAATGTTAATTCAAAATGACATAGCATAACTAGCCTTCAATTATTGACATGGAGACAGTCTGCATCACTTAAGAAAGCACTCGGGCCATATGGACATTGTGGTATCTCCCATATTGCACCCCATTCCTTTAACAGTGGTCCAGTTCCTTAACTAAAGTTCCACAAGGATTGTCATTGAATATTGTCACCACAGATGAATGGGTGTTTCATCATACTCTTCTCATTTCCTACAGATATTGGTGCTTTCCACTCCCAACAGAGTATCTATCCATATTAAGTAGGTGATTGTGTACCTGATTCCCACGGTGCTCTTGGTGCTGACGTCGTCCCCGAGGTAGTTGTTGAGGTTGGCCATGCTGCTGCTGGCGTGGGGGCCCGTCATGTCGCTGCTGAAGATGGACGACTGCACCTTTCTGCTGTCTCTCATCTTGCTGCAGCCGCGCCTTTAATATGATATAAGAGAATCTTCAAACCCAAAAACAAAAGTGGCAATATGGGTAACAATCGGGTAATTTTCAAATGCAGAAAAAAGTTGTAACACAAATAAAAGTCAGCATTGACTTTTTATAATAGAGTAGGATGGCTTTTCAAACATCATTTTAGATAATTTTTGTGGTTAGTGAAAAATGCTTCAATCCTAGGCATTAAAAACATTATATTTTCAACAAATTGATGGATTTAATCACGAGAGGTAGCAGGTTCAAACCCAGCATGCACAAATAACTTTTATTTAATTAATATGTGTCATAACACATTTAATTCAAATAACATAATTAATAGTATATTTGCGGCACGTTCCGGAATGGTAGATACTCCAAGTATCGCCCTGGTAAAAGACCACCGTTCAGAATTGAAACGTTCCGTGAAATGGCTTTAGCCGTGTTTGGTGACCAGATCTGAATAGACAGGTACTTCCCGAACTTCCTCTTCCCCATCTCCTTCTCCTCCCCACTACCTTCAGCCTCACAACATTCTTCAATTGAGGATGCCATAGCCCCACTGGCTCCAGACGGTTGGAATCAGTCGGGACTCTTGTGCGCTAATCACTTTAATTCAACATCATCATAACAGAAATTGGATACTTACAATTAAATGCACGTTAATCACAAGAAATATCAAAAACCAAAACACTTCTGAAATTGAAAAATAAACTCTGTTTTATTGTAAATTTAAAAAATAAACTGTGAATTGGCAGGTTATTAAAAAAATTGTATCGAGGGTTAAGAAACAAAAACGTAAGAGACAAAAACACAATTTAAACTCACACTGCTCGGTGCGTGTTACGTATATGATCAAAGACAAAAATAATTTACACTTGTTCACTATCACAATCTGGTGATATCTGTAGCACAATATTGGTCCGGTCAAATGTAAACGAATTGAAAAAAATTACAATTATATCGTCACGCAAAATATAACCAAAGCATTGTTATTTTAGCGATAAGCAAACAACATAAATAAAAAATCTACCTTTTCTCTTCCACATAATCGGTGAGCGGGAGAAACAAATTATGCAAGTACTCTACAAACTTCATATCTTCCCTGCAAATATTAAAACGACGGTAGCATCATACATTTATTTACAAGACACAACGTGGATTATACATGTCCTGTTCAAAAGAAAGGGTGAATTTTGAATTTTCGCGGGCTGTGTACATTCGATTTTCGATTTTTTTTGTTGTTATGTTGGTACACATATGTTTATCATATGTTAGCATTATCAGCCATTTTGGATTAGTGGTTTGTTTTTGACAACTGGAAAGGTTAGTCACGTTTTTATGTGTTCTTCAATTTTTTACTTTTGAAAAAAATGGGTCCGCGAAAATTCAAAATTCGCCTTTTCTTTTGAACAGGCCTCGTATTCAGTGCTTAGATTAAACTTTAACAACTGGCACGTCACTTTCCTGAGGTTCATCAGCCATGTTTTCAACGAGAAAAAATCAATACGTACAATTTAACTGGCAACCGACTTGATATTATTTTCTGAGTGTAAAAACCTGGACTGATGAATTTCACAAATGGATAAAAAGGTTTTCAGTTTGATTTGTTTAAATCTAACCACTGATTACTCAACTAAATACAACAATAATTAAGGATAACAACAATTTTTGTCTTTTGGCAGGTTCATTGTTGGTGTACCCTTCTATGCAATGTTCATACTGAACAATTTCAGATTGAAAATAAGAATTTCACAACATAAATATTATTTGATTTCTGATACTCGCAGCTGCTTTCACCAATCTAACTGAGTGATTGCTAGGCTAAAATATATTTCAAAGAGACAATCTTAGTGTCACTGATGCAATTATTGCTCAGGAGAACAGAGAGAGATTTAGTTGTTTTGATCAACCTCTGCTATGTGTTGAGCTGTCAAAGTAGTAAAGTTATTTATAACGTATTAATTTGTATCATAGCTTTGTTTACATTTGTAACCTCAAAACCTTGTTGCTCAAAAAAGTATACTATACTGGTTTAGTAGACTGAATGCTGTGGAAATGAGATCCCTGAGACGCATGTGCGGTGAAAAAATGCAAGGCTGATGTGAGCGTAATGAAAAGGATAAAGAAAGGGACGTCTAGATGATTCGGGCATGTAGAGGGAATGAATGAAGAAAGGAGTGTGAAAAGAATATATGATGCGAAAGTGAATGGAAGAAGAAGTCGAGGACGCCCGAGAAAGACATGGCACGATTAAGTAAACCAAATACTTGAATCGGGTCATGTAAAAAGTCAGAATAACAGAAGAGTATGTATGAATATGAATGAAGCAAGGAGTGTGTGCCAAGACAGAGTTGTATGGCGGTCCGTCCTCTCTGCCTACCCCTGCGGAGAAACGGCGTGATGGTTAGTTAGTTAGTTTTACTGGTTTATGCATTCCAGGGTTTAAAATTAAAAAGCTATTCACAATATGTATATTAGTATTGTATTTTTGTTTAACTGGCATTAACGACTGTCATAAACGACCTGAGAGCTTACAGGAGCTATGCATACCGTCCTCGTATCAAACAATAATAATAATAGCATTCGCTCAGTTTTCATTGGTGAAAGCAGCTGTCAGCATACACAACATAAAAAAATACTCACATTCCCTGCCTTTGGAAGCACAGAATCAAGCTCAACACGGATACCAACAGAATCATGGCCATCACTGGCACGATTATGGACACGGTGAACTCGTGCGCATAGCTCCGGTGCGGGACGGAATTCTTGGTTGGCGGCATCCACTTATGGATGTGCGGCTTGACGCCCTCGTCCCAGCTGTTGTGGAAGTCGTCGTCTTTGCGCATTTTTTCGCTGAACTCTCCGTGCTTCCGGAGCATGTTTGTTGGATTGGGTTTTGTGGTGGCAGGATTTGGAACCTCAACCTGAAAGGTATGGTGATATGAATAGTGGTATTTTGAGATATTTATTACTCCAACGTAATGGATTCAAATGATTTTTTATGATACAATTATTGTACTAATTCATTATCAAAAAGATTCCCTCAGGGCCTGTGTCATCTTTGGGGATGCTGAAGGAGTGAACTTGGATCTTGAAGAGGCCTATGTTGTAGGAGGGAGGAAACACAACAATATTTTCATACTATGTATAATGTATGTATATGGAATACCTACCAGCTTGAAAGCGCACCAGTCCAGGTTGAAGCCGGCATCTCGGAACAGCCTCTCCACCGTGGTCCTCTTGAAGTCGCGGGGGCACCAGCTCATCTTGGACAGCGGTCTGACTTCCTCTTGCAGCTGCAGCAGTTCTGCCGAGTAGTTCTTGTAGCTGCCCAGCTTCAGAACCACACTGAAGATCGAGAGAAGTTTAGAAATAGATTGTAAATGCGTAAAGCTTCAGATCTACAAATCAAAGCTCTGTATTTCAAGAAAAGACCGACCATAATGAAAAGAATAAAATGCCTTTGAATGGGATTGTGTCAGGTTCCTCTTAAAGCGCAGTGGAACCTTGGTTCACGAGCATAATTTGTTCTGGAAACGTGTTAGTAATCAATCAAAGCAAATTTTAAAACTTTAGATTATTAATATAAAAATAAAGTAGGAACATAAATATAATCTTGTAAGGACAGTTATAAGACAGTACCTACCAAATTATTGTGACAATTCTACTTCAACCTCACAATATTACACTCCTATGCATAGACATAAAATACAAGACACGTCATATTCAGACAAATCTTACGAAAAATGTAGCACTACTAATGTTGCACTACTAAATATTTCACCCGCGTATGAAAAGGATAGCCATTCAAAGAATATGTGTGTGTGGAAGAGATAGCTATATGAAGCGTGTTTCGAAGGTATGTCTCGTTGACTTGGTTTAGTGCAACCAGGCGCGTTGTCTCAGTAACGTATCTACATTATTTAATTCATCTAAGCTCCTATGCGGCGAATTTACCATCTGGGAAACAAATACTTCGATGGTGTTGACATATTTAATACGTCAACATTACGATATACGTATACCTTAGTACAGTTTTTTTCATCTAGTAGAGCTAAATTAATTGTAGAAACTATTTAACTCTGGATGTACCTGTTGTTCAATAATATTTTTTCAAAAAGAGTATATTGTTTTAAAAAAAAATGTTGATATTTGTATAAAAAGCCTTTGACAGGCGGAAATAAATAAATAATTGAATTTTTATTCATTATTCACCATATTTCAGATTTCGCGGAAATGCGACATTGCATTGTCGTTGAACAGATTCATCGTTCGTGCTGCTACGGCCTTACTCGGCTGGTGGTATCTACAAAGTTTCCCGTTTCCCACATTTTACAGATAAATTGCTCGTATTGTGAGACATTGCTCGTTTATCAAGTTAAAATTTATGCTCGTTTGCGAAACACTCGCAAACCAAGTTACTCGTAATCCGAGGATCCACTGTATCTAACGCCAATAATTATGTTTTGCAATTTTTTTCTAAGAACAAGAATGAAAACTTTCAGCAAACTGGTGTTGTGGACAAAAATCATGTTGTTCAAATCATGATGTAACGTTTACTTCAATTTTAGTACAAAAAATCATAAGCCGCTACTACTTGCCAATATAATCCAGATACCATACAAAATAGCTAAAGTTGCAAGTAAAGCCTTATGCTGTGTCAAAGGCTTACCCTACTTGAAGAGGATAATATAACAGGTAATAGTAATTAGATAATAGTAGTAATTACCCTTCCCCTTCACTAGGCCTCAGAGGCAGGCGAGCTCCCAGGTCAATGGCGGAGGCCATGAAGGTGGTATAGAGGTCCTCCTCGCGCCACAACTTCTTACCGAATACATCCTTCAGACGCTCCATTCTGGAAATATTACGGAAGCTTTAGTATACTTTGTCTTCTATAAATTTTGAGTAACATCTAACTGACTACTTAGGGCAGCAGTAAGCACATTGGGGCTTTACAAATTATTCATTAAAACTTATACAGGACTTATGTCAAAGGGTGAATGCTCGAAGCACCTATGTCAAATGTGTGAATTGTTCAGGAAAGGCAGTTTCTTGGTGTAAAATATACCAAAATATTATTTTAAAATATGTAATAGACAGGCCACATATGTTTATTAACAATGAATAGCTGTAATAGAGATTTATATCTAGTACTTTCTGATACCTTACTTCGATTACCAAAATCTGTATCGGCGATTCTAACACTAACCTCCAGATGGATATGTACTATACTTTTCACTGTACATAATAACATCTAGACTTCTGTCCAAAAAAAACCAGATCATATTTCTAAAATAATATCAGACTGTGGTAAACTGGGGCTCAGAGAGCTGTGTCCTCAGAAATAACAACAAAAGGGTTTTGGATATTTTAGACAGGAAGATCCTAATTAATATGGTTTCTAGCGCATAAGGAAGAACCACGAGATATACCAATTGGTTCAAGAGCTGTTGATGAAAAGATTCATACAACGACAAGTAGCAAGGTGAAAGATAGCAGACTACCGAAAAAGCTTTTTGTAAGCCTGGAGGACCAAGGAGTATTGGGAAACGTAAAAAGGAGCGAAGGTAAAATATGGCTAAAAGTGCGGCATGAGGAATTGTAGGAAGACTGGCAGGAGTGGGGGGCGTTTACTAGAGGCGGTGAAGAATCTCCAAGAATTGTGTCACTAATTACTTATCATTGCCGGAAAGGCAAAAGGGCTGAAGCGCCATTTTGGGAAGTTTACAACAGAGTAATTTAAAGATATATTTTTTTACAATAAAATTCATTAGTACCTGGTTGGATTTTGAGAAAAACAGTTAACTCAGGTAATTCAATGCTTTCACTGAGTTACATGAAGCGACAAAAAGCCAAAAAAGTCCCAAACTTGTGTCGCTTGAGTCAAGCCTTCTCCAAAATGGTAAATATATTTAAGACGGCTAAAGGGCCAAAAAAAGTCTTCAGAATCAAACGAGAGTCAAAGAATTCGATGCAGACAGAAAAACTGCATATTTAAGTCATTTCTGACCAAAGTGACGCATCAACCCTTTTGCCTTTCCAGCGTCGATATGTTACCGATGTTCATCAAGCATGTCCTCCACATTGAGGTTGTCTATCTTCAGCTGCACCTGGTAGGTGGCGATGTTCTCTTTCTTCAGGATGTGCAACGGGATCACCAGCCTCCTGGTCTCGTAGTCTTCTCGGTTCAGGGCCACGGTTTGTAGCTGGAAGACATCCACCCATTCAAATTTACATCGATTTGCAACAAATAAAATTGGAGCCTGTAGCCTGTACGGTACAAGTTTGATAGTCTGCACACAGCAAAAATAGCAGCCTGATGTGATTACTGAAAATGTCAGATTGTGTATTGGAATTGCGGAAGAAAAATGCAATTAATAACAAAGTATGATTTACACAAATAGCAGGAATGCTTGTCGTTTGAATGAAGCTTCATTTATGCAAAATATATCGACATCCGAAGCAATTCCGTTCAACACAAGATTGACAAGTTAGTGCTACAAACCGGGAGATAAAACAGTCTGTGTTGCCGACTTAGAGTATATACGAGATCTATCCAAGGCAGTGTAGTCAGTTTTTGTTGATTTTTACCGGACTCGGCGGACCTGGGCATGGCTAAGACTAAGGTTAGGTTAATACATCCATTCATAGCGCATATCGATTTAATGTTTTTGTTTATTCGTATAACCACTTTTTCACAGTATTATTATCAACAAAAATATGGCATATAACCTAAAAAACTGTTTAGTTGTGTCAATTATGGTGGCATAATAAAAAATGTGAGCGGAGTCCAGCGGTGACCCAGGAGCCCAAGATCATTGTGACAGTACATAGAAGCGGTGTATTATATTTGTTGTCTCTGTAAAGTAATTAGCTCTCTCTCCATACATTGTTACTCCAAGGTTGCCGATGACAAAGCTAACCACCAGGAACATAGAAATAAATGCTTTCTGAGCCATGATAGCTGAGTTTTCGGACCATCCACGAATCAATCTGAAGAAATGTGTTGCAATGTACAAATCTCTTCTGACCTCTAGATGGTATGTTTCGAGCATACCCAAGAGAAAGTCGGTAGGATAGAGCCACGGATAGTATTTTTTAGTTTTTTATAGTGAATACCGCACAAGAGTCCCAACTGCTCCCAACCGTCTAGAGCCAGTGAGACTGTGGCATCCCCAATTGGGGTATGTTGTGAGGTTGAAGGTAGTAAGGGGGGGAAGAAGATGGGGAAGAGGAAGGTTGAAATGTACCTGGCTATTCAGGTCTGGTCACCAACCACGGCTAAAACCATTTCAAGGAACGTTTCAATTCTGAATGGTGGTCTTTCACCAGAGCGATACTTAGAGTATCTACCACTCTGGAACGTGCCGCAAATATACTTTTAATTATTTCATATGAATTAAATGTGTTATGACACATATTAATTAAATAAAAGTTATTGGCGCACGCCGGGTTTGAACCCGCGACCTTTGGATTCATAGTCGAGCGACTTACCACTCGACTATGGAGGCTGTCAATAACCATCCTCCCTCAAGTAGAGAGATCTCAGAAATTTATCATCTATTGGACAGTGGCTTCTCTCGTGATAAAAATTACATTGCTCACCGTCTGAGAGTTTTGCTGCTTCGGGTAAACAGATTTCTACTATATAGTATATTAGGATATTCTACTTCAACGTATGACTCACCCGTATGTCCTTCTGGCCATAGGGGGGAGTGCCATAGATGAACCCCAGATGGTGCCGAGTGCTGTACACGTAGTGGAGCCATCCGGGCAGGTCAGGCTTGTTCACGAGAGAAGTGTGGAAGGTGTACTGCTTGTCAAATTCTACAAAGGCAATAAAAAATAGCAATGAAGAATAATCACGAAGAATAAAATAGTGACATTAACATTTTCTGGATACAGCTGAAATTTGGAATAAAGTACAAAATAGATATAATAGACAAGATTTGCATACAAATCCTGTGCAAAGGAGGATGGTTTGTCTGATACATTGTCAACAGATCAATTGACATAATATCTAATGCACAGTCAAAACATCATCATATGAAGGTTGCTTAGAGGATCTGGCAGCATTGATCTTGTGCGCTGCACCAGCAATCAACTCAATGAACAAGAGAATAACACAATATATTCACAGTTGATGTCGGCAGCAGAAGAACAATTCATGTTCTTTTTGCAAAATCCAATCAAAGTAGTGAGTTTTTTTTCTGATTTTTGTTGAGATTTGTATCTGTCCTTGGTCTTGAGGGAGTTAATTCCAAGCTTTGGGGCCTGATATTCCAAAAGCACAATCTCCGAACTTAGTATTTGGACTGGACTTTGGTTCGTTCAATCTGTCGATAGCCGATGACCTGGCTGATCTGAGACTTGATTGTCATGAATTGGTATTTTCAGGAAAACACCGTTAGATTAACTAAGGCGAAACGATTCAATTAATTGCCTTTAAATACCATCCAGCAAAGCTCGAATAGAATTCTTTCAGGATATTTGTGTCTACAAAGATTTCAAAGATAAGAAATCGGTATTTAAGCCCTAAATTATTCCTGAAAAATTCAGTAGTTACTCAATAAGTTAACCATTTCATCGGCTTATTTTGATCAATGTTTCTTTTCATGGCAAAAACACCTTAATTGAGTGACAGAATAAAATTATATATAAGATAATATAATAATTTACCTGAGGGCATTAATTTATGTTTACCATATAACGTGCGTGCGCAGTAGGCATATGAAATACATTACCGATTCTTATAAATCAACTCAACCAAGTTAAAATGGTACAAGGTGACATCTAGACACTATACAACTAACAATCTTATGAACTCTGAGTGAAATATTAATAATATCAATTTATGTAATAGTTTATGTTTATTAATGGACACTTTTGAATAGCGCCATTTAGCAATTAATTATCAACTAGAACTATTTTAATGAGCAACTACAATTTCTACCTAAAAAAAATATTACTACATAAAGTATTTTTATACCAAAAATAAAAGATGGGCGCCAATAAGAAATTAGTTTAAATATATATTGTGACACAAATTCATTTACTATTGAAATATATATATTTTACCAGAGTTTATACATAAGGTTACAGTCTCAACTGTTTATTTTAAAATCCCAAATAGGATATGTTTTTTAAGGTATGTGCTTGAGGGAAGGTTGCTAGAATATGCTATTTCTGGTCAAAATAAAATTTAGATATTGAATCACCAGGGCGATACTTTTATCCAGAATTTCTTTTTTATTATTTTAAAATAAATAGATAATAATTTTTTAAAGTATGTGCTTATATTTTGCTGCTAGAATATGATTTCTGGTGACAATATATTACTATTGATCAAGCTAATATCCAGATTTCCAAGATTGTAAAGTAAGACCGTTTAGTTAAGCCAGACGTAGGTTATTAAATTAGACACATAAGCTGTGGTTATAAGTCAAGTTTTTCGCTAATCTGACCTTACGCCATGCATAATATTTACACCACGTTTATAAGTAGGGGGAGAGAGTTTTCGAGAGTCAATTATCTTTTAATTTGGAGCTCAAATACTATTTTTGGTGGCAAAGGCAAACATTTTGGAGTCAAATCACTATAACTTGCTGGATACTACAGGAGTCAGTGTAGGCAATCACGTAGAAGATGAGTGATTTAACAATATCTAGTGGCAACATGTATCATTTAATACCTTGGTATGTCCAATTGAACATCTTGGGTGTGATTGCTATGGAAAACATTTCAGTTTCCCGGACCTCTGCCAAGCCATGTCCAATAATTAAACCAAATATTAAAATGAATAGACTTCCCATAGTTGATTGCATTATTCCTGCAAAGATATAAACATATATATTAGTATCTTTATGGTAGGTAACCATACAATGTACGAGCACAGGAGATTTTTCAATGTGTGACAAAAAGATATAGGAAAATAAAACTACATTAGAAAGGATATGAATATTCAGATCTAATAATCATTTTAGTAATTATGGCCATTATAGAAGAATTCTTCTCATCAAAGTATGACAAAATAACAAGAATCGAAATGGTTTTGTGTCACTTGCTTGAAATATAAATTAGAATTAATCTCCAATAAAATAGATTTACTCGGTTCATGGATTTCGGTATGTACGAAATTTTTATTTCGATTTTTGTAAAATGTCGTTCTCTCAGTATAAAATTTTACCGACAAATTAATATTATTTATGAAAAACTAGTTTTTTATAAATAAATTAATTTGTAAGATAAATAAAACGTTGGTTATTGACAATTTTTATTTCTAAACTCTCTACAAGGAAAAAAATACCTGATGCCTAATAAAATTTTGTAAGAAAAATGTTAAATATTTATTTCGTAATACGAAAAATGATTTTTCCGACAGAACATTAAATGAAAACCTAATAATCAGTGGCTTTTAACAGCTCAATAATAAACCCGTATTTTTTTTATATAACAAAACAAATGAAAATTGTTAATACTTATGTCAATATTTTAAGACTGATCTGAAGTTTTCCGAAAGACCATTAAAATGAAATCTAATAATAAAAAGATCAATTTTCATTTCGCTAAAAACGCAACTCTTCCTTCACAACAAATTCAAATTGTTTAAAAATATAGGATCGTCGAATCAAAACAAACGAAAACCTCTGAAAAAATGGCTAAATTTTTCACATTCCGATCAGTTGAGCGTTATAATCTGGAAATATAACGTAGGGCTTTTGATCTCCCGATAACAGCTTGTCGGTATTATACTGTCGCGTACATACGCCTAGAAATAATAATCATATGTCCAACACGAATCTTACCGCACCAGATAAACACAGTTCCACTGAAACTAAATAGTGGCGAATAGAAAAATCGATTCTTGCGACGGAAAAGCTGTCAAGCAGGTTACTTCACTGCACATGTGCAAAAGCATTTAGGTCAGGAGGGAATTCAGAAGAAACAACCATGAATTTATTATTAGTTTGGAAATGTTTTCGTGTTCAAATTTACGTTTTTCGTAATGAGATGTCGTTTTATTTGTTTCGCGACCTTTTGACGGAAATCCGAAATGAAATGAAAGTTGAAAGATATTATTTACTGAGGGCTTTTGAAATGATTTCTTGATATTTCAACACCTGCATTGTATTTATAACCACAATCGTGTACAATGTTTTATGTCATTGAATTGAGTGAACATTTCATAATAATCTATATTAGATGCGGCAGATTGAACAACGTTTTCTTTCGAAGACAACGAAAACGCAGTCAATTTCATTAAAACAAGAAAACTGTTTAGTAGTATGATATCTCAACTTTTCAACTACACAGCAGATAATTTGAAGCAGCAATAACTTGAATGGCGAGCTCTGGGGTCTTGACATTTGCAGAGCTAGTTTTGGGTGAAATTCGTAGGTCAACACACCTGTTTTCAGCTGACAAAGTAATTTGCATTGTGAGCTGTGGGGCTTTAAAAGATTCATAATTAACTTAAAATAAAATAAAAAACGCTTTTCTGTTTGTATCAGATATTTGAATTGTAGGATAAGAAAAAGAGTATTGAAACTCGCACGTAGCCGTGTAGTATTTAAAAAAAAAAGGTAATATCAGCCTGAAGCTTGCTAAATAATTTATATAATATCACCAAAGAACTGTTTGCAGTTAAAGATTCAGATATTAAGGCGTTCTATCCCGTCGTCTACGTCTGCAGAATAAATACTTCGCCATCATAAATAAATACCCCAGCACGAACTGTCGACAGTATTTATCAGTTCAATGTGATTCAATAAAATAATCGAATACCTACAAATAGTTTCACAGTGATTTGAAAAAACATAATATTATTTCTCGTTAACGTCAAGCGGTAAAAAAATATATGACTAAGACCTTGTAACGACGTCAATGGAGTGTATTAATATCTTTGTACTTTAACCTTGAAGATTACAATATTATTCAAGATGTTATATTATTATTAATTCTGAAAACGTTAAGTTTTCAGTTAAAATTATTTATTTATCGACATACGTTTCGACAGCTTGAAAGCTAATTGTATAAGGTATCATCTTACATCAACCGTAATCAACATCACAACGCACAGACCAACAAAACCCGTGTATGAAAATATGTAAGTTTCTGTCGTGTAAATCGTTGTGAACATAATTTTTTTTTAAATAAAAAAATAATTTTTGTTTAAACCACTTTATTTATACACATATAACAATTCGACCGGTTTCGGTTAAGCTTAACCTTCATCAGGAACGTATAAGTATAAACTTATACGTTCCTGATGAAGGTTAAGTTTAACCGAAACCGGTCGAATTGTTATATGTGTATAAATAAAGTGGCTTAAAACAAAATTATTTTTTATTTAAATTATAATGTCAAGCTACAAAGTGTTTGCTTCCTTCGATAAAATAATTTTATTTGCTGCCTCCGCGCTCGTGTTTGTAGTTTTTTTGTTAAAATTTTCAGAGGCTTGTACGTAGCGTAATTACTTACGCATTCACATTGAAAACATTTTAAGGTGAATTATTTTGTAGACATTATACGGTCGCTCTCAGTTGGGCCGTTGTGATTTTTTCAACTAATTAACCGTTCAATACACTTTCAAGATGTAGGTTTTCAGCATTTGTAGATACAGTATTTGCAATATTATAGATGTATTTCAAAATACACAAGACGTACTCTAATATTGATGGTCAGAAAACATATTGATAAATTCCAAATATATTTTGAAATCCGTACAGAAGAACGCCAAATACATGTGCACTGGAGCGTTAAAGTATTATCAATACTGATATTTTTGATTGTATTTTTGTGTGGGTTAAGAAATTAATGTTGCGAATGAGTAAATGGTTGCGTACGCCACAACTTTTCCACCATAACCTCAATGCCGTACGTCAGAAGACAGGCCGAGTACAGCCCTGCCCGAGGGTGTGACAGTTTGATAAAAACGGCACGAATTTAATATGGATTATTCGGAACCTGTTGTGTTTTTAACAAGCTAATCAAACAAATAGACTGGGAAAGCGTCCGACGACACGCAGAAACAGTTATGAATGATAATTATCGCCCGCGTCACAGACGGACGGGATACGTAAAAATGACGTGAATTCAGTGTTCTCGATAAAAACAGAAGCGTAACCCAGTTTTGTGCGTGTTCTGGTGCTCGGATGTCCGTCTTTAGTGTTTGAAACATGTTGAAGTTTAAAAAGATGGGAACCGAAAAGATACCGATGCTCCTGGTCACCGCCAACGTCGGCTCCATTTTTGAATCTGTGAGTATTGTTTTCGGAAATCGAACCACTTTTGAATTTGGAACGATGTTTTCGGAATTACAAACCAATTCATTGTTTTCGGAATTGTAAACCAATTCATTGTTTTCGTAATTCCAAACCAATTTTGAATTCAAATCATTATTTTCGCAATTCTCACCCATTTCAAATATGTGATAGATTTTGATTGGAATTATAAAACCTTTATCTTATCATATTATAAATTCTTGTATAAATAATAATAACACATTCTGTGAAAGCTGTCGATAACCTGTACATACACAATCATCTTGTTTGTAAGGGGGTATTGATAGAGGATAGATTTTCGATCATCGTTCAACTTTTGTTTCATGCACATCGATACTTCTACTAAATGACAGTTTAATTTTGTCAACTCAATAACACATAGTCCGAAGTATCTTTTTCTTGTTTTTTTATTTGCATATTTGAATAAAATAAGGAGGTTTTTGTAGTTCCTAAATGTTTAGATCAATATTGTATTTCTGAGAATCTATTCTTGCAGTGTTTTCGTTTATGTTTACTGTAATGGAAATTAAAATATATTACTTTCTAACCTAATCTCAATTCATTATGGAAAGTGTTTTAAAATGCATAACTAACCGTAAAGAGTTTCTTAGTTCTGTTGAAATTGAGCAAATTGTTACTTAAATCAATAAAATATCAAAATTGAATCTACAATGGCATTTTCGCAAAAGTTTTCTTCGCCTGAGATTTTTAGTATTTTTTCTTACTAAACAATTAAAACTGCATTCATTCAAGTATTTATTTCAAAGCTTATGCTAAAAATGACTTTACAAGGTGAAAATAGCTGCGTTGACCTAGAAATTGCAAGCAGAAAAAAGTTGCGCAAATTTAATAATGCCAGAGCTCACCGTTTAAGAGTTTTTAGTGGGGCACAAACAGAACAATTTAAAAATATGTGTAACGAGCAATGCAGTGTCTTATCTTGTTTTTTTGTTGTATTAAATAAATATTATAAAGCTGCATAGCTTCATAATGGAAATGACATTGCCAGCTGGAAATAGTTGCAGCGGCGCTAACCTAGAAATTCCAGACGGAAAACCAGTGAAAAAATATTGGAAAAGCTCACATCGTTTGAGAGTTTTGATTGAGACGTAAAAAGATTTTTTAGTATCATTATTTTTTTTTTAAACCAGTTTGGTATTCAAAACATTTTTTGTTAGTTATTAAACTTTTAGATGAACTTTAACTAGGTGGTTGAGTTATTTATTCAAAACAAGTTCTCAATGTCAACTGGTTTCTGCCGTTTTGAATTTTTAAAGAGATTTATTTATTATCGAATAATTTTTGTAGCGCCGTTTAGTGAAAAACATCACCTCGAGGGCTTAACTTTTTATGACGCTGATTTTCTTTTTGATTTGAAAATTTGACGGCCTCCATGGTCGATTGGTAAGACGCTCGACTACGGATCCAAAGGTCGCGGGTTCAAACCCGGCGTGCGACAATAACTTTTATTCAATTAATATGTGTCATAACACATTTAATTCATATAAAAATAATATTTGCGGCACGTTCCAGAGTGGTAGATACTCATATCGCCCTGGTGAAAGACCACCATTCAGAATCGAAACGTTGCTTGAAATGGCTTTAGCCGTGTTTGGTGACCAGATCTGAATAGCCAGGTACTTCCCAACCTTCCTCTTCCCAATCTACTTCCCTCCCCACTACCTTCAGCCTCACAACATACCCTATTTGGGGATGCCATAGTCTCACTGGCTCTAGACGGTTCGGAGCAGTTGAGACTCTTGTGCGGTATTCATATAAAAAAAGAAAAGAAACTGTTGTATTTTGCCACACTGACTGATCTGAGTTGCAACGATAAGTTAACACCATTTGAAGTTTGATTTTGCTGAGACAAACACTTCACAAAACTTTCAACGCTGTTGACGCAAGCCATCCAAGTTCACGTCTGTAAAGACCTTGGAGTAAGAATATATAAGAGAGGTACCTTTGCGAAACAATGCAGTCAGTATTGTTGATTTTATACTGACTCGATAGAAAGAGATACATATAGATATATTAAAGGTTGTTGGATAGCCTATTAGTTACCGCCCACATGGAATTTTGACATTTATAATATTTGAACACATTTAAACAAAAACAATATCAATACACCATTAAAATGATTTATAAAGTCAAAATATCACACAAACACTAATAAAAGAAGGTTTGTCTAAATAATGATGGAAGCTTTTTGTTGGTTTTATGTCTTTATATCATTAAAAATGTAAAAATTAAAATTGTAAAGTTCGGTCAAAAATATTAAAAACTGTTGAAATACCTCTGAAAAGTGATGTTTCATAATCTTTGTTTGGCCTTATTTGAACATTCACACATAGCACATTTCATATGCAACTCGGTGATGTAAGTTAGCGCGGACGGAGAACATTCTTAAATACTTAGAAGTGTTTGCAATACTATGGGTCGACTTTTCTTGTCTCTTTCTCTCTCATGTTATATGACGTAAAAACCTGGAGAAAGTGATTTATCGCAAGTTTGTATAGGTTGGGTAAAAATATTTAACTCTCTCCATATATATTCTTACTCCAAGGTAAAGAAGACAATGCGAAAAAATTCCGCATGACTTAAGAAAAACAAAAAAAAATTGGGAACACAAAAATATGTCATGGGCACATAGACAGCTGAACAGATTATCGCCATGATACTCTAAAATTTTTGATCGATTTCATCAAAAGTAAGGAAAAATTAAGCTTAGTTCAGGCACACAGACACGCCCACAGCACACTTCTGTCGGTTTATCTTTTCGACGTTGATATCCCATAATGTAACAGTTGTAAAACTATGCCTTTAATATTTGCATACAGTGGAATGTTTAACGCGTTAATCTTAACTTTATAGCAGAAAACCTGTTTGTTATATATCTCGCAAAAAACTTGTAAACGGTGAGCTTTGTCATCATTCAATTTGCACAGCTTTTTCTGCCTGGAATTTCTAGGTCAACGCAACTACTTTCAGCCCGCCACATCATTACCACCATGAGATATGGAGTTTTGAAATATCAATTTATCTTTTAAAACATAAAACTAGGCGCCATGTTTTCTTTTCATATTTAAAAGTGATTCCGCCAGTGAATAATTAATAAAAAATAAAAAATTTTTTTTAAAATAAAAATTATTAAAAAGTACATTAATTGTATAAATCAATTTTTTATGAAATTTTGCTTTGATATACGAGTGTTTTGGATTACGAACACGTTTTCGGAATGAATTATACTCGTAAACTAAGTTTTTATTGTATATCATAACTTTGTATCGAGTTACAATATTTATATTCGATAACTCATTGTTTGTAATCTGTGGTCTGTTAATATTTGTAGATGTCAATTTATATTTATTACATATAGAATTTATTTATCATTATCAACGCATTGTTTCACCAACAATATCTGTTGAAACCACCTAACAGATAATTCCTAATAGAGTCCCAACAGTCAGAGGGACTTTGGCATACCCGACTGGTGTATGTTGTGAGGCTGAATGGAGCGGAGATGGGTAGGGGATGGGGAAGAGGAAGATTTGAATGTACCCATTGCCATTTCAAGCAATGCTTTGATTCTGAATGGTGGTCTTTCACCAGGGCTATACTGAGCATATCTACCTCTCTGGAATGCGCGGCAAAATATACTTTATATTGATAGAATGTGAAATAACTCATTAATTAAATAAAAATTATTTGCGCGCGCCGGGGTTTGAACCTACGTCCTCTGGATTCGCAGCCAAGGGTCTTAACCGCTCGATCACGGAGGTCGTCAAAATGTGATCCATACCAATTTGAAATAAACTGTTACCAATTCACATAAGACCTCTTTACACTCAACACTGGAGAGATACTCTCAGTATCGCCCCGGTGAAAGATTTCCATTCAGAATCGAAACGTTGCAAGAAATGGCATTAGCCAGGTACTTTCCAATCTTCTTATTTTCCATCCCACGCCATTCACCCTCACAACATACCCCAATATGGAATGTTATAGTCCCACTAGCTTTGGGTAGTTACTCTTGTAGATGTTCACATTTAAAAAAAATGCATTTAAAATTCAAATATTTGTCCGAAAGCGTAAACTGTCAAATTCGAAAAGACGTAATTTGTTTAGATTCTGAATTATTTCTTTGTAGCAGCGTTATTAAGCATTTCAACTCATACTGGATTTCACCTGTTTGTAGAGTTTTTTCTTCTCCACTCAGTAGTATTACGCTAACTCAAATTTGAGTCAAAACAGCACTTAGTGGATTTCAGTTCTAAGCCGACAAGTATATGTATAGCACGATTAAGCTAAGCTTAAACTATTGAATTAAGCCCATTTGGTGTGAAATATCATTAAATTGCGCTACTTAAGTCTGTTTTTATTTTACTGCTGTTTCAGTTTACCGTCGGTTCTGAATATCAAAATACAGCACGTTGCACTAATATGTTTGCAGATTACTGCTTTCTTGTTTTAGATTCCTGACTGGCCGTTATTTACCGCGTTTTCTGTATTACTTATTAATAATAAAACATAATATAAACATCATAACAATAGGGGCATTCTTCTTACTTAAAATTATTATAAAATTGCTGTTTACGTAGTTAAAATAACCTAAGTTACAGCTAAGCTTAGTTGTTTTTTTTTAATTTTGAATTTAGACATTGTTAAAATATGGACAGAAAAATGTACAAGAAGAAAAATATATTGTAGGTTATTTATGGGACTTAAGGTCAAACCGCACTAGCGTGTCGCTGCGTGTCAGCGGCGCTGCGCGTCACTTTTCTGTTTGCCGTGCCGGGCAGTGCAGCGCCGCTCTGGTGCGGTTTGCTTCATACAAAACAGTGAAAACATATTTCGTGGTGAAGCGACGCGCCTTGCAGTGCAGCGCCGCTGACGCGCTGGTGCGGTTTGACCTTAAGGTTTACCTAAGAGAAGGAAATACTGAAGTATAGTTTACACATTAGTAATTTACAACATTATTATAAACAGTAATAGATAAAACAGATCTACATACTTCTAAATACATTAAAAGAGGAGATTCTCACAGTGAAAAGTAATAATGTGATGGATTTTTGGAGTATTATGCCGTGTTGCGCTTCCTCCTTCTTTAGCCAAGGTTTCAGACAGCCTTGCTGTGTCCATCGTCAGGGCAGATGCGTAGACTGTGGTGAAAAGTGTTTATTTGCCGGCGTTAATCCTCTAAATGTGGTTTTCGGCACTTAGTTTTGGAATAGCTATCTAATACGGGATACTACGAACTGTTAAGTTTAGTTCCGTCGCCCTATCAATATTTATATGGTTTTTGTGGATTTGTAATGCCTTTCTGATCGGGGATTCCCAGCATATTAAAAAAAAATGGCCAGTTTCTAATAAGTGCTCGGCAATTGCCGATTTGTCTGAACATTTTTGAGCATGAAAATTCGGCCGTTCGGACAAATCGGCAATTTTTTTATATTTTATAATGCCCATTCCAGTTTAAAAAAAACCGATATAATTGTTTTCAATTTGTATTCCGGCGATGCGAGGGTGTCTTTTGAAACCTCAAATAAAACTGTAATGCTGATAATGCTGATGTCATCTTGGGATAGGAAGGAAGTTCTTAAACCTGGTAATGTGTGGGTTAAATGGGTTTTACTGTATAGAAAACAGTGAGGAAAGAGCAAATAATTGATTGATCCTTTTAATTTCAGCCTGTGGAGATGCTGCCGCTATGGACCGCGGAGTTTCTGAGTGCGGTGGCCAAGATGGAGCCTCGCTTCCTGGCGCTGCACATGCAGGAGGTGGGCGGCAAGACCTACGAGCAGAGCATGCGCCACGTGCAGGAGTTTGTGCGCATGCTGTGCGACAGCCCCGAGTTGCGCCTCTTCGACAAGATCAGGATATATCTTGACGAGGATTTTAGCATACCGGCTAAGTTCACGGTAATTTTTTGACCTATTCACAATTTTCGTACGCTACATCCTAGGGTGGGATTTGGCCTCCACCATAAATGCTTTCCATTGAATGCGGTTCCTCGCCATTCGCCCAAGTCTTGAATCTTTTCAGTCCTGCTCCAAATCTCTTCCATGCACTCTATTCACCTCTTCCCCGAGCTGCCTCTGGGTCACTCCCACTGGGGCACCCACTTGGTCGTGGTTTTAGGTATCCTTACTGTAACTTATTCTCAATACAACCATATTTAGAATAGATCTACAGTTCCTCGTGTCTAGGACGAACCAAGTATGTTTGCAGAATGAGCTAATAATGAATGTAAGTAAGTTCAAAGTCATGGTGTTTGAAAGTGAGAGTACGAGAACAGCGTGCAATATAGTTGTGAAAGAAGAATACTTGGAGCAAGTGGATGAGTTTGTGTATTTAAGAAGTATGTAAATAGAAAACTAAGTACGAGAAACAGAAAACTTGATAAGGATATTGAAAGAAGGGTGAATGCAGGAAGCTCCATTAGTAAAGAATTGAACGCTGTTAGCGCAAATAAAAAATTATCCAGAGAAGCGAAGCTAGCAGTCCACAATGGAGAGCTTATACAGTATTTGTTTCTAAAACTTTAATGTTTGTAATTTAATAATTTTAACTTTGCCGATTTTGACTTGGATAATAGTGTACACCTTGTCTAGACTGTGTTAATAGCTAAGTATTTTTAAGATAACTAATTAATCCTTGAAATTTATAAACACAAGTGTGTTGAGAAAATGTAAAAAAACATATGTTATTGATTAATTAATTAATCTTTGGAATTTAGAGACATGAGTGTGGTATGTATTAAGTATATTGTTAATCCTTGGAATTTATAAACAGGAGTGTGTTAAGAAAATGTAAAAAATCATATGTAATTAAATAATTAATTAATCCCTGGAATTTAAAAGGACAAATGTATTAAGAATATGTTGAAAAAAACATGTAATTAATTAACCAACCTAACTAACCATCACGCCGTTTCCCCACAGGGGTAGGCAGAGAGGATGGACCGCCATACAACTCTGGCTTGGCCTACAATCCTTGCCTTATTCGCATTCATACATCGTCTCATACTCTTCTGTTATTCTGACTCTTGAAATGGCCCGACTCGAGTATTTGATTCACTTGATCGTGCCATGTCTTCCTTGGGCATCCCCGACTTCTTCCATGCACTTTTCCGTTATATATTCTTCTCACACTCCTTTTTCGTTCATCCGCTCTACATGCCCATTCTTTCCGGATATCCACATTTTAAACACGGTCATACAAAGTTTTACCGCACGGGGATCTCATTTCTACAGCATTCGGTGTACTTTCATCTTTCCTCTGCCAGTTCAATGCCTCACTGCCATACATCAGGGTTGGTATAAGCACTCCATTGTGGACTGCCAGCTTCGCTTCTCTGGACAATGTTTTATTTGCACCAACAGCAGTCCTCCATTAATGGAGTTTCCTGCATTCACTCTTCTTCCAATATCGTTATCAGCCTTTCCCTCTCTCTAGAACATACTTCCTAAATACACAAACTCATCCACTTGCTCCAAGTATTCATCATTCTCAACTATATTACACGCCGTTCTCGTACTCTCACTATCAACTTAAAAAACTTGGCTTTCTAAAAGAATAAACTTTTGAATGATATTTTATTTCCACGCTCCTGTATTTATTTTAACTGACTGTATTTGAAAATTGCCATAAACAATCCCCAGTTTTCTGGCAACGTTTAATGTAAATCACTTGTGCTTAGACAATATGGCAATTAGTACTATCTGTATGAAAACTGACAGAACAAGGTTAATGGATTTATAGGGCTGCCAGTGGCTTGCTGGTACTATTTTTGTACTAAAGTTAACTTATTAAAGCTTTACGCTTCATTGTAATATTGATTATTGATATATTAAATATCGTATTGTAGAAATTTTGAACAGTGCCAGGGAATATTTCTCCGTCTTCCTGTGTCAACTGTGGTTAGGAGTGCATTCAAGAGAAGATAATCTTTTAGGTTATTCGTAACACGCAAATAAAAACGTCATGAGTAAATGCACTGCTCCGGATAAAGTGTAGGTTCCGTTTCGAGTCTCGGTCACAACTTTTTATTTTCTGTGTCTTTTCCATTTTCATAAATTTTTATTTTATTTTTTAAAGAAAGAAAAAAAAATATATAAATATATATATATAAATATAAAGTCTTTCTTTAAAAAATAAAATAAAAATATATGAAAATGGAAAAGACACAGAAAATAAAAAGTTGTGACCGAGACTCTAAACGGAACCTACACTCTATCCCGAGCGGTGCATTTACTCATGACGTTTTTATTCAATAAAAACAAACTTTTTGTGTTAGAACGATTAGGATTATGATGCATTGTAAGTGCAAATCGATGTTATTGTAACAAACTATTATTGCGGTAGCCTCTGTAGCTTAGTTGTTTATGCATTTGTCTATAAATGTATGTAGGTATCTATTGACTTTTCCGTCTCGTAAATAGGCTTTGTCAGTCTGCATGTAAACGTCATTTCTATCATGAGCTATGGAGCCGTAAAATATAAATTTATCAGTAAAACAATAAAAAATACCCCACTCCGTTTGTTTTTAACCTTTATGTGACTGAAAGGGTACCCTCTTCGATTTTCAACATAGATTTTTTTAATGTTCCAGTAAGTCCAACCAGCTGAAATTTCCTGACTTCTCCACAATAGTGAAAATTAACAATTGAACATAACCGTTGGATATGTGTGGAGGGTGGTATGTTAGCGGAAAACGAATAAGTATAATTTACAACTTCTGATGACTGAAAGAGTACCCGGGTACCCTCATGGGTTTTATATAATTTTTTGAAGCTTGTTTGTATTTATTAATCATTTTATCTTATTTTAAATGATAAATATGATGTACTGTTGTGTTCAAAGTACATCACCTGTATCCTTAATACTATTTTTAATCACCTATTTAATTAAAAACCCCAAGAAAAGATGGTACTGGATGAAATTTCTATCCACTACCCCAAGCATTGAACTGTGTTGAAATATATTACGTCATACTGTAAAAGAAACCTTAATATCTATTTTAAAACAGTGTAATTTTCTTCAGTCACATAAGGGATAAGAAATAATAATAAAAACTTTTATTTGGTGAAATCAGAAGAAAATTCATTGCACCTCACTGGCAGTAGGTAAAAACTCTTTTGAAACAGTTCTATTATCTGATTGGGATATTTGTCACGGTCGTAAATTCTTTCCCATGAAGCACACGGTATGGTGCAGCTAAAAATTTACCCCGTCATTGTGTATTTAATCAATTCTTATCTCGGCGGCTCGGAAAGGTTGGGCGGCACAGACAGGATGCTCGTGAACTCAGTGTCTGATCGATTTTGCAATCTTCTGCCCCTTGTGCAGCGGAATTTATAAAAAAATGCAATTAGGACATGCATCTTTTGCAGTGAAATCTTTGACGGCCTCGGACCCTGGATTACGAATCCAGAGGTCGCGGGCTCAAATCCCGGCGTGCACAAATAAATTTTATTTAAACAATAGGCACCTACCAGTGGTAAATACTCATAGTATCATCCCGGTGAAAGACCACCATTCAGAATCGAAACGTTTTTTGAAATGGTTTTAGCCGTGTTTGGTGACCAGATCTGAATAGCCAGGTACTTCCCAACCTTCCTCTTCCCCATCTCCTCCCAATTGGGGATGCCATAGTGCCGCTGGCTCCATACGGTTGGGAGCAGTTGGGACTCTTGTGTGGTATTCACTATTAAAAAAAAGTGAATAAACCTAGTGAAAACTTGGGTAAGTTAGATTTGAGGATGGGGATGACATAGTCCCACTGGCTTAAGGCAGTTGGAATTATTGTGGAGTATTCTTTAAAGGACACGGAAGAGGTACCTTTGTGAAACAGTGTAGTCAGGATGGTTGACTTTATACTCGGTTGACTCGATAGAAAGAGATAATATAATATATTAAAGGATGTTGGATAGCCTATTAGTTACCGCCCACATGGAATTTGGACATTTTTAATAAACATATTTGAACACAACAAAACAATACCAATAAACCATTAAAATGATTTATAAAGTCAAAATATCACATAAACACTAATAACAGAAAATTTTCCTAAATAATGATGCAAGCTTTTTGTTGATTTTATGTCTTTATATCATTAAAATGTGAAAATTCTAAAGTTCGGTCAAAAATATTTAAAACTGTTGAAATACCTCTGAAAAGTGATGTTTAATAATCTTTGTTTAGTCTTATTTGAACATTCATGCATAGCACATACCACCATCATGTTTGATTTATTTGTATAACCACTGCAATTTTTTTAATCAACGCAAATATAGGAAATAACCTCAAAATCCGTTGACGTTAGTTATGCGACTCGATGATGTGAAATTAGCCCGGACGGAGAACATTTTTACATACTTACAAGTGTTGCAATATTATGTGACGACTTTTCTTGTCTCTTTCTCTCCATACATATTCTTACTCCAAGGGAGAATTCGATTTGGACTTTAGACTCTTGTGTAGTATCTCCTCCATGAGTCGTATGGCATCTACCTTTGAGTATAGGCCTCCATCAAATTTTTCAGGATTTGCTGATTCTTTTGTGGCTCTAACCCACCCAAAGCCTGCAGCTCTCTTCAAATCGTCAGCCCATCTCCCACCTGTGTAACATGTAAAAATAAATCGATCAACAGAATAGAAACAGAGCATTTCTTACTGTGCAAAAGGCAGCGATGCGAGCCTCGTGATCCGGGACTCGCTTTTCAATCCCCAGAGTCTTTGGGATTTTATCCTTCTTCTGTTCATATCCGTCTTCAAAAGATCCCCCGGATTGCCGACTCCCTTCCTGCTGGGTGAGAAATTGCTATCGCCTCAAAATCCACGTTCGCATTTTCCAGTGGGACGCCCACATTCAACACCGATCAGGGACTTGACATATTATACACAGGTTGTATTATTTTATCTTATTGTATTTCGCCAATGTTTTCTGTTATGCAATGCCATGCAGGGACACTCGGGGGTCTAGAGTAATTTTTTTATAAAAAATGTAGCTTCCTTTTTTACAAAAAATTAGAGTCCTGACTTGCGCGTTGATAGGAAGAACCTTCGGTTCCTTAGAACAGCGTGGGAAAGTGGTGGGGCCCCTCTAGTGTGCAAAAGGCTGCCATTCTCGTGTAACTAAGGCGGCGAGAGTTGACTGCATGGAGCAGGCCTGTGGTTAAATGATTAGGCAATTCACAATAATTGTTAATTAATGCCAGATAATGGCCACCACAACGTCCAAGTGAACTACGATTACTCTCGGCAAGATTATTAACACAGCTGCGTGATTGTTTGAAAACTAGTTGCTGCCCGTAAAAAATCACAGGATGCAACTTGACTCGCCAAGATGAACGCTGAGAAATTTTCTTTTTACAGAGTAAAAAAGTATTGATTGCTTTAATTCACATTATTTTCTTTTACCTACATTAAGCCAAGTCCAGTATCCTCCCTTTCCACATTTTTTTCTTTAAATTGGACGACTAAATGAGATAAGTGCTGACACATATGGATGCACATTTCAAATATAGAATTAAAATAATTGTCCGGTCAAATATATTATAGGTAGGAATCGCTTGTCTGAATTTGAAAAGGTTATTTTCATAATTTTTTCAACGCATACATAAGTCTGAAAAGGTTACACTCCTACGTACGTACGCCCACAGAAGTTATCTTGTTTAATACCCTGCGGCTTTAAAGCAGAATGAAATTTCTGATAATATAATCCTCTTATTCTGGATGGTTTCCTTTTTTAATCTTTGGAATGCCGGATTCCCGCAAGGTACAACTTCCGTCGTACCTTGCTGACTAATTTTGGAATAACTCACTTGTGCATTACAAAATAATGTATTTGTTAATTTTGCTATCTTCTCAGATAGTGTTTTTTAAATTGTATGTTAATGGCGTAAGTGGTTTTTCTGGAATAGCTACTTATATTCGGAGATCTCCATCATGTCACTAATAAAAGTGAAGATTTTTTTGTTGTTTTATCGTATTTTCGTGTGGCTGAATACATTTTCTTCCAAATAAAAATAAAATTGCATGAGGTTTTCCTGTAAATACAAACAGTAGCGTCACTTTGAAAATCGTTTTTTTTCAGACGTACTGGCATAAGCAAACTTTAAATATTTATTACTCGACTTGTATCGAACCTAACGCAATGCAAAATATCTCTATGGATTGATTTTTTTGTTGACAAGTGATTACGGTTCATTTAAATATGCAAACAACAGGTTTTAAAGGATAAAAACTCTTGACAAGATAATGATGAATGCCCGGTGACCATTGGCACCTCCGGCACGCTAGAGGTTAAACGAATAACTACTTGTGTATTTCATGTTTTTACAGGTTTTGTATGCAATAGTAAATACATTTTTGTGAAAAATCACCTCAAGGGCCCTTAATAATATAATGTTGAATTCAATCCATTACCGTGTAAATCATATTTGGCCACTTTACAGAAGACAAAAAAAAACTGTTGATGTTTTTACGCCAACAGAGGGCATCACTGCAGATATCTATAAACAAATTTTGTGGTAGAATAATTCCCTCTGTTTTAATTCTACCAATGTGTGTTTATTGCCGCCGTGCACCGCATTCAAATGGCATTTCTGTATTACTTTCACAGTGATGGCTTGCCAACAAAGATTAATCAAATGACTCTGAATTTTAAAAACTAAGAAATAAATCCAAACTTAATCATTAATCATTCTTACAAACTACCAGATGGGTGCAGTCTGCAGAGGTTAAATCCTTTATTGACTGCAGCTGTTCAAATTCTGATAAATTTATGACGAAATATAATAGTTGCAATAAATTTATTTAGTCCTTTTCATTTATAATGTTTATTTTCTTGATCTGATTTGTATGTATGTATATACTTTGTGGGGTGTGTGAGATTGCACTAACCCCCCCCCCCACATTCAGTAATAGAATTATTATTACTAAAAATTATTTTTATATTAACGGACCATTGTCCAATTACAAAAAAATACATAACACGAAATGAGAAAAAAAGAGCAGCAGAGAAAGAACAGAACATACATAATATTTGAATGAAGCAATAACAAAAATATACAATTGATAAAACGTTCAAGTCAAAGCCTGAACAAGGTTTTGGTAGAGTCAATGGTGTTAGACATACTAAATTGTATTCTTCGAAGATTATTATCGTAAAGAATGACAAAAATCATTAAGACTGGTACCAAAAATATTAAGACCATAACTTGAGTTAACAAGTCAAATTTATTTGATGTTGACTATAAATTTCAATATTTCTATTCTTAGGGCATGCACAGCTTTACAATCTCCGATGGGCTGCACTTAATGTATTTGTACATGTTCTAATGATGGTTTGTATTCCAGGCTCTTGGCAACATTTACTTTATCCACTCTTCGCTGCTAGAGGTGAAGATCTGGGACTTCTCGGTGGACTCCTGGGTGCTGGTGGAGGGCAAGGAGGTGCACGCTGGCAACATTGAGAGGGTGCCTACCAAGGAAAAGGCCAAGTTCCCCCAGCATTTCTTTCCGGAGGTGAGTCAAAAGACAATTTATTATTGTTATTTTTGTATCTTTCTGTTTTTCTACTAGTCTGAAAGGTGAAACGGGTCCAGTACCAAATAACTAACTAACCATCATGCAGTTTCCCCGGAAGGGTAGGCGGAGAGGACGGACCGCCATACAACTCTGTCTTGGCATACACTCCTTGCTTCATTCATATATACTCTTCTGTTATTCTCATTCTTCACATGACCCGATTCAAGTATTTGATTTACTTGATCGTGCCATGACTTTCTCATTTTCCATTCACTTTTGCATCATATATTCTTTTCACACTCCTGTCTTCGTTCATTCGCTCTACATGCTCAAACCATCTAAGCGTCCCTTTCTTGATCCTATTCATTACGCTCACATCAGCCTTGTATTCTTTCCGGATATCCACATTTTTAATCGGTCATACATGGTTTTACCGCACACACGTCTCAAAGATCTCATTTCCACAGCATTCAGTCTACTTTCATCCTTCCTCTGCCAGTTCCATGCCTCACTGTCATACATCAGGGTTGTTATAAGCACTCCATTGTGGACTGCTAGCTTCGCTTCTTTGGACAATTTCTTATTTGCGCCAACAGCGTTCAGTCCTTTGTAACTTTAAAGTAAACTTTTTTTTTCAAATTCCAACTAGGTACTGAAGACTTATGAATTTTATTGTAAAACAAAAAGAACTTTAAAGTGCTCTGGTGTAAACTTCCCAAAATGGGGTTTCAGTCCTTTCACCTTTCCAGTGACGATATATCAATTTGTCTTGACGATATTAGTGTATGCCACTGAGCGGACAATACCGATAATATTGGCGGCCTCCGTAGTCGAGTGGTAAGATGCTCGACTACGAATCCAAAAGCTTATAACCCGGCATGTGCCAATAACTTTTATTCAATTAATATGTATCATAACACATTTTATTCATATAAAATGTATATTTGGAGCACGTTCCAGAGCGGTAGATACTCCGAGTATCGCCCTGGTGAAAGACCACCATTCAGAATCGAAACGGGGCTTGAAATGGCTTTTAGTTGTGTTTGGTGACCAGATCTAAATAGCCAGGTACTTCTCAACCTTCCTCTTCTCCATCTCCTTCCCCTCTCCGCTACTACAACATACCCCGATTGGGGATACAATAGTCTCACTGGCTTTGGCCGGTTGGGAGCAGTTGCGACTCTTGTGCGGTATTCACTATTGAAGAAAAACCTTTCAGAAAAGCAACTGTCACCAAAGCCCAACAAAAAATATCACAACAATAGTACCGTACAAAATCACGAGCAAATAAAACAAAAGAAAAGTGTTATTTATACCGATTTTAAAGAAAACTGATGTTGCCAATGTACATTCCGACTCTTTCATTGCAAATTTGAAGGAAAATAAGGTGTGAATTTCATTTGAAATACGAAGCAAATTTGAATGTGACCTTTGATTCTGACAATATCTAAACATCGGCTAATCCCTTGTAATCAATAGATTAGTCTAACTGCGATACGCAAGTATGAAAACAATGTATGATTCGCCGCGTACAAGAGTAAAGCCAGCAGTAATATATTTGTTTTAATTCGTTGGTCACGGCATTTTGCACGCTCTATTTACGTGGAAGTGTCGATTAACTACTTGATAAGTATTCTATAAACCAATGCTGAGTTGAAAAACGGAATTTAGGCACATGTTTTTACAACGATTTCACAAGTATTTATTTATTGGTTAAAACCACCGTATAAATACTGATATCCATTGCTTTTGTTGATTAATTTTATTGCCCATTGACGTACATCTAGATATGATATTAAATCCGCTGGATGAGTTACTAAAGCTGTCAACCTCGATAGCTCGGTGGTAAATGCACTTAACCTTGAGACAGGATATTGCGGGTTCAATTCTCACTCAATAATTTTTTTTAAATTTTAAATAAAAGTAACTTTGTTTTGACACCACTTTATTAGATACATATACCAACCGGTTTCGGTTCTACCTGAACCTTCTTCAGGGCTGAACAAATATGTATTGTTGTATTGTAATACATATTTGTTCAGCCCTGAAGAAGGTTCAGGGAGAACCGAAACCGGTTGGTATATGTATCTAATAAAGTGGTGTCAAAACACAGTTACTTTTATTTAAAATTTAATTATGTCTTTCCACAAAGTGAGTGCTTCATGTCAATTTTTTTTTTAACTATAATTTTTTTCATGTGAATACCACGCAAGAGTTTCAATTGCCCGAAACCAATGGGACAATGGCATTCCCAATTAGGGTATGTTGTGAGGCCGAAGGGAGAGTGAAAGGAAGGAGATGAGGAAGAGAAAGGCTGAGAAATAACTAAGCTCGGCTAAACCATTTCAAACAACGTTTCGATTCTGAATAGTGGTTTTTCATCAGGATGAAAGTATCTACTGCATTGGAACCTGCCGCAAGTATAATTACCGTATATTCTTTTAACTATATCGACTGCGTTTAGGTGAAAGGCGTTATTCCACATTTTTTCGCAATGAAATTTAGGCCTTAGTGATAACATAACAGTCATGCTGTTATGTCGACACCTGATTATAATTTGATCAAATGCTGAAGCGGGCCGAGAATCGGTGGTTGACAGGGGCGATTATTCGAAGTGTTGACGATAAAAAATCATAAAAATAATAAAGTTTAATTCCAGAAGGTATGCAGGAGTAGTGCAATGCAATACCTTCCATAATTGATAATAATACATAGTAATAATAATTAGAACATAAAAGTTGAAGTACACACAATAATAATAATAAAGAAAAATAAACATAAATTCACAAGAAAAAAAAAAAAGAAATTGAAGTATTAATGGAGGATATTAAGTCTCATTTCTAAGTAGTCCATCCTGTAAGAGTTAAGATTAATGGGGCCAATATCTTACTTTCTACGTGCTGAAAAAGGTTACGGATCCCGCTGTGGAATTCAAACTCGATCCATTCAAACGCTAGCTGAATAAGTTGTTCCTCTTAGTAGTGAATGTCATAATGGCGGTAATCATTGCTGATAACATTTGTGACAGTGAAAATGTGACAGTGGTTCAAACCACTAGGCCTAAGTTTGCTTCCAAAAAATGTGGAATAACGCCTTTGACCTAAACACAGATGATATGTGTTTAAGTCAAATTATGTAACTTTAGTTTAATTGGACGTAGCCAAGGATCTTAACCGCTCAGCCATAGAGGTCGTCAAATAATAGATAACCTCTAACATTTCTGTGTATTAAAATCTGTGATTTTTTGTTTGTGGCACTGTAGCTGTAGGGGTGCGAATTTTATAAGACATTTTCTATAAGGCCGATACATTTGTAAGCGTGTGAGTGATAAAAAATGTCACGAAAACTCTTCCGCCAAACGTTCAAAACAATCATCAAAGAAGCCACTAATTATATGCGGTTCGGAGAAACAACAGCTATGCAAATGGGCTTGAAATTAATATGTTTCCGTTCTGAAACAATTGTCTTAGCTGTTCTTCTCCAAACAAGAAACAAAATCATTTTTAATTTATTGAGATTTCATCATCATTATAATAATAATAATAATAATAAAATTTTATTCCAGAAGGTATGCAGGAGTAGTGCAATGCAATACCCTCCATAATTGCTAATAATAAATAGTTACAATAATAATAAAATACAAGTTGTGATACACACAATAATAATAATAAAAAAATATAAAAAAAATGAAAAATAAAAAAAATACATAAACTCGTAAGAAAAAATAAATAAAATAGTGAATATCGTTTTAATCGAGCGTGCTTCAGGGTGGTCTCCGCATCGTCTGCATCCATCGCTCGTTGAAAGGAGAGCTGAGCCATTCAGATGCAACAAGGATTATAACAGGATATTTTTAATATATTGGCGGCCTCCATAGTCGAGTGGTAAGACGCTCGACTACGAATCAAAAGGTCGCGGGTTCAAACCCGGCGTGCGCCAATAACTTTTATTTAATTAATATGTGTCATAACACATTTAATTCATATAAAAATAATAAAAAGTATATTTGCGGCACGTTCCAGAGTGGTAGATACTTTAAGTATCGCCCTGGTGAAAGACCACCATTCAGAATCGAAACGTTGCTTGAAATGGCTATAGCCGTGTTTGGTGACCAGATCTGAAAAGCCAGGTACTTCCCAACCTTCCTCTTCCCAATCTCCTTCCCCTCCCCAGTACCTTCAGCCTCACAACAAACCCAATTTGGGGATGCCATAGTCTCACTGGCTCTAGACGGTTGGGAGCAGTTGAGACTCTTGTGCGGTATTCATATAAAAAACAAAATATATATATTCAATAACGGTTGATAATATGCAATGATTTTTCATAAATAACTCACTAATGTCTGCTTCACACGGAGACAGGACGATACTGTCTAGTCCCAGTACTGGACCTATTGTCATAGTGTGAACAGAAAATTGGAAGACAGGACAATGAACCTAGACATTGTCCTAGAGATAAACGGGCAGGCTATCTCTGCAGGAAAATCTCTCAACCCTACCACTAAGCGCGACCGCATTGTTCGCGTGTGAATGCGCACGAACAGAACAGTAGGACGATAGCCACCATTCCGTGTAGATGCTTCGCTCCCGAATTCGCTCGTAACGGGAGTCGTTGTGAATCCATTTTGACAACTTTCCACGTTTAAACTATGTTGTATTATCTAACTGTCCTGTCCTGCGTGGTCGAGACTGTTCACGGAACTAAGAGAGTACAGTATTGTCTTATGTTCTGCATTGTCCTCGTGTGAACTTTGCATTTTACCGCAGGGATAGGCAGAGAGTATAGACCGTTTGACGGCCTCCGTGGTCAAGTGGTAAGGCGCTCGACCACGGATCCAGAGGTCGCGGGTTCAAACCCGGCGTGCGCAAATAACTTTTAATTAATCAATGTGTGTCATAACACATTTCATGCATATAAAATAATGTATAGTATATTTGCGGCACGTTCCAGAGTGATAGATACTCCCTAGAAGTATCGCCCTGGTGAAAGATCACCATTCGGCCCAATTCTATTCTGGTCACCAATTCTATTCGGATCCGACTTTAGCCGTGTTTGGTAACCAGATCTGAATAGTCAGGTACTTCCCAACCTTCCTCTTCCCCCCGCACTACCTTCAACCTCACAACATTCCCCGATCGGGGATGCCACAGTCTCACTGGCTCTATACGGTTAGGAGCAGTTGGGACTCTAGTGCGGTATTAACCATGTCTTTTTAAAAAAAAAAACAACTCTGGCGAGGCACTCACTTTTTGCTTCATTCACACTCATACATGCTCTTCTGTTATACTCACTCTTGAGATTACCCAAGTATTTGATTGAAGTAAGGTTTTTGTATTCGCTGTTTCAATAATTCACACTTTTTTAAATCTTGTTTCCAGTGTAAATGGTCCCGCAAAGGTTTCATGCGCACGCGCTGGCTCGTGCGCGGCACGGCGCTCGACCTGGTCAGCGTGCACCTGTTCCACGACGCCAACAACATGGCGGCCATCGACGGCGACGGCGGCGCGGGTGGCAACGGCGGCCTCAACGAGTCGGTGTGCGCGCGATCCCGCAGGCGCGCGCTCAGGCACACGCTGCAGCACATGCACATGAGCGGCCAGGCGCCGCCGCCCTTCTTCATGTTCGGAGACTTCAACTTTAGGCTGGATACGGGGCAGGTGGTCACGGTGAGTTGCTTAGCATCGTACTTTACAATGCCGTTGCACGTTTATTGTAACAACACAACTGTGTTTTGGTCAAAGAGATTATTCCACACTTTGGGAGGAAACTTAGGTCTTGGTGATTTCATGAATTGTGATAACGATCATGATTTTAGATAGTTTTAATTTGCATACATTTATATGTTATTTTCTCACTGTCATGAGAGGTAATTTAGTGTAAAGCGCACTTGAGATGAAATATAAAAAAACTGCGCTGTATTAATTCACTGTTATTTAGCGCTGGGGAAAACTTCAAAGTTTTGTGAATGCTTCACAAACTGCTAGTTCTTTACAATGAACCTTTCACGGTGAACACTTCAATTGAAGTCAAACTCGCTAAAAAATAGTACAAGTTGGTAGAGATCTCAAATCGAAAATTATTAGCAAATCAACGAAAAATCCTCTTCGAAAAAAAGGACTAGTAGGTAGAGATTTGAAATCGAAAAGTACTAGCAAATCAACAAAAAATCCTCTCCGAAAAAAAAAATCTAGTAGGTAGAGATTTGAAATCCAAAAGTACTAACAAATCAACAAAAGTTCCTCCCCAAAAAAGTACTAGCAAATCAACAAAAATACCTCTCCGAAAAAAAAGTACAAGTAGGCAGAGATTTGAAATAAAAAAAAGTACTAGCAAAAAAAAAATTGAACTGGGGAAGAACCAGTTCCTCGCCAAATCTTTGTAGTCGACTTCAATTGAAGTGTGCGCTGCCGCAAATGGAGTAGTTCTTTGCAGTCTTTGGAGTCCAACTTCAATTGAAGTGTGAACTGCCGCAAAATGAAGTAGTTCTTTGTGGTAGTTCGCGCAAACCGGTCATAACGCTACTGTTATTATTATTAATGGTGTTGGCATAACGATCATACTGTTATGCTTCACAGTTGATCTAAATTTGATCAAACGCTGATGCGGGCCGACAATCGGCAGTTAACGAGAGCATTATCTGACGTAAAATGAGACTGTGGTTCAAACGACTATACCTAGATTTACTTGCCAAAAAGTGTGAAATTGTGCCTTTGACTAAAACACAGTTGAAATATAACCTTCCTTTTTTCCTATTGTGTTTCCTCCCTGTCTTTCCAGTGTTTCCGGTTTTGGACCAGGGTCTTTCATTTCAGCCCTCCATCTGTGCTGTGGTCTTCTTGGCGACCTTCCACCGACTGATATCCAATAACCAAGGGTGTTGCATCAACAATAATCAATTTCCTTGCAGCGTGTTGTCTTTTCCCATTTCAGTTCTGCAATTCTTTTTGCCATCTACACACATTCTTAAAATATTTGTTTTGGGCTAATATTAAAAGTCTTGGATTATTCTGTTGTTTCTTGTATTTATTTTTAATCTGGTAAGTTGACGATATGTAATCTGAGGGTGCTCTATTTCATCTTGTTTTGTTTTAATACTGTGTCCACAATTCTGAATAATTTTTCCTCACGTTATAACTAGAGCTTCTCTGTTTGTTTATTTCCAGAAACTGACGGAAGACCTGAAGATAAACCGCATCTACAACAGCAAGTCCGTGGAGCACACCAAGCTGCTGTTCCGCAGCCCGGTGGACGAGCGCATCATCCTGAGCGTGGGAAAGAAGGAGTTCAGCCATGTGGAGCACCAGAAAGTGTTCAGGGAACCTTGGGTGAGTAAGAACTCGTAGCTTCTTACTTCTTTGTTGTCTGCTATCCTTGTTCATTTTCAAATTCATTGTGATGCATTACTTCTTTGTCTATTGCTATCCTGGTCACTTTTGAAATTTTCATATCGGTGTTCTGTAGCGTTGGAAAAAACTTCAATGTTTTGTGAATGCTTCACGAATTGGTAGTTCTTTAAGATGAACCCTTCACAGTGAACACTTCAATTGAAGTCGAACTTGCAAAAAAGAGATTTGAATTTGTTCAGTTCTTTTTGGAACCGGTTCCTCGCCGAAAAAAACACGTCCTATAGTCCGTAGGGATTTGAAAGTGAAAAGAACTGGTTCCTCGCCCAAAAAAACACGTACTAGTCGGCAGGGATTTGAAAGTGGAAAAGAACTGGAACCAGTTCCTCGCCAAAACAAAAGTAATAGTCGGTAGAGATTTCAAATTGAAAAGAACTGGAACCGGTTCCTCGCCAAAAACACACGTACTAGTCGGTAAAGATTTTTTAAAACGTAAAGAACTCCAAAAAATCACCTTCCTTTAGATCGTAGTACTTCAAATTAAACTTCAATTGAAGCACTTGTAGTGAAGTACTTCTTTATAGACTTTGAAGTTTAACTTCACAACTGAACTACTGCAAATTGAAGTAGCTCTTTGTAATCTAACTTCCATTGAAGTACTTGTTCAATGAAATGAATTGAAAGAAGTTAATGAAATGAATAAACGCTAAAATGAACTACCAAATTCAATTGAAGTATTTGTTCAATGAACAATGAATGAAGTAGGAACTGCTGCCAAAAGAAGTAGTTTTTTCAAAGCGGTCACAACGCTAGTGTCCTGGTCATTTTAAAATTTACAAAGTCGTTTAATATAATCTTCATTTGGAATTTTGACAAGAGATCATTCCCACTAACTTTGACGATATCGTTTCAGGTTTTGAAGCACGACAGAGAGATGGAATTCTTCAAGCAACATTTGTTTGAGTATCCCATCAAGTTTGCACCATCCTATCCTTTCGAAGAGAATGTGGAACAGCCAACGCATTACATGAAGACGAGGTACATAGTGCTCAAATAAATAAACAAGAATAATTAATAAAACTGTATGTAAAATCCAAATTTGTATGATGGCCAAGTCACGTATAAAAGTTCTTATATGTATATCTAAATAAAAAACTCTTTTAAATCCTTTATATTTAAGACCAGACCGGTTTCACCATAGTTCCAGCCGCTGCGAGCTTTGTCGTAACCTATCTTTCGATAAATGTGTCGTTGACGGCCTCCATGGTCGAGTGGTAAGACGCTGGACTACGAATCCAAGGGTTGCGGGTTCAAACCCGGCGTGCGCCAATAACTTTTATTTAATTAATTAGTGTCATTCATATAAATTGCATTAAAATATTTGCAGCACGTTCCAGAGTGGTAGATACTCCAAGTATCGCCCTGGTGAAAGACCACCATTCAGAATCGAAACGTTGCTTGAAATGGCTTTAGCCGTGTTTGGTGACCAGATCTGAATAGCCAGGTACTTCCCAACCCTTCTCTTCCCCATCTCCTTCCCCTCCACACTACCTTCAGCCTCATAACATACCCCATGGGGATGCCATAGTCTCGCAGGCTCTAGGCGGTTGGGAGCAGTTGAGACTCTTGTGCGTTATCGTTATATCTTGAATCGGAACTTATTAAATGTGGGTTTAGCATCAAATGATGGAATTTTTTGAAAACTTGTAGAGAATGTTCCCCATCGGGCCTCAGTGGCAGACCGTGGACGTGAAAAAACAAGCACCTTTGTGTGAATTCAACTGTTAAGCCAGGATTATCCCTCCCTCAGAAGACATGGTTCTCACTAAACCGTCCTTAAGTAAATGCTATGAATGAGGACACGTACAAACAGAACATATCGCAGAAGAATGACCTCTTCACCAGTTTCCCGCAGCCATATCTGTGTTGAACCAAGTGACTTCCGATCCCGTTGACTAGCTGAATAACCTCAGCATACCACTTTGACCTCCAACAACTCTCCTCCGCCATACGAAGAAGGAGAATAGGGCCTGTTAAGTACAATGTCCGTGTTTGTTTTGCAGATGTCCGTCGTGGTGCGACCGGGTGCTGCTCTCGCAGGCGGCGCGCCTCATCATCTACCAGAGCGAGGGGCCGGGCCGCCCGCGCGACATCTCCGACTCCCGGCGCTCCATCAGCGAAAACATCGACAAACATTCCAGGTCTTAACACATTTACTGTTCTTTCATCAATCTGTTGAGTGTGTTCTGTTACACCCTCTACAAATATATATTTAAATACAGATTTTAACCAGCAATTCCTGAGTATATTTGGACTAGCAAAATAGATGTCATTTTGGTCTCCGGTGACATTTTCTTAAAAGGTTTTCTATACGTGAATCGACATTTGAAGCACACATAAGTAAATTATTTTTAAGTGATAATAGACGATTTCTGTTTTTAGTTTTTAAAACCACTATAGACGATAAGCCTTTTACGCACAAGTAAGAAGTGGCAAATGGTATTCGTGGCAAGTGTTATCACTAGCGTTGTGACCGCTTTGAAAGAACTACCTTTTTTGGCAGCAGTTCCTACTTCGTTCATTGTTCATTGAACAAATACTTCAATTGAAGTTGGTAGTTCATTTTAGCGTTCATTCATTTCATTAATTTCATTCAATTAATTTTATTGAAGAAATACTTCAATGGAAGTTAGATTACAAAGAACTACTTCAATTTGCAGCAGTTCAGTTGTGAAGTTGAACTTCAAAGTCTATAAAGAAGTACTTTATTACAAATACTTTAATTGAAGTTCGACTTCAAAGTACTTCGATTTAAAGGAATGTGATTTTTTGTGAGTTCTTTTCGTTTTGAAATTTCTACCGACTAGCACTTTTGATTTGGCGAGGAACCGGTTCCAGTTCTTTTCACTTCCAAATCTCTACCAACTAGTACGTGATTTTTTTGGCGAGGAACCGGTTCCAAAAAGAACTGAACAAATAATCGGATAAATTCAAATCTCTCTTTTGCGAGTTCGACTTCAATTGAAGTGTTCACTGCGAAGGGTTCATTTTAAAGAACTAGCAATTCGTGAAGCATTCACAAAATATTCAAGTTTTTCCCAACGCCAGTTAACAGTCTTTTTCACGTTAGTAATGTTGAACTTTGATAAATGTTAAAATATATAGTGAGGGGGTCGTAAGTTTTTATTACACTATTTTTTGGCTTTTTTGGTTGTCACACTAAAAAGGTTGAGAAACGATGCTCTATAGAATTCTATATAAGAATTGAAATACTGATAGTAAAAACACAGCATTTCAATTAATTTCTGTTCCTCAATCATCACTCACTAATTATGGGTATCATTCTCCACTGTTCAGAATGTCGAGACTTGTTAACTCAAGCCACGGTATTGAAATTTTTGGTAGCCGTCTAAATGATTTTCGTCATTCTTTACGACTACCAAAACTTTGACTTGACCTTGGCTTTAATTTGAATGTTCTTTCTTATGTTTATTTTGTCCTATTTTTGGCATTACTTCATTTAATATTATGTATGTGCTGTTCTTTCTCTGTTGCTCTTTTTTCCCATTTCATGTTATGTATTTTTTTGTAATTGGACAATAGTCTGTTACTTTATAAATAAATAAATTATCACCTGAAGTCTATATTCTAAAGATTGCAACCCATCCTTCATGCTGCATGATTTGAATATTTTTGCAATGTCAACTCAAACAGGTAACAATAATAACGTCGAATTTGACCGTACCTGCAGAAAATCAGTAGCAGATTCCACAGAGAGTGGGGGCAGCCCCTCCAAGAGCAGTCAAAGGTCTTCGGGACACAACAGTTCTTCTGAGAGCAGTCCGGCCAGGTCTGCCTCTCCCATCAAAAACTCCAACCTTCAGCTAAATGCCGTAAGTTTATAATAAAAGTTTCTGTTGAGGTATGAAACTGGCAGAGGAAGGATGGAATTAGACTATAGTCCGCCATGACACAGGGACATCCATCAAGATGGCGGGCGAAAAAAATTACCGAAACTCTTCAACAACCTTAATTACATGTAATTTTTTTTGTTTAAAGGCTGAATGCAGTAGAAATGAGATCCTTGAGGTGGATGTGTTGCAAGACTATATCTGACCAGATAAGAAATTTGGAGATTAGGAGAGCGTAATGAGCAACATAAAAATGGGATGCTTAGATAGTTTAGATATCTAGAGCAGATGAACGAAAAAATGAGTGCAAGGAGAATGTATGACGCGGAAGTCAATCGTAGAAGAAGTCGAGGATGCCCGACAGAAGCATGACACAATCGAGTGAACCAAATACTTAAGTTAGGTCATGTCAAGAGTCAGAATATCAGAAGAGTATGTATTAGACGATGTATGAATGTGAATGTAGCTAGGGATTTTTCTCCTTAAAATCAGATATTTATTTAAATGTATTTTTTTCTAGCTCCATAGAGACATGCACACTTTCAAAATAATTTGATTTGCGCCTCGACATTGGAGTAGATTAATCATGGATATGTTAATCCATATTTTATTAGAGTATTATAAAATATCAATTAATATCCATCACATTTTTAAGAAGCTTAGAAGTATATATAATAAAAATCTGTCGGAGGCCTATATTCAAATCTAAGACGCTAGAAGATTGGTGAAGAATAAGAAGAAAGGTGTATGAATATGAATGAAGCGAGGAGTGTATCCCAAAAAAAAGTTGTGTGTTCCACTCTCTCTCATATTTTGTTGTTGTCGAGTGTTGACTTCTTGAAAGCCCGATGTTTATTATATAATTGGCTCTCAGTTTATTGATCTTTTTTTTCCTCCTTCCAGAGTTCCTCGCGTAAAGTCAACTCGGAATTCGATGGCCTCCTAGTTCCCGGCATGACCCAAAGCAGAAAGAGCATAGCGGATCCCACCAACATAATGCACCAATTAAATACGAGGTATGAAATAATTGATCAAACTCTTGACAGTGTACAGAATAAGACATATCACGTCTAGTACATTGAACTGGCTTCCTCTTCCGGAATCTCATTTGAAAAAGTTAACCGAGGATGTCATTGGGTGTTAGGTGATGTCTCCCGGTTCCACAACGAGGTATTCAGCTCTCCAGGTACCCGAGCCTATCAAGGGCGGAGATTGGCACTTACAACTATTGGTGTTTTCCACTCCCAACAGTTGCATGCGTCTCCCGAGGTGGCAGTGTCCTGTCAATAGTCCTAGTGATTTATTTATTCCCTCAGTGATTTCCATATTGAGTAGTTAGTTACCTGATGCGTTTACAACACTGAACAGGTAATTCCAAGAAGTGCGATCAATTTTGGATTTGATAGAAAACTTTTATTACTATTATTTTTCAATTTTTTATAGTGAATACCGCACAAGAGTCTCAACTGCTCCCAACCGTCTAGAGCCAGTGAGATTGGCATCCCCAATCGGGGTATTTTGTGAGGCTGAAGGTAGTGGGGAGGGGAAGGAGATGGGGAAGAGGAGGGTTGGAAAGTACCTGGCTATTCAGATCTGGTCACCAAACATGGCTAAAGCCATTTAAAGCAATGTTTCGATTCTGAATGGTGTTCTTTCGCCGGGGCGATACTTAAGAGTATCTACCACTCTGGACCGTGCCGCAAATATACTTTTTCATTATTTTATATGAATGACACTAATTAATTAAATAAAAGTTATTGGCACACGCCGGGCTTGAACCTGCGACCTTTGGATTCGTAGGCGAGCGTCTTACCACTCGATCATGGAGAGCGTCAAAACTGATGTCACCAGACCTTTCAAGAAAAGTCTTTAAGACCTTCTGACTCCTAGGCCCCAAACAGACCAATGAAATTGATAGTCGGGCACACGGACAAGCTTACAACACACTGCTATCGGTTTATTTCTTCAGCATTGTGTAGTAACTATCATGTAGTATCAATTTCTAGAGTTACTCATACCTTGTAAGACACAGTATGTTATGTTAACTATTTTAGGGCCTCTGAGCAGGCGGGCTCTCCCACGCGCAGGCGGCTGGTGCGCAACCAGTCGGAGGGCTCCCCCAAGCTCTGCGAGACCATGGCCAGCGAGCTGCGCAGGGTGGCCGGCGCCGAATGCGGCAGTCAGATCTCGCGGAGACGCCCCGAATATGGAGTCATCGGAGAAAGCACCTGTATGGGAGACCACAAGGTAATCACTAACCGTCTTAATCTCTCTCCTATTTGAAAGCTGGCCATCATCAGGGCAATCTTCGCGCTGCAGGTTGCAGCCCGGAACAACTCAACGGAATAGCATTCGTACCACTGAGCACTATTTTTTGGAATTTTCGTAGCCTTAACACTGTTTTTGCATGAAAACATAAATTCTAAAGCAGGGTGATGCTTGTCCTCAGTTACAAGGGGAGAATCGCAATGAACAACATTTATAAATTCTTTTTTTTTTAAATAAAGACAAACGTTCCCGGGTCACGAATAACCTGACAATATTTGAAAAACTCCTACTACAATTATAACAAGCGGAAGATATTGCTTGTACAATCATAGTGGACTTAGCCAGCAGAAGAATTGAACCTATGACGCCTGGGTGGGAATCCGACGCGTTTGTCCACTCTGCTATGAATCAAAGTTTTCTGTACTGTGTCTTCCATCAATTTTCCTCCTGGAAAACTTCCATACTCTTGTAATAGACGAGTACAGACATGCTTCTTATACGTAGGGTAGTACAGCCGCTACCCATTTTTGTTGCCCTCCTTGTTCATTACTGAAATGCTTGACTCAACACCTGCAAGCTCGTTGAAAAATGTTTTTGGTCAAACACTTTTCCAAGTTGTTATCTGTGAGTAAACATGACCGTAAGTAAACAGGACCCATGAATAAGCAAAGAGTAAATGTTTTAAATATCAGAATGAGTCCTCTAGGTTCAAGTGTATGCTTTCACCAATCATAAAACACCCCTCGTCCCTCACTCAGTCCATATAAATGAAAAAAATCTGACTTGCTGTTAATCTGATTGTGTTTATTTTACAGCCGGTGTATCTGAGGGTCTTGCTGCAGAGCGACAAAGGTACCGTTCAGTGTTGCATGCAGGACAACCCTAGCGAATACTGCTTCTCCCAGCCCTTAGACACCAGCTCTGACCCTTGCTTCCACTCCGAAAGCCTCATCAAGTGCCCCTCCAAAGAGTGCTTCGAACCCTTATCCCTGACGACCTATCGCAACAGACTCGCCAGTCATCTCAGCTACGATTCTGGCTTTAGACGGTCCGCCTCGAAAGACAGACCGGCGTCTCTCGTCCGATTAGACACCGACCCTAACCTAACCGTCAATATCAAAGACCAACTTAAACACAGCGATTACGAAAGTTTCAATTCAGACTCTAAAGACAATAGTAGTAAAAACAATGATTTCGACGAGTTTAATAAATCCTTAAACGAACGATTAAACAGTGATACAATTTCAAAAGACAGTTTAGACGATTCAAATGATAACATCGACCTAATACCTAATGTTCAGATTAATATAATCGACGCGGATTATATCAGTTACGATGGTATCATTGTAAATAACATCGACCCGCATTTATTATACTGTGCGAACAACCCGCGAGATCCGTACACTCCGGAGAGTATAGACTCGCACTCTCCGTGCGTGGAAATATGCTCAAATGACGGAACCGATTCGGAAAAGATATCGTTTTCAGATATGCCGATCAACATAATGAATGAAAACGTTATTAAGGACAGTTTAGATTCAAGTCTCGATCTGAGATTAAAAAGTGAAATAGACGACGGTAATTTCTATGTGAATAAATCGCAATCGATTGCGCGGTCGGAATATTCAACGAGTAAAACCAAAAGTGTTTCGCCGAGACAGTTGAAATCTAGATTAGAAAGTATTTTAAGGACTTCTACGACAAGCAGTATAACTCCTTTTGACAATAACCCTTTAGCGAGCTCTGAAGGGTTTGTGAATAGAAGCGGAGATAAAAGCGTAGGGTTATGTCGGGATGTGAGCATAAGTAAAGATGCTAATAGCGCTACCACTTCTAAGATTAAAGACAAGGCGAGTAGGTGCAATTGCTTTGGCTGCAACGTGTGCTAGATTTTGTGTTATTTTGATGTAGACCTGCACGAAACATAACGTTTCATCTGATGACTTAAATTATGTGTTTTTTCTAATGTATTTCAAAATATACAGTGGAAATCGTTTAACGTATTTTTGATGTGTGTTAAATCATAGAAAAACGAATAGGGTTATCTTTACTGATTTTAATTAAAATGGTTGTCGCCAATTTACATAAGACCTTTCGACTGCCGGGCCTCAGACAGGTCAAGGAAATTGTTTATCTGTTGAAGAAAGAATTGAAAATGTTTGGTCGAATTCACCAGAAGTAAGAAAAAATTGTGCTTACTTTGGCCTCATGGCCACTGTTGTCGTTTTTTTTTTAGTGGTTTAAATTTAATTTACGGGAACAAATATATTTATTTGTTAACACCTATGATGTTGACTTGTGATGTGTGAACACTCATTTCACGTTAAACGTTTTCCACTTTATATGCAACAAATTTTAAAATGCAAGTATAATTTACATTTGGAGTTACGGGTAATATTTTGTCATGGTACTTTACAGTTGCAGGCGATACTTTCGCTAGACATCACAAATTCTTTAGAGCTACTTTAAATTACAAAAAATCTAAAGCATGACAGAAAACAACTGCTCTCGGTGTACTACTCGAGCGTTGTTAAGCGACAAAGCATTGTGTACCTAGATTACATTCTCGGATTACTTTTTTACGCTAAGCAAAGCGGTAATATAACTTTGTTTCTGTCTCCAATAGGAGGCTCTCACAAACATAATTGCGTGTATCAGTACATGATACATTGATAACGTACCATGAGTAAAAATACTACCGGTCTTCAAAAAAAATCTTTTGAAGAAAGCTTAGCTTCATTTCAATTCACATGTTATTTACTATATTCATACATTTTTTAAGTCTATTGCAACATAATTTATTCTTAGTGAAAGCTAGTATCATATCAATTTCATTTTTCTGTTCTGTTAGTCAAAAAGTTCTCGTTTGAGTTAGGTTGTGTGAACTCAACCCAATTCAATCTTTGAAATTTTATTTATTAATAATTATATTTTATTCTTAAAATTTTACTCTTACTAACCAAAGAGAGCAATATTACTCTATAGAGTTTCTCATAGGATAAGTCAACATTATTATTTTACTTAAAAGCATATTATTTTTGCTTTATCTTATGACTGAACAAATTTATTATGTTCGAAACTTAATTTTTCACAAAGACAATAATGAATTTCATACATTTATTTAAGGCATTAAAATTGATCATTTTGTTTGTAGTTTTTACCTTTCAGTTAAATCGATATGACAATATTTTTATTATGGCTACGAAAATTATTTATAGTAAAGATAATACATTAAAAATCTGACACTTAACTTACTTAAAAAAAAAATACTTAAAAATAAATATATAAAATAAAATTGGTGTTTCAAAGGAAATTGACACTCCACTCCAATGTTTTCTTTAAAAAATTAGCTTACAGAGAAAGCATTAGACACGGAGCTGGCCTTTATTTGTATTCATATGTTGTCAAACATATATGTAAGTCTTTTATTTTTCTGTTGAGAGAAAAAGGTATTGTAATTCAGAAAATACAACATAGTTTTCTAATGCATTATTTTTGGTTCAATAATAGTAATACTTTTGGCCTCATACATAGATGACACTAATGTTGCTGGCAACATATATATAAAAAATAGATAAATTATCATTCAACGTCTATTTTATTCATTCTCTGCGTTTTTCAATATTTTTTTTTTTTTTACATGCAGTAATAAAATCTCAATATAAATATGTATCGCTGACTTGCAACGGGAAGTCATCAGCATAATCAATATTTTGAATTTTTTAGAACTATTTAAAGATTATGACCATTGAAACTTATTACTTTATAGACAATTTCACAATATTGATTTGATCAGATTTGTCTCTATATTACACAGTGCAGTAAACATTTTGTTGGTATTTAAAGGCATTTTATTTAATCATTCTGACGCTAGATACTTATTGTTTTAGAAATAAGTTATTTGTGCAAATTATTGTATTTTATTTGTGTTTGCTTTGCATGGTTCTTGCAATTTTTTGTTGTTTTTTTCTGGCGTTGTATTGTATTTATAATGTATGTTTTCTATTAAGGTTCAGGACTGACACTGTGGTCTGAATTCTGCTATAGCAAAATGGTTCTTGGCCTGACCTATCAGATGAATCAAGGCATTTATTTTATTATTTTGTAAATGCTCCACAAGAGTCCCACGCCTGGAGCCAGTGGGACTGTGGCACCCCGAATTGGGGAATGCTGTGAGAATTAAGGTAATTGTAGAGGGAAATAGGAAGGTAAGAAAGGCTTTACAGATTTTCTGTGATTACCGCTCTAAAGTCTGCATAAGCATGTGGGATTTTGGCAACCCTAAACTTAGGTACATTGTGAGGCTCAAAAAAGTGGGGAGGGGAATCAGATAGGAAAGTTAAAAAGTTCCCGGCTATTCAGATCTGGTCACTAAACACGCTAATACCATTTCAAGCAACGTTTTGATTCTTTCCCCAGGGCGATACTGAGAGTATCTACCAATCTGGATCTGGTAAATGAATCTAGCTGAAACCATTCGTTAAAGTCATGTCTCAATTCTGAACGGTGATGTTTCTGAGAGTATTTTCCACTCTTTCACATTATTAGTTTTATGTACTTTATTTTGTTATTATTTGCCTAGCAGTGCAATATAATGTTTTATCTTCGTACCCATTAAAGCTGTAATTTAAAGCAGCCTATATAATTTTCACAATTCTTCCTATCATCATGCAAACTATACAGGGTGCCTGGTACTTGATGAAAAATATTTAAGAAAATAATAGAAAACACATACAAAAAAAGAAAAGATTTTGTGAACATAGTACATATTTGCCATCAGCTAAGCAGTTGCTTTAAACGCGGAAGGTTTTAAAAAAGATATTCTGGTTTTCACCCTTCAATGGTGTTGGCCATCGTTTCAATATATGGAGAAAGGAAAGGCGAATTTAGGTTTTGATGATTTTTAAATGGGCAAATTTCAAAATGATATGGAAAATTTAAGAAGTTAGCGAAATACAAGTTGGCTTATCGCGACGAGTTAAGAATGCCGCCGTTGCATTTTATCACTCCATTGTTCTGTCCACAAACGCAATCACGTCGGGGTCACCACTTTAGTGTACACGCGTTGTATACATATTAATCGAGGTGTGTGGAAGTCAAACAGAATAGGGAGTAATACCAAAGACACGTCCGGTCCGGAGCTAGTGCATTTATTGTGGTTAGTTGTTTCAGACAATTTTAAAGTGGTGGGGGAGCGAAGCGCGGCGTAACCGCTATACCAGCAATTAAAAAAAAGGCTTGTTATAAAATATGATATTTGTTTAAAGTGGGACTACCAAAAAATATGTGATCTAAAGTTCCCACTTATAAACCACAGTAAGTACAATCTGGGGAGTTAAGAACGTGAATTTTAAAAAGGTGAGAGGAAAGGGAGCATTGCCCGATTCTCATTTGAACAAAAGTGAGAAAAATTATTTTTTGGAAAAATGTGGGAACTTATGGAAACACGATTTTTATGGGGTAGCCATTTGTATCGAGGCATAGTAAGCTCTAAAACAATGTCAGTTGGGGGGGATGTGATTTATGAGAGTAATGATAGGGTTGGATGCGGAAGGTTGCGAGTTTGAAACCACCTTATCGATTTTTTTTGGGAGATTTTCAATAGACTTATTAAATCTTTACTTTGCCAAATACATAGCTAAATGTTTTTTTTGCCAATTGGATAGCTGGTGTTGACATTATAACGAATATATCAACGTCTTTCCTACGCACAAGATTATATGTTTATTTTTTAAATAATCAATTAGAGTAGATTTTTATACTTATGTCGCTATTATGTGTCTTAAAGATTGAACTTAACTTAAGTACATACATGTTCCTAATTAAAGTATCTTTATCAATTCAAACTATATTTAGTTTTTGGTCACACACTTATAGCTAACAGGAAAGTTAGTAATTAAATAAATTTTCTTTGGACACAATCGAATATTTTGTTGCACAAAAAATTCATTAACACCATCTATGATTTTTCTATTGAAATAAAAATGTAAACAAACAAAATGGCGTCCTCATCTGTCAGCTAATAAAAAATAGATGCTTCTGTTTGAGACGAAGCGTGACTGAATACATAGTTTTTTTTTGCTGCTGGTAATGTATTCCAAGATGTTTAAGATGGAATAGCAATATGTAGGTACATATTAGTTTCAAGTCTACCAGCCCAGGCCTTTTTAAAAAAACAACGAGACAATGGCGGATGATGGCTAATTTTACATAATTGCCAGACCTATAGTGGTAGAAGTGAAGCTAATAAAAGCCAAACAATATTTTTACAATGGTGCAAGTGCGGCATATGATATTAAATTGCAGATGTAGAGTAATATATTATTTTTGAGTTTATTGGCAGAATTTGTCAATGATCTGATATCAGAGTATACTACTAGTCAATTATTTATCCACCAATATTTTTCAATAACCAATTTTATTATTTACTGATAATTTCAAACAGACATTAATAATGTCAAATTGACGAAAAATTTCGGGTTATCTAATTTATTTTTCAAAAATAAAAATATTTGAAGAGATTTTGCATTAAAAATTCCAGTTTAATTTAATTTTTAAAACTTCGCCTTATTTTTAGAATTTAGTACTTCAGTGCAATTTTCATAGTATTATTTGTAAAAATAAAAATAACAGTGAAGGCCCATTTTAATAACACTAAGACAATCATTTCTAGTTTAATATCACAATTATAACATTTGAAAATAAAATTAGTGACCATGCAAACTAATCATTTTACTGTTTGTTTTTTATATTTAAAAAAGAGCCAAAATGTAAGGCTGTCGACAAAAAATTATATTACTTAAAGATGTATATATATTTAATTGGCGTCAAGCTGAAGTTAACACATTTTAGCTTATTGTTTTATTATTTCTTTTAATCATAACCGATTTATTTTTCTTAAAATCAAAGTCTCAATTTAATTTAAGATAACAAAATGTTTTCCATGAATCACAGACAATACACAGATTTAAATGAATTACATTTCTCAATTTTATTTTATGTTCTAAATTGCTTAATTAAAAATATCTTTAAAATGCCATAGACGAAAATGTTGCCATAAATTGAAATTCCATTTATGTATTATTATTTCACTCAAAAGTACATTCCTGAATTTTGCTTAATTTTTTATGCCACAAAGACTCTTATTTTTCCTTGTTGCTCATTTTTGTTAATTCATCACTCGAAAGACTTGATTTTGTCTTGCCACGAATAAAGAATATATTATTTTTCAGTGAGAATGTTCATTACTTATTAATAGAGACAATGTTTCTTTGCTAAATATATTAGTTAGACTATGTTTTATTATTTTTTAGACAGTTTATAATTATTTATTTTTGTCTTGTAGCTATTGTGGAATAATTTTAGCCAACAGTTATGGAGTGGGCAAACGAGTCCAGTTGTGAGGCACGTCGAGTCCACTTTATTTTTGACAAACTTGTAATTAGCAGCAAAAACTATTGTAGTAGGTGAACATATACATTGTTAATCCTCTTAGCTTTAGAGCATCGATCTATCGATACAAATTTTGAAGCATCGTGTAAAAGACAATGACATAGAAAACATTGTGAAACAAAAAAGTTCAAAAGGGTTGATACACTAATTAATGTTAGAGAGAAATAACAAAGTTTTTTATTGAAAAATTTGGCTCAAACTATTTGCCTACTCCATAAGTCTTTGCAAAAATTAAACCTCCGTGATTTTCCCCATATTTAGTTATATTATTACATATTCTTTATTGTTTACTATTAAAATAGATCTGTATTCCATTTAGAATATTTTCCGTTTGAAGTAAATATTATTTGTTGACTAGTTTTATGAATAAAATGCATAGATTTTTTTTATTTTGACTTTTCTTTTATTATTTTGATGACACGGTGAAAAAATGTGTTGAATGCGACACGAAAATTCCATTAAATTGTCCACTTTACGTTTAATTTAAGGATTAAAATAACATAATATTGTCGTTAATGAATTCTAGATGAATTGTGTAATGTAAATCAAACACAAAACATTATTTGATAATTAAATCATCTTGAGAGATTGAATTGTATTTATATAGAATTATACTTTATTTAAATTTTATTTAATTTACCTTTTAACACATTTGGGGGCTGTGCCATCGATTTTGTTGCTTACTTGATTAATATTATTGCAAAGCAATATTGATACATCATTAATCAACATTGGTTAAAAAAAAAACACTTTTTTTTTCTACTATTTTGTGAAAATTTTGCATGCCTTTTGTTCATTATTATTGACAGTGTTTTATTGAGTGTTTTTGTGTGTTTTGGTGTTTTTTTTATGCATGGAAGTAAGTATTGATATTTTTTATTTTAGATGTAAGGTTAAAATTTCGAAAATACAGTATGATTTCAAATATTTTTATATATCTGGCTACTAATTCTGATATGTTAATATGATTTACAACTTTGAATCTATGGTAATGTATTCAATTTAACCATAGGTAATTTCTTTCAGGTTATTGTCGCAGCGACATGCAGCCGGAGATTGAAGAATTTGAGGCAAGCGACTTTTTGCCAGAACCAGAATACATTTTGCCAGAGAACTGCCCGACCAGATATATTCACATCAAAGGAGAAAATCATGAAAATGTTTTCAAAGAATCTGACATTTGAGCGAATTATTTATGAAAAATTACAAACGTATCGTTTGATTGATTTTAGTTCGGTTTTAATAAAACATTTATGAAAGACTGCGGGAACTTTTTAAATGAGCGTCAAAGTAAATTTTTGACCACGAAATTTATGTAATTGGTCACGCAAATAATAATTCATTACTGAAAGAATATTAACAATCTTTCAAGAATATGAAGAAAAAAAAAATACAGAAAATAAAAAAATAGTTGTGACTGAGACTCGAACCCGAAACCTTCACACTATCCGGGCGTGGCGCATCTACCGATTCCGCCATCCCAACGAATGGGTTCGAGTCTCGGCTACAACCTAATCTTTTTTTTTTTCTGTGTCCTTTTCTCTTCTCATATTCTTCTTTGAAGATTATTAATATTTTTCAGTAATCAATATTTCAATGAAGCGTAAAGCTTCAAAAGGTAGTTTTATTTTTAAAAAGTTTAATAATAATTGGGTACCTAATAACAAATGAGGACCGATAAGTAGGACTGAAAAGGCAACCAAAAATATGAATTTTATACCAGAATAATATTTGTAGGTGTCAGGTTCACATTATTCCTTGTTACAATATAACTTAGTAAACAGAATAACAGTACAATTTTTTTTAAGGGTACCATTAACATGATTTCAGGTACCAATGTCTTAATATTTGACGATCAAGCCAATATCCAGATAACCAAATATTTTTGGAGTGTTTCAGTGTGTTGGTGGAATAAAATTGGGCATTATATAACTCTTCATTTGGTGCTCAGTTAAAAACAAGCCAAATTTTTTCAATTGATATTTGTATAAGTTTTGGTTGTTCTGAAACCAGTGTTCATGTTATTTTTATGTCAATTCTCGCCACAGGAGTATGACTGGAGTTTCTCAAAGCTGAATTCCTGATGAAACAAAATGAATATTTGAGTAAACGGTTCCTATTTGAGTGATTAGGTAATAAAGTACTCTATATTACACCAGATTGTAAAGCCATTTCGGGTAATACAATTATTTAAATATAAACACATAAAATTGTTTTAAAGCACTTTATTTTACTACAAAATGGTTTAAAACAAATTTATGTGTTTATATTATAATTATGGCAAGCCACAAAGTCAATGTTTTTTATGAATACAATTATTTAATTTAATTTATTCTTCAAATCTGTTTTGTGATTTGTATTCAAATCAAATGGATCATGTTTAGGTGAAAGGCCTGATTTCACATTTTTTTGCAAGCAAATCGATGATTAGCGCCATTATAAATTTTTAACCGTTACCACTTCAAAATAATCGCTCCGATAACCACCGATTCTTGGCCCGTTTAAGCATTTGAGCAAATTATGATCAGGTGTAAAGCATAACAGCATGACCCTTTTGTTATCACTACGGCTTAAATTTCCTTGCGAAAAATGCAAAATAACGCCTTTCACCTAAGCACATTCATTACAAAATATATTATAAAGAGATTGGGCATTTAATGAAGGCAAATTGTTTTATGGTTAAACTTATTTGACTATAGTTTTGTACCTCTCCGAAGGCAATACTTAAAAATGATTTTGACTGTAGCTATTACTCTTGTAAGTCCTATGGAGTTATGGCGTTTGTATCGAATCTTTCCCTAGTGGTAACCTTTTTCACTCGGCAAAATATCTTGAAAAGTTTGCTTGATAATTCAGGTGAAAAAAAAGAACCGAACTTTTCCAAAAAGGTGGACGGACAAAAATAGATTCATTAAAAAAGTTGTTCGATATGTGAACACTGTAGTATTGGAGTGGCAATGGAATACATATAAAACAAAGAATTTGAAAAGATGTGTAAAGGAAAGCTTAAACAAAATAAAAGTCTTTGATTAGATTCTTCACCGCTCGACAAAATATTCTTAGTGTGTCGTCCGGTACCTCAACATATATAACGGAAGTGAGTTTGATGTTTCCTATGATCAAAATATTTAACGGTTTCTGTTGTTTTATAAAATACAAAAGGGTATTGCGACAAACTTTATTCTGTCTTCGATATTTTGAATCAGCCGCCCAATATTAGAAATTCTTGTACATGTCCTTTAAGATATCAGAGTGATACAAATCAACAGCATTTATTGATTAAGTCTTAAACCAACAACATTTTTGGCACTTTCATTGTACTTGCAGTTATTGATTTATTAAATGGTAATCGTTAAACAAATTACAAAAATGTTACATACCCGACAATGTTTTATTCGAAAACACATTAATTATATATATTTACTAATTTTTCATTAATTTAAAGGTAATACGGCCTTTCTGTTTAAAAGATTGTGCATCGCTGATGTGGGTAAAACAAAAACTTATTGGGATTATGAAAAAGTACTTGGCTATAAAATTATGATTATTTTTGTTTAATAACGTTTTGACTTATAGTATTATTTATCTGTGTTATAGTTATTTTATTTTTAAGTTGAAGTTAGGTTAAAAATAGGTTAATATTATGTTGTTTGTTCATTATTTTGTTACATTTATAATCTTAACCATAAAATAGATAATTATGTGTATCCTACTAAAATCTCTCCAACGATTAGCTCTGATATTATGAAATTTGCAGTTTTTTTTATATTAAATTTATAGATTAACACAACTGTTTATAGCTCGCAAAATAATTTCCTTCATGAGCTATGTAGCTTTGAATCCATTATCCATATCCATTAAACTGCCAAAAAATAAGAACATATTTTTATTTGTATACTCAATAGTTTTCAATTGTTCAATAAAAAAACAGAAGTGTTGAAACTCAGGCAAAGCTGGGTAGTATATCTAGTCGATTATATTAAATAACATTTGAAAAAATATCTTTTAAGATATGGAAATGTTTCATCTTTAACAAGAGCGAGGAATGTTTGAAAGAAAAAGTATAGAATGTTTCGATGGATCTGCAATGTTGATTATTGTGAGTATATCTTATATTTATTATTGTAATTTAACTATGTAGTTACTTACTACCTTCTATTAATATTATCTAAAACATCAATTTTATTCACTTAATGTTGCCTGCATAGATGTATAATGATTACTTATAAAACTTTTTTTGACCTTATAGTATAATATTTATATATAAAAAAATGTGCTACTAGATAGCATATTTTGCCTTCATATTACACATGTATTTACAAAACCCTCATGTACTAATATTATTATATTCATTAGTAATCTTATTATTTATTTAATCTTTGTGCCATAATGTATTTATCATCAATCTACAAACTACTTATAAAAGCTCGAAATCGTATGTGCATATTCATTTGTAAACTATTATTTATAGAATCTCAGAGTTGTATTCACTAGCACATAATATAATTTATCAAATCTCGGTATCATACTATATGTTATAAACAATTGTATTTAAAGCGTATGTGTCGTAATATATTCATTAGTAATCTACATATTATTTACTAAATCTCTACGTCGTATTATATTCATTAGTAATCTAAATATTATTTATTAAATCTTGGTGTCACAAGACACTAAATAGTAAATGGTTTTTCATAAAATCTCGGCGTCGTACAATATTCATTAGTAAACTATTATTTAAAAATCTTTGTCGTAATAAATATTTTCTTAGTAATCTACTTTTTTTTTATTATTCAATCTCGAAATTATATATCATTATTAAAATCTTTGTGTCGTAATATATTTAATAGTAATTTACATATTATTTATAAAATCTTGGAGTCTTATTAGATAAATATATTCATAAGTAAACTATTTTTTATATCGTCTCGGCGTTGTACTCTATTCATTAGTAAACTGTATATTATTTATTAAATTTCTGTAGGTTAAAGAATGTATTAATATTTATTACATCTTCATGTTGTAATAATGTATTCTTTAGTGTTGATGTTGAAATAGATTTCTTCTTAATACTATTTATATGTGGAAACTTTTAAACTAAATATTCTTCTGGCTAGTGTGTTGCAAAGCGAATAAAAGAAGATATCAGGACATGAATTTGAATGTGTGATGCACTACCTTCTCTGCCTATCCTTTCAAGGACATTGCATGAATGTATTTAAGTATGTGAAATTCTTATACTTTTGTGTTGATTATACATACATATTATGTAGTAGGTATGAGAAAAGCTACTATCGAAAATGGATTATTTTTGTAAGAAGTACAATTATTTAGTAGATAGTTAATAGTATAATATTCCGGAATGCAATTATAATAGAAATATTATGATTTGCTTCCTGTTATGAGACGGGTCAATAAAACAGTAGTCTATATTTAAATTTAGTTTTAGAATAATAGGTGATAGTAATTATTTAGTTGTTCAACCAATTTAATATTTCAAATACAAACAATGTAGTGATTATTTTCGCAGCTAATTTATTGTGTAATGTATGATTTAATTACTGCCAGGATAATTTAAGCAGTCATGCGGCGATGTAACATGTTGTGATTTGATATGTTTCTGAAAATTAATTATCTAATTATCGTCGTATAATGCCATTCAATCAAAAATACATTTTATAATCATCCGAATTACAGATGTCCGTATTAAAGATTCCTTCCAATAAAAATACCAATATTCAGAATTTTATAAACCGATTTAACACAGAATAGAAATTAGTCAAATTGATCATATTTTACCATTAGAATATTAATACCTTTGATGAGTATGGGAAAAAAGCGTGTTGTCACTCTGTTTTTTTTTCTACAAAGCCTCAATACTCCAAACGAGGTCACCAAAAAGAGGAAGCTGGCACCTATCATAATTTAATGTGTTAGACGTTCCGTTCCATAGAGGGAGATTACTATATAGAAGCTCTTGTGAAGTCTATTTGCAGAATCGTGTTCTAAAAACACTGATTATTAAATGATCTTACTAATCAATCACTTGAATATATTAGTTAATGTACTTCAATTCGATATAGACCAAGATTTCAATATAAATAATGATATTTGTTGTTTATAAGAATATAAAGACTTAGAACCTAACCAACAAGAGCTTTGTCAAATGTTTCTATGTTTACTATAAATTATAAGTATTGTTGGACATTAGTTATATGTTAGAAGTTTATAACAGATTTTTGTGTGCATTTATCACTGTTGCAACGTTTCATGTTTTTTGTGAAACGCCACGTGTCAATGAATGTCCGCACTTAAATGAATTCAGGTATAAATGTGATGTTTTATAAAATGTGTACTTAATTAATACATTATTATTATTTGTAAAAATTTAAATGTGACAATTATTAATGTTGTATGATTATTGATCGTACTGTGTAGTTGAATTATTGTTTTCTATGGCAGGACCCCGACTTACAAACTCCTGTTAATACGTCCACTTAAATTTACGCATGTCATAAAAATCCCGCATATTTACGTCATAATACCCTTACGTCGTGTGCAATTCATGTGGTAAACACTAAGTGAATGCGTATTCGCCGACTCAATTTGAGAAAGTTTATTTCTTGGTCAGATTTAAAAAAAAAATCCCTTCCCTTCAACAATGTCTGAGAAGAAGGAAAATGATACCAAAGTAAAGACAAAATCCATGACAAAATATGAAAACAACAAAGAATATATCTTACTGAGAGATACGTTCATTGACCGGTTAGTAGGCGAGTGGTTAAACGCGTCGGATTCCCATCTGTGCTTCGTGGGTTCAATTCCTCTGCTAGCTAAGTCCTCCATCATTGCATAAGCAATATCTTCCGCTTATTATGATGGCAGTAGGAGTTTTTCAAATATTGTCAGGTTATTCCTAACCTGGGAATGTTTGTCGTACTTTTAAAATAAAAGAAGATATTTTAACTCGGACCCTGATGAATTAGACTTAGTAAACAGAAATAATAATAAAACTATAATGCTTGCAAGGGCGGCTCTTGACTTTTTAGTGTGCTAGAGTGTTGAGATTGAAGAAAATATCATTATTTATGTTGTAGCCGAAAACGATTTTTTTTTGTATGCAGATTTTCAATAAATAATAAATTTTCATACAAAAAAATATCATTTTCGGCTACAGCAACATCAATAACGTCGTATTTTTCAATCTCAGCACTCTCGCACACCAAAAAGTCACGAACAGCCCCTGAATGCTTGTATTGAATCTGCATACAAACCATTGCTATATACGTTGAATATATATCTTCATTTTAATTTCAGATTTCTGAAATGGAATCGCAATTTATAAAATCGAGCAGGGGTTTGCTTTAATGTCCATTTTTTAAAACAGGTAATGTGAAAAAACACCAGTTTGCAAGACTAGAATCCCATAGAAAATAGAGGGTTTAAAAGTAAAAAAATAGAAGTTTTTGTATGAATATTTGTCTTAGAATATGTGTCAGGAATAAATGTAAAACGTAAAAATTAGCAAAACCAAGGTAACATTCCCGGCACTATCAGAATAATTAGTAATTTTTTGTGACAAGACCAAGTAAAACGAAAGTTCATATCTGTGGACGTGGATGGTATTTTAATTAAATATCTGCTATTTGCGATGCGTAGATATTATGAAAATGTATTGTGTCTAGATTATCTTATGAACATGAATTATGTAAAATGATGGATAAAAGCCAACAGTAAGAGACTTGTAACTGTGCATTAAATATAAACGCTTGAGCTCCTTGCCATAAACTATTTACTCTTATTAAGCGTTGATTACGTGTTGATTTCAAAATATATACACATTTTTTATTCTAGTAAGAATCTCATTGCTATAAAATACATTGACAAGCTTGCCGATGGAAAGTATCATGTAATTTCATGTTTTAATTAAAAGAATAATGCAATTTTTTTCTTTACCTTGTTTTTCTCCATTTGCACTTATTAAAACACTACACAACACTGTTTTCCTGCACGTTTTCCCACCAATAATTCACCTGTCAAAAAATTTCTCTGCTTTTGTCTACATTCTCTTTGAAAATAGAACACATTCAAATTTGAATAAAAATGTCTCAAGTACCTATCCCAATTTTGTCAAAAAAATGTTATCATTGGAAAAATTGTCTTAATCAATTAATATGAGTTATTTCACATTAAGATTAAAATAAAATAATATATGTTATATTTGCAGCACTTTCCAGGTGGTAGATACTCTCAGTTTTGCCTTAGTGAAAGACCACCATTCAGAATGGGAAACGTTGCTTGAAATGGCTTTAGCTGTGTTTGTTAAACAGTCCTGAATAGCCACACACTTCCCAACCTCTTCCTCTTCTCCTTAATTTTTTTACTTCCTTCAGTCTCATAACATACCCCAATTAGGGATGTTATAGTCCTTCTGGCTTTGGAGAGCTTGGATTATTGCGCAGTATTCACATAACAAAAAAAAAAATAAATTTATATAGTACCTATTGTTAAATTTAGAATTTTCATGCTCCAGTGTTACCATGTTGATAAAAATTAAGACAATATAAAATCTATTGCAAAATAGCAGGTACTTATGTACTTTTATTTATAGTTTTTGTGTATAATTTGTAGAACTCCATTTTAATTTTTTTTTCAATTAAACTATAAAAATAAACTTATGTACTTACTGTAAATTGCCCACTCAGGCATATACAATAAAATAAATAACCAAAAAGGGCTTAGATATAGGCATATCTGTTGTAACTTCTCATTCTCATAAACAACACATGTAACAGAGAGGTTGCAATTAAACTCTCAGGGGCAGGACCATAGCATGTCAACATTGTTTTTCGGCCAAATTTCTTCAAAACAGTTTGTTCTATATAGGTGGCCTTTCAAAGGGACGTAGGAAAGATACTTTTTTTGTCTCACATCTAGTAAATCCGAATTAAGCGTTTAAATGTAATAGGTGTTATATAACAGCTGATTGGAGTAAATTAATAAGGAGGAAGACAGCATAATGATACATTTTTAAGGTGACACAGAAACATCCTAACCTAACTATAATTTGTTACAGTTGTCAGCGAGGTTTAAACATGTTGTGCATGTGTGCCAGTTTTTTGATTACAGAAATGAAGAAAAAATGTTCCAACGCCATCTAACCTTGTTTATTAGATATATAAATAAATAAAATATTGTGATTTTTATTTATTTTGATGTATAGCCATGTTATAATTCATACTCACCTAAATGTGCAACTTCAAATGAATGTTAAATAAATGTATTGTTATTGGACATTCACTTCGTTGTTTGATTGAATCCAGTTGAAGGCTGGTAATCTTCGCCCAAAAGAACTGCACCCGTACCAGTCACATAGGTTTTGAAGCTACAAGGTGCAATGTATTCTTGTACTATGTTTTCCATCAACCTCCCCCCTGGATTTACAGATGAGTAATCTTGAAATATTATCAGCTATGATAAATAATACTTAAGGACTTCTAAAAAATTTGTTGTATTTAATTTTGATGAAATATTTTTATTGATATTTGTAAATGATCAGAAAATCTCCAAACACCTTAATAAAATATTTTAGTCGAACTGAAAATCTAAACGATTTGCATATCTGTAAAAAATACCAAAAAAAAAAGCATTAAACTTATAAGTTATGTTAATATTACATAAAAATGAAGAACTGAGAATGTTTAATAATTTTTTTGGCATGATGATTCAGACCCGGAAATTCCAATGGTTGTAAAATACAACAATATGTAAAGATATTTCAAAGTCCCGCACTGTCTAGAGAAGGTAGAAGTGGGTGGCGACCTTTCAAGTCTCCGGATTAGACCTTTGGCTCTACAGTGTGTCAATCAACTGTGCGTATAGCCGGATCTAAGCATTTTTTTTTAATAAAATTTCGCCATATAAGGGACTGAAGATTGAGAGATCGCCCAGTCTCGGAATGCTAACTTTGGGTTGCAGTTCCTGTGACATTAAACCTTTCCACAATTTGAGAGAAAAACGACATGGCTGTTTGTCATTCAATATGATTTTTATTTAGCTTAACCAGTTCAAAATATGTCAGAATTCTCATTAACAAAACAAATTTCTATCTACAATTAAAATTGTATGCGTTTGAATGAATTTAATTGTGCATCATCACTAAACTAGCAAGATATTTACAAAAAAAAAACTGACAAAGAAAGAGTGAAAAAGATTAAATGAACTTTCCTCCGAGAATCTTCGCAGGGAATGAGTTGTCATAATGTCCAAGGTGATTTTCTTACAAGAACATTCCCAGAAACTAAGCGGTCACTATTTCCTAGGTACCTTTCTTGCAAAAATTAGCTAAAACTGAGTGGTCACAATATCTGAGTTACTTTTTCTGTAAGAATCTTGACATGGACACAGTTTTCTCTATATCAAATGAATCTTTCTTATACTCTTATATGAAATTTTGAAACAACATGAGATGATATTTCACAAAACTGGCTCTGTATAAATTATCCAAATATTATTATTATTAACAGAGTTGTCACTATATCTATAATATGATTGATTCTTGTGATAAACTTTGCGAGGATTGAATTGTCACAATATCCAAATTAGTTTTCTTGTAAAAATGTTTGCAGTAGGTCACTTTTCTTGTAAAAATCTTTGTAGTTAGTCACTTTTTTTGCAACAATCTTTGCAGTTACTTTGTTCGTAACAATCTTTGCAGTAAGTCACTTTTCTTGTAAAAATCTTTGCATTGGGTCAATTTTTTCGTAACCAGTTATTTCCCATGTAAGAAGCTTTGAGGGAGTTGAGTTTTCACTATTTAAAAGTTGTTTTGTCGCATTTCTTTTAAGAACCGAATGCAGGGGTAAAAGTTATCACTAGATCCAATGTACTTTTCTTGTGAGAATCTCAGCAAGAACCCGTTGTCGGAGGTACTTTTCTACGAAGAAAACAAATATTGGGTCACAAAATCCCATCAGTACCGCCATTCATCCTCAATTCTTAAGCATTCTGCACCGTCCATATCTTCCCGATAGCGAAGGCATCCTTCAGCATCAGGTCCCTCAGGTTCCAGAGTGCCTTCACTACCTTGGGGTCGTTGGGGGCCTCGGACTGGGGTTGCGCCCCCGCAGCCGTCAGGTTCCCCGCGAGCTCTTCGCTGAACCAGCCCGTCAGCAGCTTGGCCGAGTTGGGAGGGGTCTCGGTGGCAGTGGCGGGCGGCTGCGAGAAGCTCTTCTCCCAGGGGGAGATGTATTTCTGCTCAGAGTGGAGACCTTCGATGTACCTGGGAAAGGAAGATAATCATTTCAATATGTTCATTTTAACAATAAGGTTTTATTTTCGGCCTGGCTATGTGGAATCCGCAATATCAAAGAAATTTATATGTAGTGCAATATCAGAAACATGTAGCTGTTAGGAGTGAAAAGTACCAGAAGTTATAGAAACGTGAAGAGGATGAAGAAACATCCATTCGTCTTCGGGGGCCTAAGAGTTGAAAGGTCTTATGTAAACTGGTAACTGTAATACCTGATGTAGGCCTCCGAGTGCTGCACGCGGTGCGGACGCGGGGGCACGGACACGAAGAGGGGCTCTGGGACGGCACCGCGCAAGGGGGTCCCAGCCATGGGGGAGGCGGAGCGCATGGCTACCGGGGACAGCTGCGATAGCGACACTGGAAAACAAATTGGACAACTTAAACAATGACGTAAGAAATTTAGTACACAAATGTCAGGTGGGAATGCTGTGCTTGTAACCGACCATTACACTGTTTATTGGTCACTGGTTTCACTTGGTTGTGCAATGTTTTCCATGGGCGTCTCCAACTTCTTCTTCCATTCACTTTCGCATCATATATTTTTTCACACGCCTTGCTTCATTCATTCGCTCTACATGCCCAAACCATCTAAGCGTCCCTTTCTTGATCCTATTCATTACGCTTACATCAGGCTTGTATTCTTTCCGGATATTCACATTTTTAACACAATCATACATCTCATTTCCACAGCATTCAGTCTACTTTTATCCTTCCTCTGCCAGTTCCATGCATCACTGCCATACATCAGGGTTGGTATAAGCACTCCATTATGGACTGCTGGCTTCACTAGACAAGTCAAAATAGAAGCGTTCAGTTGACATTGAAACTGAGAATGTACGACTTACCAGTTTGTCCCGTAGCAGTCTGTGGGGGAGGTCTGTGCTGTACCACTGAAGGCTTAGCCTTGTTTCTTGAAGGCACAAAGTTTCTAGAAAGAAAAATAACATAGAGGGATTAACATTGTCACAGCACACGTTGGGCGGATGAAACAAGACTTCAATCATGTGCCAAAACCCTAACACAATCGAAAGAGTTGAAAGAACCTGTATTGGAGACACACATCGATATTCAAGCACTAGACTTGTGCCGGTGCCAGTTCATTCGGTAACCGAAATTCAGACACTATAGCAACTAATAATACTCACTTGTTCCTCTCGCTTTGGGGTACATTTCTGCCGTTTCCCTTGTTGATGTGCAGGTCGCGGGTGTGGCGGGTTAGGCGCGCCTGGTTGGGGAAGGGGGCCCCAGCCGTGGCCTGCCGCTTGAGGCGTGAGCAGCCTCGCCAGAGGTACTGGAAGGGGCCCCCGCCGCTGTAGTACTGCTGGATGTGCCCTGACACAATACAAAATTTAGGGGGGGAAGATTGCAGGGGTGCCTAGTGGTGGACTTACTACAATCGTTGGAAAAAAAGGAATTGTAATGGTAAAATTATATTTTAGGCGATGTAGCTGGACAAAATGAGGCTTCAGGCCAGTTCATAGAGGAAATTAAGATTTAATTATATCGATTACACTGGGCAAAATTATGCATCAGGTGAATTTCACTTGGCAAAATGATGCATTAGGTCAGTTTTATTGGGAAAAATGATGCATTAGGTCAATTTCACTGGGCGAAATGATGTATTCCGTAAATTTCATTGGGAAAAATGATGCATTAGGTCAATTTTACTCGGTTAAATGATGTAATACGTAAATTTCACTGGGCAAAATGATGCATTTCGTCAATTGGACTGGGCAAAATGATGCTTTAGGTCAATTTCACTGGGCAAAATGATGCGTTAGGTCAATTTCACTAGGCAAAATGATGCATTACATCAATTTCACTGGGAAAAATGATGTTTTGTTAACGACAATTTTACTAGGGAAATGATGCCTTAGGTCAATTTTATTATAAAATTTTGTAGGTTATCTAAATTATAGGTAAACATTATTTGTTAATGTCAAATACCATAGCTGATTCTAAGAGATTTGAATAGTTTTTCCAAAACTACGTATAATATTAATGCTACACAGGAATCAAAAAGCATTTTGTTGTTTATAAGTACAAAATAATGGTTAAAATCTTCTACGATATTCCAATTGTCAAAATAGTTATATTCTACATAATATAAGCATTTTATTAGCGGGAAAACAAGTGTTTTTTAAAAGATTAAATTGGAATATTGTTAAAAAAAAAGGTAACCATCTTGATATTTTTTCCCAGTTCATGCAATTTTATTAGTCAAGGATTAATAGGGAAAGGGGTGGGGGGTGTTTGGAAAGATATTTTAGATAAAAGAGATACGGCGATACAAATACTATCAGGCTTTCTACGCATTAATACTAAGTACAAAAAAATGCTGCAAAATTGCAAGGATATAGTACTAAAGTGGTTTAAATATTAAACTTAAAAGAAATATTATTTATCTTATACATATGTTAACATATATATATTGCAAATGTCTATGTGATATAATTTGTTTTGAGACTAGCACCATTTAAGGTTTTTCAGCAAAAATGTGTTTAAAATCATTTTTATTGACAACTATTACATCAATTGAACTTCATTAATTAAGGACACAAGTTCTTGGTTGGGTCGAAGAAGCGGAGGCCGCCCGCAAAATAAATGAGCCGACGACAAATAGAAATGCCCGATGGGTGAGAACCGCTGAGAAACTGTAAAACTGGAGACAAAAATATGAGGAAGTTCTATATCACCATTGAGGTGATATTTCACAAAAATGTCGCTATATAAATTAGCCCAGTATTATTATGTCCAAAATCACATTATTAACTGTGAGAAATTAAATAAATTTGTAAAAAAAACATAATTTTCAAAATAGACACATATTGATTTCTTTTTGCAAATTGGAATAAGCAGCTCAATATATACCTGTACAGCTAATTTCAGCTTGATATAAAAGTTATATTAAGGCAAAGAATAGATAAATATTATAAAATTAAATGCAATCATAAAATTTTCAAATTTCACTCTTAGACATTTTTGCTAAATTGGGCTCGGGAAAAATAAATGCATGGCTGCCCACAGATAAAATGGTCTGACGACTTTTAAACTATGCTGGGCGTGTGGTACAGCTAACAGACGACAGGTGGAATTCAAGCATCATCTGATGATGTCCCAGGCAGGCGAAAAGAAAAAGAATGTCGCCAACAAGATGGGTGAGAATTGCCAAGGATCGGCAGAATTGGAAATATTTACGACTTATGTCTTAAGATGGACGCCAGGAGGCATACAAAGAAGAAGTAAAAAGTGGCACTATTCTCACTCGTATCCGTCTCAGAACAGATGTCGTCTAGTGAGACGGGTACAGTACATGTACATATTTGAAACAACCTTTTCAATGCCAATAAACGCCCGGGTTGACGGCAATAAAATTCAATTCCCTATTTCCCTTGGGATGGCACTTGAAGGAGTGTGGTCGGTTCATTTGGACAAGACGTGTGAGCAAGAATTAGCAAAATTGTAAATATTTGAGTCTATTTCTAAAGTTGTATGCCAGAAGCCCTACGAAGAAGGACAAGTATACTGTAAATAGTACATTTCCTATTATTTCTAATTATGAAACTGTTCTTTCGTAGTGGAACTCCATTTTAATGATTTTAGTAAAACTAAATTATTAACTTTATTCCAGTATTTTTTTTATTTAAGACCTGACCGGTTTCACCTTAAGGCGGGCATCTTCAGACTGGTCCAATTTTATGTAAGTCTTTGGCATATATACTATTAGGTCCGGAATAGCATAGTGGACATCTGTGACTTTAGATTTTGTTTTATGGCTGACAGAAAGTGGCTTTAAAATAATATTCATAAATACATTTGGGTAGTTTTATTACCTTCTGGGAGACGGGTTACATGGTTACATTAAATTGTACCAGTCTGAAGATGCCTGTCATAAGGTGAAACCTGGTAGTGGAATAAAGTAAAAAATTTGGTATTATTAAAGTCAGTACGCTCCCTGTTTCCCATGTGTCGCACTTGGAGAAATCAGAACTTCAGAGTCGGAAAAACTGAAGACATTTGAGAGAGACTCATGTCCGAAACTGGACGCCAGAGGCTTCCAAAGTAGAAAGACAAAGTTTCACTATTACACATTACACCCGCGTCGTGTTTGGTGGACCCGGTAGCGCGTTGGTTTGGTTGTGGGGAGGAGGCGCGTGTTAGATGTAAGACTGACCCGTGCCTTCACCTATGCAATGCTCCGTGCAGTCTCCGAAGTCCTCGAACTGGTAGTCGCACACGTCCCACAGGCACTCGTACGTGAAGTCCGGGTGCAGGGACTTGTCCGCCTGCGCTGTCGTTGACGGGGGCTGCGATAAACAAAAATAAAACAAGATTAATCGTCACTCGGTGTCGCCATAGGGAAGAAGTCTGGCAAATAGGGAAAAAGTCAAATATGGGAAATAAATACGAAAATATAAAGATAAGTAAATGGGGAGATTGATAGCCCAGGTTTTTTTTCATTGTGGATTCCAGGCATCGATGAGAAGAAAATAGCAATTTTATTTTTAAATCGGTGCAATAAAAAATATTTTACACATCAGAGAATTTTTGTATAATAAAAGTTATTAAGGTATTTTTTTAAATGTCCCATCTGTCCATAGTCAGAGTGGAAATAATACATCCCCATTTTCAAGTTGTAGTTTTGAAGGACGTAGGTGAAGATAACGAATGGCAGATGATTGAGAAGTGTGTTATTATTCTGATCTGGTCAAAATATACCATAATAAAATTGATTCAAATTCTATTTGTGAAAAAAAAAAAAAAACTTTTGTTTGGCCTCACAGGGATTTGAACCCCCCAACTTCTTGTTCCAGAGCCAGAGAGTTAACCACCCTGTTCATTCTGAGCAATAAATGTATGAAAATAGAAAGACAAATAATACCACTAATTCCAATTTAAAAAAAAAAAAAATTAATAGTGTGAAGTCAAAAAAAAAGTTGGCAGTAAAATAATTATGTATGCACATAATATGTAATTAACCCTGGTAAAATGTGGCAAAGGCATCTAAGCAATCATAAATTGATGAAGCCATTTTCGCAAAAAAAAAACAAAAGCATAATATTTTTATCACAAAATATTTTTAATTATTGAAACCAATAATAAAAAAAATTATAAAAGTAAAAAAAAAAAAAAAGTTTCGATCTTGCCAGGATTCGAACCTGGAATCTTCTGATCCGTAGTCAGACGCGTTATCCGTTGCGCCACAAGACCTGTGTGAGTAACTGCCCTGATTTTAGTATATGTATAAGCCATGAGGGTTATTTTTAAATAACAACCCACACTTAAAGCTGATAAGTGCAATGTGTTGTATGTGCAAGAAAAAAAGATTCCATTTTTGAAACTTAAATTAATTAAGTTCTAAAGTGTCACAGTAAAATTGGGGTAGGTAGTTCCAAGAATATTTTGATCAATATTTTAATGAGTTCTATATTTAACCCTTTGTACTTCGTTGTCGCCGCCACGGCGACATCGAAAACATTCTAGAGACATAGCAGGTATAATAGGTATACACATGTTCTATTCAGTTGTATACAGTACCCACTGGCAATAAGTTATGGTTTTTGCTTTGTTTTTCATTCATAAACAATAAAAATAACTACGCATTCATTTTATTTGAATAATTTTACTGCACAATAAATATGGAAGAGAATTTAGAATTCAGTGGTAGTGAAGATGAGTTTGTTTTTGAAGTTCAAAGTGACTTTTCCAATGAAACTTCAATAGATAGTAATAATGATATTATAAGTTCAAGCGGTGAGTGATTTCATAGGACATATACCGAAAAAGTCACGTGTTTTGGACATCAGTAGCAGTTCAAGTATTTCAGACGTAGATTATCTACATATGATATGTTCCACTAACTCATACATTCTATATAAATCTATAAAAAAATAAAAACGAAAAACCATTGAGCAATTTAAAAATTTATTAAAATCGTAGACCATCTACTTCCACTCCATCAGAGACCAGGCCCAATGGAAAACTCAATATTTTGAGAAAAGGTCCCAAGAGGGACTGTGTGGTCTACTCGAAAAGGGCAGAAAAAGGTGGCGGATGGGAAAACAGTGAGTACTGTGACACGTGTCCTAATAAGCCACGTATGGATTTGGGCGATTTCTTTCTAAAATACCGCACGTTAAAAAATTATAAAGATTACAATTTACAATTTATTATTATATTAACAATCTTATTTGATAATTAATATATATTTCTAAACATAACTACATCTAATTATTTTACTACCTAACCAAAATTTTTTTTTTCAAATTTTCTAAAAATATCATAATTTTTCCTTATATTTTTAAATTACACTCTATAGAGTAGCTGGTATACCATATTAAAAAAAAAAAAATGGAGTGCAAAGGGTTAAAATGTATTAAATATAATAAAGATTTTGCTTTGACAGTTGGATTATTGGCGGGAAAATGGGTGGGAAAATAGGGTTATGTAACTAATTGTTATTCTTGAAGAATCACGGGATGTAATTTGACTTGCCAAGAAAAAATATTCATTGCTTTAACCCACCCATTTCAAATTTACAATGTCTGCTAAAATAACATACATATATTATGATATATCATTCTCTAATAAATATTTCCCCCAGTTTATGATAATTTTTTTAAGGTACAAAATGATTTTTTAGCATTGTTTTATTTTATATTTATGAAGCAGTTAGAGTACGGTTATTTTTTAATAATTCACATTTGATCGAAAATAATTTAAATTGTAATATTATAAACTTACAATTTTTTTTTTGGAATGGTAAAATACTTAAGAAAACTTTAAAAGTAATAAAAAAAAAACACTTTTTAGAAAAGGCTACCTACAGTGTTAAAACAGCCTTGAGATGGTTGAATAATTATTGTATTATTTAAAGTTGACAATTTATTATTATACACAAAATGCCCAATCTAGAAGGTGTGTACTAACCGGTGTGGCGACGACCGCCAAATTAGCATCGGCATTCTTGGATTCCTCGTTCACCTTGGCCGCCTTCTCCTCCCAGGATTGTTTGGTGGAAGCGGGCAGCGATCGCCACTCCACGCCGACTATGCGCGATATCTCGCCTGCAAACATGCACGCAAAACAACAATAATACAAACTCTATATTTTACGAGACTCTATCGGAATATTGTGTGGAAAATTTCTGATTGATGAAATAATAAATGCACATGTAAGGGTTATAAAAAAAAAAAAAAAAAATATTTAAATTAAATTAACATTTTATAAAATTTAAAAATTTGGAGTTGGAATTTTGAAGATACAATTGTTAACGTAGGAGGGATCGATATGTACATATATTAAATTAGAAACGATTTGTCCACATTTACAAATATGTATATAATAATAAATTGAGGTTGGTAGAGATTGCTGTTTAATTTATTTAACGCTATTTTTGTGAAAATTTACATGAGGAGTTTATGAATTAAACAAATATGTAATTATAAAATAATATTTAAAAATATATATATATATAAGATGGGGATATTTGACTAAAATTTTCTACACAATATTCCAAACAATTTTTCGTCTCATATCATCGACATAATGTTAAATATATTGTTCTATAATATGTACTTAAGTTCCTACTCTACTTTGATATAAAAAAAACTAGACGAGTTATATGAAGGTGTCCGTAGCAGAGTGAAAACAATCCGGTCCCAAAAACATAAATGGAATAAAGTTACAAAGTTTTCTTTTACATAATTATATTCAAATGAAATAATTTAATTAATGGAGAATTAGTAATATGGTTAAAACGCATTTTGTATAAATTTGATTACAGCACAAGAGTCTTAATTACCCCGAGCCAGTGGAACTATGGCATTCCTTATTCGGGGGATGTTGTGAAGCTCGAGGAAGTGGGAAGGGAATGAAGAAGTTTGGGAAGTATGTAGCTATCTGGTTACTTAACACGGCAAAATTAATTTCAAGAAATGTATCAATTCCGAATGTTGGACTTTCACCAGGGCGATACTGAGAGTATCTACCGCATACTGTGAAAAGGTTAATCTGGTATCTTTTATATCAAAGTGTATACAAAATCTATATCTATGATGATGCAATGAAAGGCTACCCAATGATACACTACTTTGGTTCATAAATCAATAACATATTGCAGTTTATAATTCACCTTTTGTTCTGCCTTGGTTTGGTGGAATGTTTGTATTTCTTTTGTTGTCAACGAAAGCAGCTTTACCATGGTAAATAAATAAATAATATTCTTAAATGTAAAATTTTTTGTTTCATGTTAAAATTTGCCAATGTCATCGAGTAATTGAGTTTTGTCGTAAAGATGATGAAATCACAAACTGGCATGAAGTTGTGGTGAGAGGTTTGATGCAGGCATGTAGGCAAGGTGGAGATAATTGACGTATTTAAATAGGCTGGCATTTTACCAGAATTATTTGGAAAACGATAAATAAAATTTGGAATACGTAATTTTCCAAAATGATTTTTGTCGGTAGTCTCTAGACATCACAAACCATCATCGCCGTAATTTTAGACACAAAAATCATATTTAGATACACATATTGCAATCATTGTTAAACTGAGTCATGTTATTGTGCAGTCAAATTAAATGTACAAAGAGATTTATCAAAACACCGGCCCGTAAAATAAATTATATTAAAATCTCTGTAGTGTCATACAATTCACTGCCACCGTGCCTATATTCTGTCATGAGTAATGAACAAAAAAAGTTGAAATGGGTTGATAGACAATTTACAAAGAACTTTGGAAAGGGGTATCAAGGAAATGATCGTATTAGCACGTACAAATAAAATACAGTAAACCCTAGTCTACAATCTAAATTAAAACAAAATTTAAAACAGTTAAAATTTTTGATTGAAAACTTTCACGGCAAACATGTAGGTTATTTATTGTGGTGTTGAGGTGTATTGTGCTTTCTCTTTTTTTAGTCAGTGTTTCGGATAGCCTTGCGGTGTCCATTATCGCAGCAGATGTGATGAATATTGTAAGGCTATTCAAAACATTGAACGGAGGAAATACAATGCGAATCAAAAACATATCGATACGAAAATGATTACATATTTCATCAGTGCTGAGACTAGGTGTTAAGCTAACTAAAATCATTTTACAACTGTAGTTAGGAACATTGATGAATACATTAATATGTATAACTGAGGTTTTACTGTACGTTTGGTATAATATTACAAAAGGGTAGATGAAACCAAATATAAAACGCATGAAAAAGTATCTCCGTCTACTTCTGCATAGCAATACAAAATAATATCAAACTCACCAAACGTAGATTCTGGATTACCGGCGGAAATCGCTTTCCGAACATCGCTGGAGTACAGAATATACCCGGTAACCAGTTTTTTCCTGTCGACACCGGTGTTTGGTTCTCGCTTCTTCTTATTGGTCGCGGGGGTGGCGGCCTGGGGTACCGGAGCACTCTGATTGGCCGGGGAGCCGGCTGGCCCCCCTCCCCCGGAGAGGGGGGTGGCCGGGGAGGCCATGGACGATTCATCCAAAGAGCTCTCAAGCAGAATTTCCATGTCTTCGGATTTGAGGGTTTCCGAGCAGTAGAAGTTCTGCTGAAGAAAAATTGAATCAATCGATTTTTTATACTCCAGCAGCATTTACTGACATTTCTTAGGTTGTAAACTCTCTTTACATTTGAAGCATCAATTTTTGTAACTTACAATTTGAGAATTAGCCCTGATGACTTGCGGCGGCTGCACTTCCGCCATGTTGGCTAGCGGTGGAGGTCCCAGCTGACGAGGGAACCAGTACACCTAGAATAAGGAACAGAAGTATTAATCAAAAGACATTGAATTCAGACACACACCCACACCTCACAATGCAGGGCGTCACATATGACGTCACTGAAGACCATAATGTCTTCATGTTGGACACATGGCCACTTCCACTTGTATAGGGTTTTCTATGGTTTTCCCTATTACCACGGCGAATGGGGTGGAATTCCTAAACATAGGCCATAGCCGAGCACCTTCCCATCTCCACTCAACACAAACAGACTTATGTATATATGCCGTAGTGCTGTGTCGTGAAGGAGAAGACGCCCAGATGAGCCGGTAATATCATGCAATTTTTGTAGGGTTTTTAGAAACATATTTTTTCCCTACGTTATCTCGTGAATTTAAATTCAATAGTCACGTAAAAGCATTTTTCCACCCACATTAGGTAACGAAAAAAGGCGCATAGCTCCGTTCTATTGGTATAAGGAACAAGAATTAGAGTCAGTAACTTTAAATGATTCATCACTTAATAATAAAAAAGAATCTAGAAAATGAAAATGACATTGGATTATATGAATTACAAAAAAGGACTGATAATGCCAAACTATGAATTCTATTCCTTCGTAAATCAAAATATCTGTCAAATTCAGGTATTAGTAATAATACAACATATTTCCATATAAATCAAAATTTCGAAGGCTGCTTACTGGAGTGGCCGGCCGATTTATAGCAAAAAATCTTCGATTGAACCATATATTGCGCGGTACTTTTTACGTAAATTTCACTGCTAGTAAGGAGGGACTTTAAAACCAAACAATTCTGAAAAGTGGTTTTTATTATTCCATTTTACCAGGGCGATATTTACCTACCTACTAAAAGTGGGTAGGTAGATATCGCCCTGGAACTACTACCCTCCCTCGCCCTACTACCTCGAGAAGTTAAACCAACCTCATCGATCGTGACCACCTCCGTGTGTTCGTACTTGCGCAGGCCTGTCTTCAGCTTACGCGAGGTGCGGTTAGATTCGTCGTACAAGGCCTCGCACACAAACACGTCCGATTCTGGGATCTCCGTGGGGCGACCTGTCCACAAAAAATGTTTGGAAAATTAAAAAAAAATCATTCTAGTAAACTAAGTTAGCTACATCATAATGGTTCAGAACAAGAGATTCATGGACTGAATTAATGGCACTGAACAGTACTTCATATTTTAGTAAAGATATTATGAAAAATTGACTTACATTTGAGGTATTCATCGTAGTACACCGCGGCACATTTTCCTACAATTCCTACTAGGGGACTTGAGTCATGAACGGCGGTGAGCAGAATTTCTTGCTTGAAGAATACCTGCAAACAAATCCAAAATCTTATGTTATATTCATGGACAACCATGGGAAAACTTTTAACCACAGAATGAATACAAAAAAAGAATTACATAAAAAATGAAAATAATATAAAGCAGGTTTCACTGTACGAGGCCTGTTCAAAAGAAAAGGTGAATTTTGAATTTTCGCAGGCTGTGTACATTTGATTATCGATTTTTTTTAATGGTACACATGTTTATCATATGTTAGCATTATCAGCCATTTTGGATTAGTGGTTTGTTTTAGACAACTGGAAAGGTTAGTCACGTTTTTGTGTGTTCTTCGATTTTTTAATTTTGAAAAAAAATGGATCAAAGAATATGTATGTATTAAATTTTGCGTTAAAAATGGAATAAAGTGCTCCAACGCACTTAAAATGTTGACTGTGGCATTCGGCGAGTCTACTTTGTCTCAAAAAAAGTGTTTATAAGTGGTACAAGCGCTTTACAGAAGGCCGAGAAGATGTTAATGACGATGAGCGTCCTGGAGTTGTGGAAAAACAAATCATGGATTTTATTCTTTGATCCATTTTTTTCAAAAGTAAAAAATCGAAGAACACACAAAAACTTGACTAACCTTTCCAGTTGTCAAAAACAAACCACTAATCCAAAATAGCTGATAATGCTAACATATGATAAACATATGTGTACCAACATTACAACAAAAAAAACGATAGTCGAATGTACACAGCCCGCGAAAATTCAAAATTCACCTTTTCTTTTGAACAGGCCATGTATGTTACAAGAACGAAGAGATACCTCGACGTGTATAGATGCATTCTGAAAACTATGATTAAAAAACATAACTTTGTTTCACTTATCTATGTATTAAAAACGTAGATTGGTACCAACCTTGTTGATAGTTCCTATTACTTCAGATGGCTGAATGAGCCAGGGTCCCCGGAAATAGCATTTCCCGCTGAAAAATAATCACAAACAGCATTTTAGTGGATATTACTGTGTTATACAGAGATAAATAAAATGTTCGGACAAATAATGCAACATAAGTCTGATTGTGATTTTATAAAATATTGATAAAATTTCACTTATTAGCTCTCAGAACTATACAAAGGTCAGTCAACCTGAGAGATTTGTTGTAAAAAACAAAAAATGGTTTTGGTGACAATCATATGAGACGTGTAGTTATGCAGAAAAGCATCCAATCCGAAAAAAGAAAAATTGAGAAAAAAGTGTTTAAAAATATGACGTTACAAAAGCATATTACGGCATTTGTATAGTGAATATCAGTATTTTTTCTTTATGAGAGTTTTTAATGGTTAATTTATAATCAATAAATGTACTTATTAAAAAAATAATTGTATTTCCTATGTTGTCTTACATTTTAATGTTTTTAAACTTCAATTTATGTCAAATATCTGCAATGTGGATTAGTAAAAAATTGAATTACCAAAAAATCTATGGTATTTGGAGCTTGGATGTGTTCAGCAGATAGAAATCTCGTATTTATCTATAGGAAAACACGCCAAACTTGATTTTGGCAAATTGTGGGTTAGGTGCTTTCTGCATAACTATGTCCAATTTGAACAATGGGTTCTCTGTCTGATTTGCAAATATAGTTATGAATAAAGTTAAACCCTCTTAACCCAGCCTAATACCTAAAAAAGAAAAACCTCGAATCTATATAAAAATTTGGAATTTAACGTTTAGCACATAAAAAAATCTACCGAAAATATAGAGATTGGGAAAAAAAAGTCTCCTGCTTAAGAAAGTCTTTTCAAGGAATGTTTCGAAACAAATCGTATTTAACTTACTCCTTAGTTTCCCAGATGGAATCCACCTGCGCTATCATTTGCTTGCCCCCGTCTGTAACAACGTACACATAGTCTCCCTGTCTTGATCACGCCCGAACACACGGTGTTATATTGCTCGTAGTAGGTGTTCTCGTCGTCGCCGCCCAGCGGGTTGAAGATCACCACGTTCTGTAAGGGGGTGAAGAAGTTGTGAGACAATAGAATAACTCCCAAAAGAACCAGACGACCGACTGCTGAAGAGCTCATAAGACGATGAGTGGGACATTGTCACTTTAGGAGACAAATGCAGCTTTAGGAATTGTCAAGAGGATGTAGAAACGCCCTTACATCTGTGGTGCCAATTAGCGTTGGGAAAAACTTCAATGTTTTGTGAATGCTTCACGAATTGCTAGTTCTTTAAAATGAAGCCTTCGCAGTGAACACTTCAATTGAAGTCGAACGCGCAAAAAAGAGATTTTAATTTATCCGGTTATTTGCTCAGTTCTTTTTGGAATAGGTTACTCGCCGAAAAAAACACGTCCTAGTCGGTAGGGATTTGAAAGTGAAAAGAACTGGTTCCTCGCCAAAACAAAAGTACTAGTCGGTAGACATTTGAAAGTGAAAAGAACTGGAACCGGTTCCTCGCCAAAATAAAAATCATGTTCCTTTAGATCGAAGTACTTTGAAGTCGGACTTCAATTGAAGTACTTGTAATGAAGTACTTCTTTATAGGCTTTGAAGTTCACCTTCACTACTGTACTGCTGCAAATTGAAGTAGTTCTTTGTAATCTAACTTCCATTGAAGTATTTATTCAATGAAATGAATTGAATAAAGTTAATGAAATGAATGAATGCTAAAATGAACTACCAACTTCAGTTGAAGTATTTGTTCAACGAACAATGAATGAAGTAGGAACTGTTGCCAAAAGAAGTAGTTCTTTCAAAGAGGTCACAACGCTAGTGCCGCATTAATGGAGACAAGGCTCAGACATCTTCAGGGAGTTAAATATCATGTTGTGGAACCAGGAGACATGGTCAAACACCCAATGACAACTCTGGTGAACTTTACTAAAGGAACTGGGATACTGTCAGAGGAATAAGGTGAAACATGGGAGATGGCCTAAGCGCTTACGGGAGCTATGTAGACGTCTTCTAATCGATAATAATAAATAAATAGCACATGAGCGATAGGACTATTGCCAACATTAAATGACCTTTTACATTTAAGCGATGATGGATTTGGAGCAAAAATGGTCAGATTTAATTATAATGGATTTGAAAGAACTTCAAATTACTAGAGGCATACATGAGGCAGAAGAGAATGAGGGTACAGGAAATACGTGATGTAGCTGCTTATTCAGATCTAGATAGTATAGGTAGCTAAAGCCATTTAAAAAAATACATTTATTTTTATTTTTTTTAACGTGAATACCGCACAAGAGTCTCAACTGCTCCCAACCGTCTAGAGCCAGTGAGACTATGGCATCCCCAAATAGGGTATGTTGTGAGGCTGAAGGTAGTGAGGAGAGGAAGGAGATGGGGAAGAGGAAGGTTGGGAAGTACCTGGCTATTCAGATCTGGTCACCAAACACGGCTAAGGCCATTTCAAGTAACGTTTCGATTCTGAATGGTGGTCTTTCACCAGGGCAATACTTAGAGTATCTACCACTCTGGAACGTGCATGAAATATACTTTTTATTATTCTTACATTAATTAAATGTGTTATGACACATATTAATTAAATAAAAGTAATTGGCGCACGCCGGGTTTGAACCCGCGACCTTTGGATTCGTAGTCGAGCATCTTACCACTTGACCATGGAGGCCATCATATATATATATGTATTTATTAACTCCACACAGCAGGCTCTGAGGGAAATCGGTAGAGGGTATTATTAATTTCAAACACTGTTGGGAAAGATTGAGTGTATCTTCCTTAGAACGAAGGGCAAGTGCAAATTTTTATTTATTTGAATTGTGTATCATTGGCATAAAGAGCAAGTTTGCTGAATCAACTTTTGAAAGGAGAAAGAACAGATGTTTTTAAAATTCGTATTTACAACAATAAAAACTACTTTCATAAACAAACTTTTAAAAACCTATTTAGATAGCTTTACGTAAACAATAAACTACTTTTTACGCATACACTTACCGTCTGTATTGAATTCATCCGACAAGATTGAAAAATTAACAACACCAATCAGAGATCAGAGAAAAAAGTTATAAAGGTTAACCTTATCAACAATATGATAGAGACATATTAAAAAAAATTGTAAAAAAAGAGATTTGACTTTACCCAAACCTTCATGCACTAAGTTCGTTCCCTCCAGAAAAAGAGTTAAATTAATCAAGTCAACAATTTAAAATGTCACGTCACATCCCAGGATTGAACAACGTTTAATTTGCTTACAATCAATTAAAGAACTCACAACAACAATAATAGTTGGACAGTCAACATTTCTTAAAAAAACTGTCAAATATCGACTGGTGAAAGGCGTTATTACACATTTTTTGCAAGCAAACTTAGGCCTAGTGGTTTGAACCACTGTCACATTTTACGTTGTCGCAAATCGATGACTAGCGCCATTATGATTTTTTTACCATTACCACTTCAAATGATCGCCCCCGCTAACCACCGATTCTCAGCCCGTTCCAGCATTTGATCAAATTACCATCAGGTGTCAAGCATGACAGTTATGTCATCACTAAGGCCTAAATTTTCTTGCAAAAAAATTGTTTAATAACGCCTTTCACTTAAACACAGTCGATATATATTCTGTACTAAATAAAAAATAAAACAAGAAAATACATCTTGTTTGTAATAAAAATTTCAGGGGAATAACATCACAGACAGCAATGTTCACATATTCATTAAAAGTATTTTTTTTATGGAAATATGGTATTCTCATTAAAACACATTTAATATTTAAATATTTTGATAGGGTTGTAAAAGTTTGTTCAAATGTTGTAAATTTACGTTATGCAGTAAAATTTGTTTAATTTGCCAATTTTGACATTATACTCCTGAATCAGTTTTCTTTCACTCAACAAAACATAAAACATCGATAAACAAAGTGACACGAGTGCAATCCATCAATTAATCAAAGCGCGTAAACTTACCGGTCTCTCCTTCTCCGTGACGTTTTCCTGGACGTCTAGTTCGGCAAGTTCGTCCTTGTGCTTCTCCACGCGCTGGCGAAACACGGACATGATGCGGCGCGGCTCCAGCGGCGAAATCCGGGGGAACAGGCGGACGGGATGTTCGGGCGCCGGCCACACCTTGATCTTCTTGAACGAGCGGGATTTTGTAGAGTATCGGGACTCGAGGACGTACACGTCTTTGTCGACGAATCCTAGAAAAGACAATATGATTACTTGGAGCAGTCATAAAGTATGAAGATGCATCTAATTGTGCTGTAAAGTGTGGACATTATTTAACCGAATTTAGTGCAGTCACAGTCGCTGTGCATACATGTTGCACAAATGGGGACTTGACGACTCTGCATTGTGTGAATTTTAATACAAACAAACCACAGAGCACAGCACATTGTTGAAGAGTATTCATTCTAACGGTTACCCAAGAGCATATCGATGATACCAATATCGATGTTTAGGCATAAGTTAATATTAATAAGTCGTAGCTGTTAGTCAAAATTCTCAGTCACTAGTCATAAGTTTTAGCTTTAAGTACATAGTTATAAGTCATGATTTTTACACCACTAGTTATTAGTCTCAGTGATTAAGCTGTAGGTTATGTTAATTATGTTGTAAAGCGCCCTTGAGGTGATTTTTCTTTCATGAAAACGGCGCTATTAAAATCAGCCAATTATTATTATACACAACACAATGCTGGATGATATTGAATGTTTAAAGAATCTTAGGAACCTTATATAGCCACCATTAATTCTCTAACCATACAAAGAAGAAGAAGATACTTATAAATCACATGAATTGTAACAGAAAGAGATGAAACATTTGATGGGGTCGGTAGAATTTCCATGGACCAATCTCTTCAGCTTAGAATCATCGTGGAATTAACCTGAAAGTTTAGTATGTTTATGACAAAGTGACTAGTAAGAGAAAAACATACCTTCCGGCTTCAGCTTGAAGTAGTCTTTGACGCTCATGATGCAGCATTTGCCAACCACCTGGTCCAATGGCATGGAGATATGCGAATCCGTCTTGAAGACTTCCTGCTCCAGGAACTTGCGCGTGGTGACGTGGAATGTCTCGTGGGGCCTGTAACGAAAACAAATTGTGTGATTTTTAATCTTAGTTCTCACTGGCGAAGTAGGAAAGGAGACATATTGCACATTGGAAAAAGTCATATTCACAGTTGAACATTCAAAGGTCGTACCTGAAGAAGCAGTTTCCGTGCACCATAGGCACATCATCAGCCGTGTTCCAGACGCGCTCCACCAGCAGGATGGAGGGCTCCGGACGCGCGCCCTTCTTGCCCTGCACGTACACGTACTCGCCCTTGGCGTACTGCGGCTCGGCTATGGGCTGCCCACCGGTGGGGATGGCGCTATCCTCACAGCTAGACCTGAGGAGAAGAGGAATGTGTTAATGGTAGTGATTTCAATGGCTGTCTTCATTGACGTGATCTGACAGAAGAGTGGAATGGATAGAAGATCACTAGAGGGGAGGAAGTCAACCGAGGGCTTAAGATCACAGGGGCCTATCTTATGTATATGCAAAATGGGTGTCTGTGATCAAAACATGCAGAGATGGGTTTCTGTGATCTTAAACTCCTAGATAAAGATGAAAGAAATAAACATAGAATACAGAGCAAATAATGCAAAATTCGTTCAGAGCAAAGACCAAAGGGGTGAAGCAAAAGAAGTAATAGATCTTATCAAATGAAGAAGAGAATACAAGTTGAACAGTGACATACCTGGTCTCATTATCCTCATCAATATGCTCCTCCAGCATGTTGCACTGCTTGACCAGTTCGATGGAGGCCACCAGGTCTTCCTTGGTGACCCTGAGGGCCGGCGACTGTAGCACTGCCCCGTCCTTGCACAGCTGGTCCCTGCAGCTGATGTAGAAGGTCTGCATCTCCACGGAGTCCTCGAACACTTGGCTGTCGGTGCGGGTTAGGTTGCGCGCTCTGGGAATGAAATAATTGCTGTATCTATGCTGTCTCTCCACTAGCAACAAGAACAAACAGAATTCTGAGTGACAACATTCCTTTTTGTTTTTGTTATGTACGAGGCCTGTTCAAAAGAAAAGGTGAATTTTGAATTTTCGCAGGCTTTTTCGAAAGGCATTCGATTATCGTTTTTTTTGTTGTTGTTATGTTGGTACACATATGTTTATCATATGTTAGCATTATCAGCCATTTTGGATTAGTGGTTTGTTTTTGACAACTGGAAAGGTTAGTCACGTTTTTGTGTGTTCTTCGATTTTTTACTTTTAAAAAAAATGGATCAAAGAATAAAATCCATGATTTGTCATTAACATCTTCTCGGCCTTCTGTAAAGCGCTTGTACCACTTATACACACTTTTCAGAAGGCCGAGAAGATGTTAATGACGATGAGCGCCCTGGAGTTGTGGAAAAACAAATTATGGATTTTATTCTTTGATCCATTTTTTTCAAAAGTAAAAAATCGAAGAACACACAAAAACGTGATTAACCTTTCCAGTTGTCAAAAACAAACCACTAATCCAAAATGGCTGATAATGCTAACATATGATAAAAATATGAAAAAAAAACGATAATCGTATGTACACAGCCTGTGAAAATTCAAAATTCACCTTTTCTTTTGAACAGGTCATGTATATTTATGTTCTGCCTTGCAGGGACAGTTGGGGGTGTTCAGAATAATTGAAAAGTAGCTTCGTTTAGAACCGATAGAGGGACCCGTCTGGTCCTTAAACGGTTCAGGAAAGTGGTGTATGCTAGTACTGTGCGTTGACGATGATTCGAAAAAATGTAACCACCATTATCGTTGGCAATTGTTAACAGTTGAATATAACCGTTGGAAAAATGCCGACGATGACGCAACGATATTGATTCTAACAATGATAATCCCCTGTTGGGAGAGTTGAAACAGTTTGATCGTTGGTGCTGTTGAGGGTGTTATTTTATAACGCAACAGCTATATTTTACTTGCCACCGGTAGATTCGCTTGACGCTAGGCGCTACGTCATGGTCGTTTCGGATAGGAAAATCCACAAAGACGTCTAGTAGGGAGGTATACGACCAAAAGACCATTCCGAATTACGCGTAATATCGTTCGAGGAGTTAACACTTTTACACCTTTTTTCTTATTTGGCACTAAAGCTAAAACAATAGGTACATAATCAGTGAGTGTTGAGACTACGTTGCGTTCAATAATATTGGTACTGGCCATATTTTCGTTTTGCGGATGAGTAATATGCTTCTTTTATTCGGTATTTTCGACCCCAGTAGTCCTCTGCAGGTATGGAAACATCTGAGAAATTAAAACAAATATTACCGTTCAAATACACCGAACATGTCCTCCTGGAAATGGTCCAGCCGTTTGTACAGCCCCTTGTCCAGCCTGCGCTTGATGAGATCGAGAGAAACTCCCCTGCTTCGTACTCCGTTCACCTCGTCGTGTTCGGGAAGTTCGGCAAAGCTGTCGGAGAAGCACCTAGAAGAGAAGAGACCATATTCATTTGCGTTCAGTTGTGTACGGTGAAAAATGTGTCATATTTTTGAGTATTGTTACCGACCTTCCTTCTTCGTCTTGGTGATTGTAAACTGTGGTGAAGAGTGTAAGAAGAATCTCTTGGACTGCGGCAGAAACATCCGGAACCGATTCGTCGTCTTCCCTGGAGAGTATAGAAAATGGTTGAAATGGTTGACAAAGATGCGCCAAAGTTAGTTAAATAGGGAAAAAGGTCAAATCTAGGGAATTAAAAAGCGTGAAATGTAAATTGGGAAAGCGAACTACTCTCTCTTATAATGGATTTCAGGCAAAATAGGTAAAAAAATGATTGACACATAAAATTCTTTTACTATGTATGTATTTGTTTTTAACACACATTCATATAGTTTTCTAGGACAATGCTCAACTATTCAGGTACCATTTTCATTTCTATCATGAGCTACGGAGCTTTTAAATATGTATTTAACGGTCAACAACAAGACAAAATGTCAAATTATTTATTGGATATATTTTTCTATTTAATTCGGGCAAAGTCTGGTAGTAACATTAGTGACATTATGAGGGAAAAACTTACCTCAGCATTTGCTTGGTCTGAAGACAGATCCTCTGCAAGACCAGGGCGTCTTTGTAAATCAGGGAATCCGGTTCGTTGTACTTGCACGCATTATCAAACATCAGGACGAAATCGGAGGCCAGTTCCGTCACGGAGGCGTAAGCGTTTATCTTCAACTTCTGAGCGATCTTCTCCATGTCGATCGGATTCTTGATCAGTTCGTAATAATCGGGATACTCTGACTTGTTCGGCAACTTCATAAAGATGAGCGCCAGCTGACGATTACCCTTCGGTTCTCGGTAATCTCTGATTGCGTCGTACAGCGTCCGCAATTTCTGCTCAAACGGGGATAACTGTTTCGCCTTGTTCTTCACAACCTTCATTGGCGTCTTTCGCTCTAACGACGAGCTGTTTAATTCGCGGAGTTTCTCCGTCAAGGCTTTTTCAAGAGATTGGCGTCTTCGTATATCATGGAGCCTTCTTCGTTGTACTGACGACAGTTGGAGAACATTAGACGGAAGTCGTTGACTATTTGTTCAAGAGATGTGTAGCGCTCATTCTGAAAGAAGTTAATTTTCAAGATTATGATTATGTTCTGTTATTTTTATATTTTGTTCTCCCTCTGTATGTACACTTTGTATTTTTTGTTTAGTTTAATTTTGTACCCTGATGATGCTTAGGCTAAGCGAAACTGGTCGGTCATACAAATAAAAATAATATCCATGGTCTTTTACAAATATAGTTATTCATTTCTTTATATTATATTTATTTATATGTAGTTATTACGCTCTCTACCTTGCTTCATCTATGGCTGCTCAAAAGTGCTTAATCTGTGAGAAATAGTTAGGATGAAGGTGAATTCTCTACACTTTCCCTCTTACTTAGGTAAGATTAGTATTAAACTAGGTGTAAATGTTACGCGTGTTGTAAGGTTGGACTAGCAATAAACTTGCTTTATAACCACGGCTTATCTGTCTAATTTAATGGCGTGCATCCGGTGTAACTAAACCAACGCTAAGTCGGCGCGTAAAAATCTAATAAGTGAGACGGTTTATGTTTTTTTTATTTTTTATATGAATACCGCACAAGAGTCTCAACTGCTCCCAACCGTCTAGAGCCAGTGAGACTATGGCATCCCCAAATAGGGTATGTTGTGAGGCTGAAGGTAGTGGGGAGGGGAAGAAGATTGGGAAGAGGCAGGTTGGGAAGTACCTGGCTATTCAGATCTGGTCACCAAACATGGCGAAAGCCATTTCAAGCAACGTTTCGATTCTGAATGGTGGTCTTTCACCAGGGCGATACTTAGAGTATCTACCACTCTGGAACGTGCTGCAAAAATACTTTTTTATTATTTTTATATGAATTAAATGTGTTATGACACATATTAATTAAACAAAAGTTATTGGCGCACGCCGGGTTTGAACCCGCGACCTTTGGATTCGTAGTCGAGCGTCTTACCACTCGACCATGGAGGCTGTCAAATTTTAATATTGTTTTTTCATTAGTGTCAATTTTCTCAATAAAAAAAAGAAAATACTTGGAACATATTGGAGAGGTCTGGATATATTATTCTCACAATCGATTGCATACACTATACTTTAACCCTTCGACTACAAAATTATTTATTTTCTCGTGCGGACTGTCTGGACAAAACTAATTACTCATCCCTATAAACAATATAAACAGATAAGTTATAGATGGTTAGTTACCTTGATGTTAGATTCAATAGTAAGCATATCGATAGGCCTATCGATCACTGTGTAATAATCAGGATACAGTTTCTTGGACGGCTTTTCCATGAAGAGCAGCATGGGCTGGCGCCCGTCCGAGCAGGTGAACTCTATGAGGTGGCGCTGCAGGGCGTGCAGCTTCTTCTTGAGGGGGCGCGGGGGGCGGCACGGGGGGACAGGAGGTGGCCGGCGGGGTGGGGGGGGCAGAGTTTTTGGGAGGCCGACCTGACAAAAATAAGTGTAAATTATCATATCTCGTCTCTCATGGCCGTTGTGTCCAATCAAATTTAGCGACGGGCACAATTTAGACAAAAATCTCTGGATTCATAGTCAAGCGCGTCTTATCACACGACCACGGAGGCCGTCAAATAATTGAATCAGACTAAAAATTCCTTACAGAAAAGGTGCACCATTTGAGGTTTTATAACAGAGATTTTCTGCTTTTAAAATTATAATATTCATTAAAATCACTAGTCAGTTAGTAATTATTGTTACCTCTTCCTCTAACAACGGAGCTCTTCATACTGGACAAGCTTTCATCATCGTCACTCGACGAATCCTGAATGATGTCCAGCATTTCCTGAACATTCTGCTGCATCAGCCTCTGCAGTTTCACGGCGTCCTTGTACAGTTTGGAGGTGGGCACGTTGTACTGCTTGGCATTCTCAAACATGATGTTCATGTCGCCGGCGACCTCGGACAGGGTGCCGTACGAGCCGCGACGTATCTTGTCGCGTATCTGCGACAGTGATATGGGGTTCTTGATCTCTTTGTAGTAGTCGGGGTAGTAGCGCTTGGAGGGCAGGCGCCAGAACGGTTCGGACATCGGACCTGAAATGCGGCGATCGATAAGAAATAATAAGTTACGCGATTACTGCACAAGTCAGCACTGTCCGGATCCCCAATTAGGGTTGTATGTTTTGTTATATTATGTTGCAAGGTGGAACAAAATAGTAGAGAGGAAGAATAGGGAGAAAGATTTAAAACTGCACGGTTACTCAGATCTCTTGATTAAACAAAACAAAAACTATTTCAAGCAATATTCACAAATAACTTTGAAGAGAACTTACATTTGCATGCATTAGTGTTAGCTGGACATGGTAACAATATTCTTAAGAAATGAACAAAATATTTTGGAAGAGATAAATCAGTTTTTAGTAGTTGATCGGTGCCATTTTGAACACCGATTTTTTACCCATTTAAATTTTTTAATCAAATTGTGAACAGTTGTCAGTTATAATAGGTCTTACTCACGGTCCAACATGTTGGACCCAACATGTGTGGAGTAGGGGTATGCAAGTTAGAATGGATCCCATACCAACGGCCTGACAATGGAATAATTATAATTCGGTTGGCGGTTTTGTCTAGACTATCCTACCAGCTGTCCCCACCCTACCTGCACACATGTTGGGCCGTGAGTAGGGCCTCTAAAGGTCATGTTATTATGCTTGCCAGCTAATCACAATTTATTCAAAAGCTGAAACGCAACGAGAATCGACGTTTAACGGAGACTGTTCAAATGCAAATAAAAACAAAATGGCGCTAATTGTTGAATTTTGATAGTGTAAAGTTTGAAACAATCCATCCAAAGTATTTTAATTCCAGTCCCGAAGAATCCTTTTGAAAGGTGAACAGTCTACGATTTCGTACCGTTATTTCCGGGGAAGTTCTTGATGGTCTCCAGCAATCTCCACTGGGGGCTGTCTTTCTGGCTGCTCTCCACATCGCTGTGGTCTTCGAGATTCTTCTCCGTGTCGCTGTCGGGGATCTCTATGGTGCCTGAAGATGGAATACATACATAAAATGACGTAGAAACATTTTAAAACCTATAATACAACAGAATTTTAGTAGAGTTAAAATATGAATTATGTTGAAAAAAAGGGTCTATGGCACTCTTCTTTCCACAATGAGTTATTTTTAGAGACATTTTCAGTTGAACCCATCTCATTATGAGTTATTTTGAGAGACATTTTCAATTGAACCCATCTCATTATGAGTTATTTTGAGAGACATTGGTCATTGCACCTACCAAAGTTATTTTGACACAAACAAGCTTGGCATACAGACATTCTACCTCACAACATACCCCAATTAATGATGCTATAGTCTCACTGGCTCTAGACAGTTGGGAGCAGTTGAGACTTGTACAGTATTCAGATTTAAAAAAAAAAATTGCTACAGAATTAAGGATGTGCTCCCATGTAACAATTATTTTTTATGTAAAAATAAATATAATGTATATATGTAATAACTAAAAAAAACATGATTTAAATTGGACATTTACATAGATTAAAAAAAAAACAGTGCAATACTGACTATCATCCACTCTGTAAATAAGTGCAAATTTGAAATTTTCATTGTTTTATGGATTTTAAACCTCTGCCACAGGGGTTTTCAAATTAAACGCAAAGAGCACATATTAAAAACAACCATGTCAGTTGTTGTTTGGAGTTTCTAATTTTACAAACCAACATACCTGAAACTGCAGCGCTAGACAGGGAGAGAGCCACTGGGCGGGCGGAGCGCTTGCTCCTGATTCGCTCTGAAGTTTTTGCGGGTGTCTGAACACGGCCATGCTCCAACTCTACCCTCTTGGCTTGTATATGCTAAAAAAAGCAGTCATCATTCATCGACTATAAAAACTATACATAATAGGCAATTGAGTACATTTTTTACATCAGTACAATATCCCCATTAAACACTGATTATCGGCCCGTTTTAGAATTTGATAAAAATTTTAAATAGCCATCAAGCACAAAAATTTGATCAAAAGCTGAAACGAAATGTAATGTTAAAAAAAAATGTACAAAGATTTTCTTGAAATATTTTTGGCATCACATTACCTTCTTCAGAGTCTTGGCATCCTTATAAATCTGTGATCCGGGCTCATTGAACAGGCACGCATTCTTTGTCATGGCGAGCAGGTCTCGCTCCATATCGGCGACCGTGGCGTAATCGCAATTCTGCACCTTGGCGGCCACCATGCGCAAGTCTATGGGGCTCTTGATCACGTCGTAGTACTCGGGATACTGCTTCTTGGAGGGCAGGTTCAAGAAAGCAAGGTGCAATGGACGACCTTCTACCGTGGCTGACATAACCTGCAAAAAAAAAAAAAAAAAAACGCTTGACACTGTTAGTTTGTCAAAAAATGTTTTTGGGCAAACACATAAAAAGTGGTTTTCTGGAAGTATGTAAACATAAAAGCAAGATTAAAGTCTAGAAAAATAGTTACAGGTTGACACACTAAACTTTTCAGGTGGCCAAAGAAGGAACTAACAAACAATTTTGTTCACAAAATCTACACTAAATCCACACACTGAAAAATTAAGTTTATCAAGCTGTATGTCATATTTACTACATCGATATTCATGTTGAGTTGAGCCCGAAATTAATCCATTGCAATGATGAAATAACTCAGTAAAGATGGGATGTGTTAAAATGATAATATTCAAGACAATCGAAGGCTTATGTCACGTGAATTCAAGTTATTCCAAGTGATTTCACCTCAACTGAAGTCACGTCATGACCAAACGCTGTCAGGTCAAGTTATGTCACATTATATCATGTCATGTCACATCACATCAATTCATGTCATCTCAAGTCAATTCAAGTTGCATCAAATCATTCACGAACAACAGGTTAAATAACATAATTAAATACGTACGGCGACAAAGAACTCCTCGAACGTCTCATCGTCATCATTGGTAGTGGAGGTCTCCGAGAGTTCCCCCTCCGCGTTGTCCAGGCTGGTGGTGGACTTGCGGCGGGTGGAAGCTAGCCGGGACATGCGGGAGGACTGTTTCAATTCCTCACCTAGAAATCAAGACACAATTTTTAATTATAAGAGAAAAAGTCAAAGAAAAGGCAGACACAATTCTAATCAAGAACTTTTGATACACAAGTACATATCTACAAATGAAAGACCTGTCATATGGGACAAAACATTGAATGAAGACTAGACAATAATCCTTTTAATACTTTTGCTCAAAAGCTCCGACAAAAGTTAGATATGATTTTTTTAATTGAATATTTAAAATAAATCTACTTAGCAAAATAGTAATTTAGATTTTTTTTAGAATATTTGGAGGGTCAATAATTTTGAACAAATCTCTATTTTTTTAAATAAAAATTGTTCTGAGCATTTTAGCATATTCCCTGAGAGTAAAAAGGTTAAAGTAAAGATTGTTTATCAGGACAGTTGGCAAGAGAATCACAAGCCTCAGCAACGAGCGACTGACTAATTACTTACTGGTAGAATTCTCCAGCGTGTGCCTGGTCTGCGTGAACAGGTTCCAGAGGCTGGCGGCATCGCGGTACTCCGCACTGTCTTGCTTGTAGAAGGCCTTGGCGTTGTTCACCAGCAGTTCCATGTCGGCTGACAGATCCTCGATGTCGTCATGCGTGTCCGTCTTCAGCTTCTGCTGGACCTGAAACCACATTATTTTTGGCAATCAATCCTTTTATGGTACTATAAAAATAAATGGTGGTAAATTTACAGAAAAATAAGCTTAACACCCTTAAGATTTATTCTACAGACTTTTCACTTAGCATAATTTGTTCTGAAAAAGGAGTCGGACACGTTGCGAATATTGAACTCTGTCCACCCGACAGCTAGCCGAGTGACCTACCCACCAGGCTATCGACCACCTATTGATTGGAATAACTTGACTATGTTTACTTCAGATATGGTCTCCTTGAATTATGCTGTTGTACAAACTCTCTACGACAAAATATTGCAGTGACACAACTAAATTGACGTAAGTAAAAAAATCGGGAGTTTTGAGTTAAGTACTGTATTCGTAGTATACTTTTGAAAGAAACACCCAGAAAAATTGTCACATCTCAAAACCAAACATGGTTTGATCGGTTAGTAGCTGAGTGGACAAACACGTCGTGATTCCCACCCGGGCGTCATGGGTTAAATTCTTCTGCTAGCTAAGTCCTCCTTCATTGCACAAGCAATATTTTCCACTTATTATGATGGCAGTAGGAGTTTTTTTTAAACATTGTCAGATTATTCTTTAACCCGGGAATGTTCGGGAATGAAAATTACTGTGATAAATATATATTTTTAAATACATATACATGGCCTGTTCAAAAGAAAAGGTGAATTTTGAATTTTCGCAGGCTGTACACATTCGATTATCGTTTTTTTTTTGTTATGTTGGTGCACATATGTTTATCATATTTTAGCATTATCAGGCATTTTGGATTAGTGGTTTGTTTTTGACAACTGGAAAGGTTAGTCACGTTTTTGTGTGTTCTTCGATTTTTTACTTAAAAAAAAAAATGGATCAAAGAATATGTATTAAATTTTGCGTTAAAAATGGAATAAAGTGCTCCAACGTACACTTAAAATGTTGACTGTGGCATTCAAGAGTCTACTTTGTCTCAAAAAGTGTTTATAAGTGGTACCTGGCGCTTTACAGAAGGCCGAGAAGATGTTAATGACGATAAGCCGTCCTGGAGTTGTGGAAAAACAAATCATGGATTTTATTCTTTGATCCATTTTTTCAAAACCAAAAATCGAAGAACACACAAAACGTGACTAACCTTTCCAGTTGTCAAAAACAAACCACTGATTCAAAATGGCTGATATAATGCTAACATATGATAAACATATGTGTACCAACATAACAACTATAAAAAAATCGATAATCGAATGTACACAGCCTACGAAAATTCAAAATTCACCTTTTCTTTTGAACAGGCCTCGTACATAGTTTGGATGAAAAACTTCAAAGTCCATTACATATCCCTGTTTGACATATTTAGACTAACGGCAGTGTGGTTGCACGGATCCAACATACGAGTTATTATATATTGTGTATGTGCTGATTGAAGCCTTACCCTCAACAGGTCGATCGGCTGTGAGACCACCTCGTAGTACTGCGGCTCCTGCCTGCGCTTGGGGGCCCTGATGAAGGAGTCACACAGGAGTGTTCCGTCCTCCTTCTTGAAGCAGCGGATAGTATCGTAGATCTGCTGGCACAGCTCTCCCTGGAATGACACCATCAAAACGATAAGAAATTACAAAAACTGACTGACTTTTCCAGCTGGCACCTCTCTTTGAAAGAAGAATGAATTTAACTGTACTCCACAATAGCGACCAAATTCTTACAAAATTATCATGAAAACTAAGATTTAATCCAACACTAAGCTATAAATTGTACAAAAATGGAAAATGGGGCTCTGCTACCTTTACGTAAATACATTTTCTATCGATTTCCATGTTATAATTTCTGATTGCAAAAGTCAAAATACGAATCATGAATGTTTCGTTGTTCAAAGGCGATTGATTCGATTTGATTGTAAATTTGGCTCACTGGAGAGATGAACCAATACAAATGAGTTGTGGGTATTATGTACTTCAGTTGAAATAGATCAAACATTTTGACATATCGAAATACTTTCTTGAGCAGACAATCAATTCCATTGGCCCATCAGGGGCCTTGAAATCGAAAGGGCTTATGTAAACTGTCGATAACAGTTTTCTTTCTGTTCGGTACAGATGACACTTGTCGGGATTATTATTATTGGTCGGCAGTTTGGCTCACCGGGTCTGGTTTGCGCCGTTTCCTTTGGGAGGTCTGCGGCATCTCCTGGTCGCTGTCTTCATCCACGTCGTCCATCTCGCCGCGGCTGGCGCTGGACGAGGCTCGCCGCCCTCGCTTGCTCATGGTCACAAAGTTGCGTCTACAAAAAACAATTGAAAATGTCAATGGTCGCTTCTCACAAACTAACTGACCATCACGCCATTTCTCCAGAGGGGTAGGCAGAGGACGGACCACCACACAACTCTGTCTTGGCACACACTCCTTGCTTCATTCACATTCATACATACTCTTCTGCTATTCCGAGTCTTGACATGACCCGACTCAAGTATTTGATTCACTTGGTCGTGCCATGTATTCCTCAAGCGTCCCTGACTTCTTCTATCATTCACTTTCGTGTCATATGTTCTCTGGACGCTCCTTTCTCCACACATTCACCCTACATATCCAAACCCTCTAACCGTTCCTTTGGCAAGAAAAATATAGCTGTTATAAATTAAAAAAAACACCCTCAAAGGCATTAACGATCGAACTGTTTCGACCCTCCCAACTAGAGATTATTATTAATAAAATCGATATCGCTATGTCAACGTCGGCGTTATTTCCAACAGTTATATTCAACAGTTGACAATTACTAACGATAACGGTGGTGGCGTTAATTCAAATTACTGTCAACGCCTAGTACTACACCACACACACAGAGGGACTCTTGTGAGGTATCAAATAAAATTAAAATAAATCCAGAATCATGTTGAAACGTTTAGGTTAGGTTCAATGGTTTAGGATTATGATTCTTCTTATGTTACTTTCTTCTATTGGAGGTTGACAATCAACACAATTATCAGTCATATAGTTATCGAAGCCATGGAGTTTGCCATTTTCCTTCAATCTCCCCTATTATTTTCAATCAGGTAATCTTGTATTTGTCACTCCTCGTAATGTGGTCACGATATTGGAGATTTCCTTTTTCTATATTTAGTAAAATTTCACATTTTTTGGCCATCGGATATAGAACTTCTAAATTAGTTACCCTATCTCATATATGCACAATTCAAAAACTTCTATCTCCTGTGTCTATGCTTAGTTTAGTGTCCGGGTTTCTATGCCATAAAGGATAGAGAAAACATAAACCTAATTCGTAGATTTTGGCTATGGTCATATTCAAATCATTTGTAATTACTAAATTCAATGTGTCTGTGTGTATTATCATTTTTAAAAAATCTACTCGGTCAATATTGGTATGTTACTTTTGCACTGTGTGGTGAAATAAGTGCAAAATATCTTTTGTTGAAGCTTGTGATAAAAACAAAACTTAATTAAAACTGCAGATTTAGAAGCAAAATCAATTACAGCATGTTTGAAAACGATAAATGCACAAAATTGACAATCCAAACATAAAGAATAATTTCCATACATAACCTATGAAAACAGTCATATTATTGGGATCAAACGTCACATATAGTGTTCTAGAAGTGAGTAATATTGAAATAGAAAATTCTTAATTCATGTCGATTAAAAAAAGCTTGTCTATAAAATGGAAATAAATAAGTTTGGGCAAAGAAACAAGTAAGCAAAAGGGACAGAAAATAACAAAATATACACACAGTGGGGAAGGAATGAATCAATATTAGAATTGCAAAAGGCAGATAAAACTTTGAAGAATTACGTATCGAGATAAAGTGAAAGAAATACTATAATGAATATATTTACCAAATTTAACTCCCGGTATTATAATAATATGTCCAAAACCCAAGCGTAAAGGAAAACGTCAAACAACGAAATAACAGCATAGCCAACCGTTGTAGAGATTAGTGATGGTCGATATTCCTGTCCCGGCTAAAATGAACCGGTTCCAAGCCGGTCACTGGAACCGCCGATATTATTTCTCTGAGGAGCCGGTTCCTTATTTTTGCTAATACAAAATCAATATCATTATGATTTGTTCACAGTTCCATTTTTTGTTGATTTCAAATCTTTACCCTGATAGTATTTTTTTTTTTGGATTTTTTTGTTGATTTCCAAGTACTTTTGGATTTGAAATCTCTACCGACTAGTGATTTTTTTACGGAGAGGATTTTTTGTTGATTTGCTAGTACTTTTCGATTTGAATATAAAAATCTCTGAAACTTTTCTAGCACCAGGAACCGGTTCCAAAAAGAAATGGATAAATTTTTTTCTCTCGCTGGAAACTGGTTATTTTTAGAACCGCCCCCTAGTAGAGATGTTTTTCAGCTATTTTCCCAATGACTTATCGCTGGAACCGCCGATATTTTTTCTCCTAGGAAAAGGTTATATTGATGAACCCGCTCTTCTTTCTACATTTTACCGATTAACTTTCCAGCCACTGGGAATCGGTTTCTAAAAGTATCTGGAAAAATAATCGATTCCTCGCTTGTCTCAGATATCCACCACTTTTTAAATGTTGGCGTGTTGATAAAAATTTCGAAAATTTCACTTATTTAGTTATATAATCAATAATCATCGCAAGTTCGTAACAAATGTTAAATAAGATCATCTAAATACGTATTAAATTTACTAAGGTCTGATTTCTCCATTTATCAGTAAAAAAAGTTGTAATTCAAAATCATGAATTTCCATCCCTACTTTTAGTTCCAACGAATACGTAGAGACCTGCGCGAATTGTTTTGGCATGAAGTGAGGCGCGCAGCGAGCCCGAATTAGTTAGTTTTCAAAGCGTTGTTGTCTAAACCAGTCACAAATTTTATCGGTAAAAATTCTACTTCTCGGTTTAAAATTGATCAAAGAATTATTGCAATATTTTAATGCATTGTCGATTAGTACCCAAATTTTACCGTCGTCGCGCGTCGGAAAAAATGTACAGGATACCGTAATAAGTATTATTGCAGTGTTCTTATGTAATTTCAATTTGCATAGTAAGACCAAATCGTGTTTTAAAAAATAAAATACCTTAAAAAGTTGATAAAAGGATTATTTGAGTTATTAATATTTTCACTGAACCATAATAAACGTCCACTATCTCAAAGTGTGGTGATTTATTTTCCTCTTACAAGTGTTTTGATTTAAATCGAAAACTGTGTGTTAAATAAATCGTTCCCTAAAAAAATTGTTCTGAACGTTTAGTAGTTTTATTAAAAATAATAATAAACGCTTCTGTCGTATTAAATGTGGAGTGCAACGAAGTGAATTATTTTTATTGGATTATCAGTGCTTCAATACGCAATATCTTCGAAAGGTATGTCCTTGCGCAGTCGAAAAAAACCAACTTTACAAAGCGGTGAGTGTTTTTTTCTTTAATTAAAACGTTTTCAGGATTCGAGTTTCAAATTGCTTTTTGGCATTTCCAAAAAAAAAAAAAAAAGATGGCTTGTGAATTAATCTATACAATATTGATTTAAACAGAAAAATTACACCTTAATGCAGAAGTAAAGAACTTTTACCTTTTATGGTAATATGGGGGTTTTATTATTTTTATTGTTTTATAATTCCCCTTCGGAAATATTTCCCTCAGGGCCTTTTGTGTGGAGTTAATATAAAAAAAACGAATATCAGACCAATTAGCCCCCTGGTTCTTTATTAAAAGTTGTTGATTTTAGAAAGTAATGTTTTGGTTATTAGAAGATGTTTCGTAGTAAATTCGGAAAATGGCTGCAAAATTTTCAAGTAGAGTTACCACAATTGCCACACCGGAAAACTCATTAAGTTCCTGTACCCTTACAATAAACTCCAAAAAGTATTTTATTGAAAGCTCCACCGGACTGAGAACTCCTTCATTAGTTATTGTAATCAGGCGCCACAAATGCATCTGTAGAAATGCTTTTATAGTTATAAAACATCTGAACTTGTCAACTGGCCAGGCATAAAAATCGTTTTTCTTAATTGAACGGCATAGTCCTGAATTTCACACTGAAAGATAAGAGTGAATGAACCCCACTCGAGTATCATGAGAAAAAAGAATCTGAATGTGTGTTCGATTTTGCCTATGTGAGCAATTTAAAGATGTCAGTTTTAAGCATTTGAGAAAGATGTCAATCTGTATACAAAAGAAATCAATATGAAAAAGGAGTATTACTATAATCTCAGCTGTTATCCTTACGTCAGGTTTTTCGCATAAGTGGCAAGGTTTAATCGTTTGAGTCCTCCCATCAGACACAAGGATCAAATGCCTTTAGACAAAAACTTTGAAAACATCCGCCTGCAACAAGTCTTTAATCCATATGTCAAGTTTATTCTTTCCGCTTTCAACGTAACGTGAGACCTAGACGAGAATCTGGGTTACGTATTTTACATATTTCAAAATTTCATTCACAACCTTTTTCAACAGTTTGCATTCCAAAGAATCAGAACCCGATTGGTATTGCACATGTTATAAAAATAATTTCACCATGCAGTACTTGACCGCCAATCTCTGGCAACACTATTGCTAAAAATACAATCAATAAAAATGAATAAGCAATAAAATTCTTCTTCATGAGCTTTTTGGCGTCCACCTTTGGACATAAGCCTCCCTCAAATTGTTTCAGATTTGTCGATTCTTGGCGGCACTCGCCCATCAGAAGTCTGTAGTTTTCTTCAAATCGTTAGCTCGTTTCATCCATGGACAACCACTGCTGCTTTCTTTTCCAACCAAAGAGGCCATCCAATGATAATGTGATTCCAACAGTCATCTGTAAGCTTAGAGTATGTAGAGTGGTATCTATCCAAGGCAGTGTAGTCAGTTTTTGATGATTTTTACCGGACTCGGCGGACCTGGGCGTGGCTAAGACTACGGTTAGGGTGTTTATACATCCATTCATAGCACATATCGACATAATGTTTTTTATTTATTCGTATAACCACCTTTTCACAGTATTGTTATCAACAAAAATATAATATATAACCTAAAAAACCGTTTAGTTGTGTCAAGTTTAGTGGTATATTAAAAAATGTGGGCAAAGTCCCTCGGTGACCCAGGAGCCCAAGATCATTGTGACAGTACATAGAAGCGGTGTATTTTATTTGTTGTCTCTTTCTCTCTCGTGGTGTACGACGTAAAAACCCGGAGAAAGTGATTTATCGCAAGCTTGTATTGGTTGGGTAAAAATAATTAGCTCTCTCTCCATACATTGTTACGCCAAGTCTGTAAGTCATGCCACATGCCTGACATACCAAGTTCCACTTGGGGTTAGAGATTGTGATGGTAATTTTGGCCATTTTACACTTGCTTCTAATCCACTTGTTTGTCTTTCTATCTTGCAAGGAAATAACTAGCATGGCTCTTTATGTTATGGCCATTTTCGTCACAACATTCATAGTTAGATCATGTTTGTGCTCCGAACCTCAATATTGAAAGTATTCATTTGTTAAATACATGCTTCCTGAAGGTGTCAGGGGTATCTTATTTGTTTAGAATATGGCTAAGTTTGCTAAAGGGGCATCCAAATCTTCTTCTCTCAATTTCGCAATCAAATTACTAATGTTAATTAAGGGAGGGTAATAGTTACTTATAAAGACTCACCAATCTCATAATAAATTCATTTGTATGTGATAGTAATTCAACCTAATAATTATTTAAGGTTGAAAGTATTAATTATTTTTTCAATGAAAAGATTGTTGTTACCGTAATGGTTCAAAGAATATTTCAAATAAATAGAATTGAGGAGAATAGGCGATTCTCAGTAAGTATTTGGGAAATTGGAATAAACTGCCATTTTATAAGACGGTTGTTAATTATTCCAACACGTACGAAAAACTTATTTTTTCAAATGATTAATTTATTACTGTGTAATTACGAAATTGCTGAAGAAAGTTATATTGTATGCCATAAATTCTATGTGTGATGAAGGGAATAAGTCAGATCAGCTCAAATATAATTGATTACACTCGACCTTTCGTCCTCGCAGTGCATTTGCAAATACCCTTTTTGATAAATTGACACACCTAGTAATTAGTAAAGACAAGGGAACTATATCGCCACCCGGTTGGGCTTAATTGTGAGTTGGGTCAAAGAGCTGTGGAAAAGGTCTGGATTAATGAAGGAGGAAAGACAAATGCTGGTAGTTCGTACATTAACTATTCCGTTAATTGTGATTAAAATTAATGTATGTAATAATTTTGTTATTATTGATTTGGAGAAAGTGTAGATAGCTCTCATACCATAATCCTATTGTGTTCCACACCTCTTATGTTTTACATCGACTGCATTAAAGGCGTTATTCAAATTTTTTGTAAGGAAATTTAGGCCTTAGTGACATAACAGTCACGCTGTTATGCTTGAAACCTGGTCATAATTTGATCAAATGCTGAAATGGGCCGAGAATCGGTGGTTAACAGGGGGTGATTATTCGAAGTGGTAATGATAAAAAATTCATAGCGGCAATGTGACAGTGGTTCAAACCACTAGACCTAGGTTTGTTTGCAAAAAATGTGGAATAACGTCTTTGAGCTAAACACAGTCGGTATGATTCTTTTGATAGTTGTTAGTTCATCAGGGGTTGTCATTGGATGTTTGGCCATGTCTTGTGCTTCCACATGACGGTATTCAACTCCCCTGGCCATACATTGGTTAGCTCGTTAGTTAAAAATAAGTTTAAAAAAAGACAAGATTAATATTTGAGTAACTTGTTTAATAAAATGGTTTGGCGAGTTTAGTGATAATAATAATATTTGGATAATTTGTATAGCGCCGTTTTGTGAAAAATCACCTCAAGGGCGCTGTGACTGCTTTCTAGAAAGACAACTTTAAATCAGAATCTAGGTTAGGGGACAACAAGCATTGTAACATATAGAGGTTCGCAACATAAAGCTTGACACACTCCACTTTGCAGTTGATGGTGGGGTATGATTTCATGGATACAAAATACTATAGTACAAAGCGGTGGATACTCTAAGTATCGCCCTGGTGGAAGACCACCATTTAGAATCGAAACGTTGCTTGATTGAAATGGCTTTAGCCCTTTGTAACCAGATCTGAATAGCCAGGTACTTCCCAACCTTCCTCTTCCCCATCTCCTCCCCCTCCCCACTACCTTCAGCCTCACAACATACCCCAATTGGGGATGCCATAGTCCCACTGGATCTAAACGGTTGGAAGCAGTTGGGACTCTTATGCGGTAACTATGGATTAAAAAAAAAGTTTGTATTTTTTAAAATTTTATTTACTTAACTTATGTTTATTTACAATATTGTACATACATTGTCCTCCATGCTAGGAGTTCACCTGTGATGCGGAGGACATCTCCACTAAATGTTAGTTCTCCCTTTCGCCACCACTTCTTCACAAAGTTACTACTTTCCTAAATATGAACAGTGTAATGAAAAAAAAAAGGTGATATATAAGCGTTTCAACAGTATGTACACAATGTCTAAAAAAACAGTTTAAAAATATCAAATCGCACGGCTAAAAGTTTTAATTAAATTTAATTGTACATTTATTAAAGTTGGTACATAACTAGAGATATAGTATTTAAATTGAAGATAAATAATTAAACAATATGAAAATGCTAAATATTAAAAATATTTACACCACAATTAAAAAAAAAAAAGATTTTCAATCAACGTTTATTTACATTTATTTATTTCTTATACATGATAATAAAGTTTTATTCCAGAAGTTATGCAGGAGTAGTGCAATGCAATACCTTCCGTAATCGAGTATTATACATAGTAATAATAATAATAATACAATAAAAGTTGTAATACACTCAATAATAATAAAGAAAAATGTACATAAATTCATAAGAAAAAAAAAAAAGAAATTGCCATCAAGAGGGAGACCATCCTGGCAGCGTTAAGATTGATGGGGCCAATATCTCACTTTCCGCGTGCTAAAAAGGGTACGGATCGCGCTGTGGGATTCAATCTCGATTCATCCAAACGCTAGCTGAATAAGTTGTCCCTCTTAGTAGTGAATGTCATTTTAATCGAGCGTGCTTCAAGGTGGTCTCCGCATCACCTGCATCCATCGCTCGTTGAAAGGAGAGCTGAGTCATTTAGATGCAGTCGCGTCAATGACGTTGGTTGAATTCCGTGTCCTCCCCCAGTAGCTGGCTAGTCGGTGGCGAAGTAAGGCAGGGAATGAGTGCACCCTCCCTTCGGCGAACATTGTAGAGGCACTGCAGAATCTTGGAAGTTGCCTACAGGCATTGTTGTAGCAAACCCTCAACTTGTTCCATTGCGCTGTTGGGTATTGTGTCCACAGCTCAGATGTATATAGGGCAGTGCAGTACGTCCTAAAAAGCAGTTTCCTGACATCGTCACTACAGTGGTAGAACCGCCTTGAGAGCATTCCGACCCGTATATTTATAGCTCTTATAAAGGAATGACGTTATTTAGACACGAAATGTTCTAACAAATACATATACGCATTCTCTATTAAAATGTTTGGGTAGTTTAGCAAGCAGGAGCTTTTTAAAAATATATATATATTAACAGCACACAGGAACTATGCTTCTTTGGGGATGCTGTGTGGAGCGTCTTTGTGAGCAAAGGAAGGAGTGAAGCCTTGAAGAGACCCATGTTGTAGGAGGGAGGAAACACAGAGGTCTGCAAATCATTCCACAGCCGAGCTGTCAAACATAAGAACGAGTCGTAGAAGCGACCCGCTCTCACGTGACAAATGTCGATCATGTACAAATCTTGGGCACGCATTCGGCAAGTTTCTCGGAGCGTCTTCCACTGAAATACCGGTCAAACAAGGATAGCATTCCCACCTGACGTCTGTGCTCCAAAGATTACAATCCGTTTGTTAAGATAGGGGATCTATCAAGCGGACCGCCCGTTTCAGCACAAAGTCAAGTGTTTTTTTAAGGTATTTTTGGGCTCCAGACCATAGGTGGCTCAACACTAGGGCACACTTACCGTTTGCCTGTTGTTTCATCGTGCCTCTGCTTTCCACTTATAGAGTGCTACGTGTTGAAGTATACTTTATAAAGACATTATATTATGGTCCTTGTTATAAATCTGTTTTTTTAAATATTTTAATTATTAAAATATTTGCTTCGATGAATACACGCGCTGTGTCAAAACTAGTGATGTAGACAAAATATCTTTCAATATAAAAATATAAGTATCTTTCTCAGGTCTAGAATCTACAATCTCTTTTCTGAAAGCCAAAAATCTTACCTCTGTCACAGAAGCCATCAAATTGATCAAGCAAGATTGTTAGCAAAAGTTATTTGTAACATTTTTAAATGGTGGAGGACTCAGCTAGCAAAGGAATAAATCCGGAAAACTGAGTAGAAACCCGACGCTCAAAACCACTTAGCTACTAACCGGTCACCGATTTGTATGCATGTATTGTCCAGAGCCTCACATATTTTTATTTGTAGTTATCTATGGTTATCCAAGTCATTTCGCAAAGGACCGACATCCTTCACAAATTATAGATCACTGTCTATAATACATTTCCAATCATCCTTTTATTCTAGATGTTCATTTATCTAAAGGAAGTTTGTGGTTATTTTTGACACAGATGTTTCCATCTTTTCACGGACAAGGCTGTGGCCCCGAAAGACTTCTTGCACTTGGGGCAGAACCAGTCTGGTTCAGCGCCGTGTTTGGTGATCACGTGCTGGGCCATCTCGTATTTAGCCAAGAACCCCTTGTATCGCACGTCACAAATCATACACGAAAATATCAACCAATCATTCTTCATCAAAAACTTTTCATCCACCTGAAACATATATTTACTGTTCTTGGTTACGCAGTACTTAACACTGAACTTGTTCAACATAAACATTATCGTCGGGTCTATTATCTCTTGAAGTCTCATGGGTTTTAAGCCGTCAACTTTGGTTTGACTATCGTGACTCAAAAGATAGTTTTTATCGCCTCTTCTCTGCCCCATGTATCTGACGTAGGATTGATTTGATAGAGGAGTGTAATATTCTGTACCTACACTGATCATGTTCGTACACAGGGAGAAATCTGCTTTGAATTCTTTGAAAATGGTCAGCATATCACATTTTTTACTTTCCGTGATTTTACTTGATATTTCGATCAAATTCATCAGTTGTGAGATGTATTCTATGAGAGATATTGAAAATAATTCGTCTTTTACACCAGCTGGCGGTGTCTTGTGTTTTAATTTTTGTTTGCGCTGTTTCACCATCGGTTTGTATTTGGGAGTGAAGTGTATTAGCTTGTATTGAGACAGGGGAATATTTTGTCGGAACATTTCAAAGTTGGGGAACACAATGTGAATGGCAACGTGCGGGCAGTGGAGGACCTCTAAAGTGCTGAGATTTGGAGGTTTTATGTTTGGGGTATCGTTTGCATCTGTCTTGTATATCAACGACTGTCCCGGATGGCTTTGATCGGTGTAGAACATACTTTTAAGTTTTTGATATGGGCAGCTGATTTCCAGTACATAGTTATTAGCATCCAGTTTTGCACAGTCATCGATGGCTTTCTCCTTGATAGACAGTAAGTAATCTATGTTGGTTTTTAAGAATTCTTTTAAGTCAGTATACATTTCTTCCTGGGGCTTGTTTTTAATTAGAAAACCGTCATATTTGAGAAGAAGCTTCTTGATGCACGTGGTAATGATGAGGTGGTCCGTAGGGGAGAGAAAGTCATTGTTTTCAGGATAAATATCCCGGAAGACGGATAGGAGCTGCGCCCCATCCCAACAGATGACCATCATTTTGGGATCTTTACCCTGCTCTGACGAAAATATCAACTTCTGCAGTGAATTTGCTGAAACATAGAGTGAATGAGAAATGATTATACGGACCTATTGAAGTTTGCGGTAACATGAAACTATAAACTGCCTAAACCCAAATACTAATTCAGTACTGAGACGCAACAGCTTATATCTGTCTTTGACATGACTTGGGGTGGCCTATACACACTCAACAATACTGATTTAAAAATATATTCAATCAATATTGTCAGCCTTACAGCCTTGCAATGGAGCCACTTTTGAAATGCGCAAGACAAGAGCAGTCATATTTTGTTAGTAAAACTATATTTTAGTAGTGGAAGGAACATTAACACACATATTGCTGATTGCACAAATCATTTGACATAACGCCGCCATTTCTAACGCAGTACAGTACAATATCCAATTATATGTAAAACAGGTTAGGTTATTGGGAAGGGATTAAATAAAACAATATATTGAAAGTTAGTTTTCGCAATAAATAATCTTATCTTGGAGATTTGCAAAGTGGCGGTGTGTTCATATTTTAAACGAATTATTTGAAATAAATTATAAGTGCGATATTATGTTTTTTTGTGCTAAACCCAACCAAAACAAAGTATTTAGTAAGACTATATTCAACAAAATCATATATGGTTTTCGGGTGCTTTTTTATATATACAACATTTATACTATCGTTTAATGCATTTTAAACCAACAAATAAATACATTTTGGGTTGCAAAAAATTAAGTAAAACAGTATAAAAATTGACTTTACCTATATCGGCATTTTTCTCAATAAATTTTGTATCATCTTCCGTCATTTTGATAAGATTACTATTTCAGTAAATAATTTAGTGCATAAATAACGTTAATTGTCGACTCAGTTTTGTAAAAAGTAAAACAAAAGATTGTTTATAATGTAAATCCTTACAACCATGTTAAAACCAACACAATTGTCAACTGACAGTGAATTACCATAGACAGTAGAGATGGTCGATATTCCTGTCACGGTTAAAAGGAACCGGTTCCTAATTTTCGCAAATAAAATATCCTTTTTCTGTTCTTTTCGTTATTTCTTTGGTGAGGAACCAGTTCCAGTTCTTTTCGTTTTCCGAATTTATCTAGCCACCCCCCCCCTCATGAGAATTTTTATCCCATATAATAAAACAATTTTCTTGGAAGAACTTTCCCAAAAGAACTGGATAAATAACCGGCTCCTCGCCGGTCACCGGTAACTGGAGCCGCAGGTACACCCAATTCTGATATCGACATCTCTAATAGACACTAGACATAGACAATATCGAATATCGACATTAGTCGCATTTTACAAATTTAGGGATGCAACTAGTAAAATATTTTAGATTTATTGTGTCTAATTTTATATGACACGCTTGATCATTTTGTGAAAGGTTTAAATTGTTGTATTTGGGATATCAACAGTCATAAAATGATTAAGAACAATAAAAAAGCACATGCTATTTTTAGAAGAAAATTTAATAGTTATTTATTACATTGAACTTTTGGACAAATTATGATGAATAACAACCCAAAACACAACATAAAAACATTGTTTAATCACGGCAATACTCCGACTCATTCATAAATACAGATAACTAACTAACTAACCATCACGCCGTTTCCCCGCAGGGGTAGGCAGAGAAGACGGACCGCAAAAATTTGACTTTTCGGACCTTACGCGCAGCAAATCAATCCGTCACATTTTTTTCGGTAGATAAAATTGCTAAATCATTCAGTCTTATGAAACTCACGGTAGATCGTAGGTAATTTTTTATTCATTTTAGCTTTGAGAAGCTACGTTCACATGAAGCAACACTGATAGCTATGGTTATGAAAGACTCGTAGCTTGATAACGATATTGATGGATGTTTCCAAAACTCGCGCGGGACAGAGACTGCAGTATGCAAAGCTACGAAGATACTCTTATTGGGCGGCATTCTATGTGTGCAAGCGGGACAGAGCTAATTTTTCGAACAATTCGTCTGACTGACCCACAGCTTTCTCTTCCTGTGGACTTACCACACAGAACTGTTATTTTTAATAAAACTAAAAAATCTGATCTCACCAATCTATTCGTGCATAGTATAGCACAAGCAATTTTTGCCGCCCTCCTAATAGGGGAGCCCGGGGCGGTCCGCCCCTCCGTCCTCCCCTCTCCACGCCACTGTTCCCATGGACTTGACTTATATTGCATCAATTCATTGATGTCACCAGTTTATTCAGGGGACATGGGCGGACTGCTATTGTAATGTGACATCGCACACCAGTTAACGTCAGTCGAGATAAGGAAATGGGGAAGATGGCGGTTATAAAGTATTTTATTATGTATTATGAACGTACTTACTTAGTTTCGATGGCCAACCGACCCAAGCAATTGTCAAAAAGTTTACCCGCGAAGATTCGATGACGGCCTCTGTGGTCGAGTGGTACAACGCTCGACTACGAATCCAGAGGTCGCGGGTTTGAACCCGGCGTGCCCAAATATTTTGTATTCAATTAATATGTGTCATAATACATTTGATTCAAATAAAATAATATTTGGAATATTTGCGGCACGTCCCGGAGTGGTAGATACACAAGTATCGCCTTTGGTGAAATACCACCATTCAGAATCGAAACGTTGCTTGAAATAACTTTAGCCGTGTTTGGTGACCAGATCTGAATAGCCAGGTACTTCCCAACCTTCATTTTCTCCATCTCCTTCCCCTCCCCATTACCTTCAGCCTCACAACATACATTGTACAGCGCCCTTGAGGTGATTTTTCACAAAAACGGCGCTATACAAATTATCCAAATATTATTATTACTATACCCCGATTGGAGATGCCATAGTTTCTCTGTCTCACTGGCCTGGACGGTTGGGAGCAGTTGGGACTCTTGTGCGGTATTAAATATAAAATAAAAATCGATCGAAAAATTCGACTTAAGGAAATCGGTTCTAAGTGTCTAAATGGTTATCGCCGCTTTGGACACTGGGTAAAATAATTATGCAAAGCATTTTCATATGTTCGAAGTTAATTCTTTCTCATTTTCAGTTTTTTTCAAGTTTCATTTTGCTTCAAACACTTTTCTGGCTATTTGATATGACTAGGAGGAAACAATAAACCCGACAGTAGTTTGTACATAATAAATAAAACTATCCCTTGTTCAAATTGTTTACCGAAAGTTTACGAGAGCATCACAGAGGATGTTCATGTTTAAAGCTGAATATGATAGTAAACAAAAGATTGCACTCGAATCACGATCAACACAATTTCTGTACATTTCAATGCTCTATAAAAGGATGGGGAATCAGTGGGTGAAGTTTTATCAAAACTTCACCTCATTCAATCGACGAAACGAAGATTTTTATATTATTCAGTTTCATATTTAAAGCTCCGAAATATTGGAAAAATTAACCCTAATCAAAGTGAAGGGAGAAACAACAAACCACTTTAAAAAAAATGGTCATGGATTTTGGGCCAATAGAGGCAGTAAGGAGGCCAAGAATAAAAAAAGAAGCAATGCTACAGAAGATCATCAAACCAAATCAGTACTTTACTCGCTGCTCAACCACGTTTCATATTTATTGGACAAGTTTTAGGCTTTCCGATTCAATATTTTCACGACGGAATAATTATCAAGTCCAAAGTTAAAAGAAGAAGTTTTATCCAAATCGCGGTCGTAGAGCTATTTTATTTTTACTGTTTGTACAACGCTTTCGACAAATCATATAATATTAATACTAAACGGTTGTAATGTACACGATTTATTTACGAATGCTTTTAGGGGCGTGAGGACAAATATGTTTATATTAAAGCTTATTTCAAAATGTTGCTTCGGGCGGGGAGATTTCAATGCATTTGTATGAAATTAATGCCAGTTTTCGCAAAGCTAGAATCGGGAAGATTGATTTTAACATGAAATTTAGACTTTTGTACTGGATGAGTCATCAATTCGTGATGTTTTTCTGTAATTATGTAATGATTGTCGGAAACTCGAGAACTCCGGAATTATATACATACGCCGTGTATGTCGTATTCTTCCCCTGGTGCGTTTCCTCAACGGTTTTAATGTATTTTGATTCTTTGGTGAATCAACTAACCAGAATTTAAATATAGTAAACGGAGAACTGCAACTGCTTTCCGATTTGAGGTTAATGTCAGAAGACGACGCGAAGGGTGTTAACTTAGACCCGAAGACAACAGAACGTAGAGAGATTTTGTAGTTCTGGATAGAATAATGCTGTTCTGGAAAGCTTACGATAAGATTTGCGATTTGACTCAGGGCGTATATAAAACCTTTTCGTCCAAACTAACGCTAATATTTCTGGTTACGTTTGTAACATTTGTGTTCACGATTCTTACTACTTCTTGCACTATCGGTGGGAATTTTGTTAGCGAAGATATTAATATTAACACTGTTGTTGCGACTTGCTTTATAGATACGTCTTTGAACTTTTACCAATGTTTTGGGGGAATCAATGCTTGTAACCGATGCAAGAGTTTGGTAAGTGTTAAGGAGAATTAATGTTGTCTTCGCCATTTGTCGGTGTCACAGTCAATGTTGTAAACACCTTTCGCAACAGAGTAATACTCCCTCCTCACTACCTTTCCACACACACCATTGTTGGTTAGTCTGTACACTCGACAACAAAGCTTCTTTGTCACTCTCTGTAGAGTCGGAAATTTCATGCCATTATTAATTAGAGAAATTAATAATTTCCTCTCTGTGATCCTTCAAGATTTTCTTCCCATTCCTAATTACAACAATTATTTATTTATTTTATATTACTTACTTTGTACATTAAAGTTTACAAGTAGCTAATTATTTCATTTTCTTTTCGACTTTATAATATTTTAACTTATATACTGGAAAGGCTGATAAGGATATTGAAAGAAGGGTGAATGCATGAAATTCCATTATTGGAGGACTGAACGCTGTTGGCCCAAATAAAACAATGGCCAAATGAGCGAAGCTAGCTGTCCACAATGGAGTGCTTATACCAATCCTGATGTAAAGCAGTGGGGCATGGAACTGGCAGAGGAAGGATGAAAGTAGACTGAATGCTGTAGAAATGAGATCCCTGAGGCGTATCTACGGTAAAACCATGTATGACCGTGTCGTTAATGAATCGGATAAAAAAGGGACGCTTAGATGGTTTGGGCATGTAGAGCGAATAAACGAAGAAACAAGTGTGAAAAAAATATAAAAAGCGAAAGTGAATGGAAGAAGAAGTCAAGGACGCCTGAGGACGACATGGCACGATCAAGTGAATCAAATACTTGAGTCGGGCCATGCGAAGAGTCAGAATATCAGAAGAGCTTGTATGATACGATGTATGAATGTAAATAAAACGAGGAGTGTGTGCAAAGACAGAGTGTGTTGTATGGTGGTCCGACCTCTCTGCCAACCCCTGCGGAGAAACGGCGTGATGGTTAGTTAGTTGACTATATCAACAAAGGCGAAATCCAAGGCCAAGCCAACCCCAAGAGATAATTGGCTGGTACATATGGCTAATACATATATATCACTCATGTCACAACAAAACCTCAAAACCCATTTTTCAAAAGTGAATTTCCAGTGTATTCTGGTACAACATTAAAAAATACACAACCTGGCGAAAGCTCGTAAGTCAAACAAAATTTTAAAAAGTTTTTTTTCTCCTTAAAACTAGTTATTCCTCCCGATTGGCACCACTTCTATGATAGCCACCCCCACGAATAGAAGCTAAGATAAAGGTGTATTAGAATTTAAGATGTAGATTTTTTGTAATTGTCAAATTGTGGCATGTTGATTTTTTATGTGATAAAAATTCAGATTTTTAGACAGTCTTTTGTGTCTCTGTAAAATTAGTATTATGTGGGAAACGAGGTATTGTTTTATCACGGGCGATATATTATATTACGTAAACGTCTCATAACATAGTTTTATAATAATTTCACAATGTTTTTTTTTGTAAATTGCTGGCTATATAGCAACAAACTTCTAAACGTTATCAATTTTTTTGTTTATTCAAATATTTAAAAAAATTGATTATTAAAAATTTATAGATATAAAAATATAAACATAAATATTATATATATACATATATATATATATATGTATATATATATATCAACAAAATATATATATATATATATATATAAATCATATATATAGAATATATATATACATATATAAATTTGCGATAAATCATTTCTCTGCGTTTTGTGACACCATGAGAGATAAAGAGACACAAAAAAAAAAAATATATTTTATGGTTTTATATATTTAATTTCGAATATATAACAAATTTTAATTTTAGGTTTTGAATTCTTAACTTAAAAATAAGTTTTTATTATGGTTTTTTTAATTTTTAGAAAATTTTAATTTTTAGTACATCAATTTTTAAAAGCTCTAAAAACTAGATGAAAAAATTCAATAATTATTTATTAGATTTTTTGTCTTTTTCAAAAAAACTAAAATTTTAAATAATAATATTCAAAAGCTCTGGGGACGTAACCGAAATTATATAACTAAGAGATAAACACTATTCTGTCTTTATCTGTTTGCCAACAATTTAGCGTTAGTATCATGAGGGCATTAATGGCAGTAATGAGCTTTTTAACTAAAAACTGTTTAAAAAAATTTCAAATAATAATTAACAATTATTACATGTTTAAATAAAAATTTAAAAAACCTAAAAAAAGACGATTTTTATTAAAAAAAACTGTTTGTTTTTGGTGTTTATTCGATTGAAGAACCAAGTATAGCACATAGAACCAATGTTTTCGTGATAACGAAAAATTAAACAAATGAAACATAAAAGCACGCCATTGTTTTTCTTATATTTTTAGGCAAAACTTACGAACTCTGAGCTCATAACAAGTTTTTTAATCAATTGCAGAGCTGGCTATATAACAACAAACTTCTAAAGTTATCCCAATTTTAATAAATTGATTGAAATGATGATGGCTGATGTAAATTAATTAATAAAGACAAGCCTCACTCGCCTAAAATACAGCATTGAAGCAGACGTGACAGTGTAGCGCCCTTGAGGTCGGTTTTCTTACGAAAACAGGACCATAGAAATAATTAAATTGTTAAAAAGGATTAGGAAAATTACTTTACAAAACGACACCAAACAAATAAATATGGAGAGAAAAGTACCAATGGTAAACTCGTGTAAATTAACTTATTTGGCAAAAAATATGGTCAAAGTCTTGTCAAATTTGTTCAGAAAACTATTTGAAGCTAGTGATATTTATGAAGCTTTGCAACCTCTAACAGGAGTGTTACTGTTTCTCGGATTCCCCTGCCACGTCGTAAAAAAGATGGACTCCGACGGCTATGTGTACAAACTAACCGTGTTATTCGCTTTGAACTTCCTGACGGGAGGGTTATTTTTCGTATGGTGCATGTACAAGTTTCAGACCACGGTTGAAAATGCCGTCGTGGACACGGTGATACGAGGGTGGATTTTTAAATACGGCGACAGATTCAATTTGTATTCAGGCTGCTGTGTACTGTTTTTATTATATGTTTTCAGCACGTTTAGCGACCCCAAAGGTTTTCCGAAAATTGCTGTCATTCTCACTGATATAGAAAGCCTCTGGAAACCTCTCGGAATCAGGAAGGAATACCGTAGAGTCAAAGCGCTTACAACTGTTGCTCTCTGTACGCAGTTTTCTATTCCTTTGGGTCAATTGCTTTTAGGAGTTGTGCAGATATCTTCTTGGAAGGAATCACTCGCTTACCATGAAATTTATTCCATGTACCTGCCAGGATTCGTCTTCACCATATTGCTTACGAGCTACTGCGTTTTTATCTTCCAAGGAAGTATCGTCAACTGTTACATCATCAGCTCGGAACTGGAATTGATTCACAAAAAACGGTTTCTCGATAAATCTGAAACAAAAAAATTGTTTCTGGATGCCGACTTAACAAAGTTGCATCAAAACTCGTTGTTAAAAAAACTGGAATCGTCGTCGAGAGACGAAGTGATGTCTGAAAGACTGACTCAATACTGGAAGATATACGACAGGATATGTGACTGCACTGACTCTGTGAACGAGACGTATTCCTTCAAGGTGTTTCTGATATTCGCGATGTCTTTCGGGTCGATGGTATTCAACCTGTTCGTGACCCTCAGCTCTGTGGGGTGGATGGCCAAGGGCGGGGAGAAGGCTTTCTTTATCCTCACGTACGCCCTCGGCCAGAGTATGCTACACTTCATACACATGTTTTTGACGATAAAACTGATTCAAAATTGTCGGAATAGCGTAAGTTTTGTTTTTATTATAAAAAATTGCAGTGCCACCAGAAACTTTTAACTGGTACCTGTTTGTTTTTGGTTAAAAAAAAGGTTTTCTTAGCATTGAATGTCACGTATCACTGAGAATTTCTAATATTATTTTCATATTCATTACATCGGTGCTTTTTTATTGTTTTTCTTCTTTGTCTTTCCAGCAATTTTCTGTTTTGAGCCATATACTATTATTTTACCTTCAGAACAATAATATACCAGGAGGGATAGCTATGCGAAACAGTGTAGTCAGGATTGTTGGTTTTTCCAGACTCGGGCCTGGCTAGGGTTTTCATGAACACATATTTTTACTTTTTACATCCATTCATAGCACATGTCGGCACAATGTAGCGTTAATTTGTATAACCACCTTTTCACAGTATTGTTATCGACAAAAATATAGGATATAACCTCAAAAACCGTTGAGTTATATCGCAAAAAAAAACGTAGTGGGCGGAGTCGTCGAAGACGCGGGAGACGGAAAACATGCTTACATACCTAAATGTGGTGTGATATTATGTGATAACTTGTATTGACTCTTTCTCTCTCACGGTTTACGACGTATAAACCGGAAAAAGTGATTTATCGTAAATTTGAATAGGTTGGGTAAAAATATTTACTCCAAGATTTTACACTTCCGTCTCTACCATCTCTGCCGCCATCTTCCCGTTTGCTTTTCCCTACATATCTCCAGATACATAATTTAGCACAAAACCGATTCCAATTTTTCTTTTTGCCATCGTTCAATACAACATATAAAATTATAATTTTGAAAGTAAGTTTCTCGATTAATAATTTGAGTACAGTACCTATTCCACTTGTTCTTTTAGGCACGTAGAACAATTACGCTGATCAACAAAATGATGATAAGAGAAAAAAATCACCTTATTTTGAACACGGTAAGATTCCTCAGACGGGGCATTTTAATACTTTATGATCTACATAAATAATCGTGGCCTGTCTTGAATATATTTTTAACATAATATACAAGATGTAACAAGACGTACGGGAGAGACTTGAACCACTGATTCATAAGCATACTTGAAGTCTTCTTCTTCTCGTACGACGGAGAGATTGATTGGCGCAAGTAATATTCTGGATCCGCAACGCTGCATCACCAGAAGCCTACCCGTGGCCGGGAGATCCCAAAACTCTTCGACCACTCATGCAGTGGTTAGGTGACTGATGCCTTTCGCTTGCAATTTATGCACAAATTTGAAGCAGTGCAAGTAAATGCTAATGAAAAAAAACTCTTTGCCCTTTTTGTTGTTGTTTGATTTTATGGATTCTTTCGTAATCATCTGCTAACTAGCTGGGGCTTATACAAATACCCCTCATGATGTCTATCTAACTAGTACTGCGGCTCATCAGGCCTTATTACTATCACCATCTGATGGTTGCATTTAATTGACCGAATTTAAGTTTACATTAGTGAGCTCTTAGGGAAAAGGTCTTAACTGGATAAAAAACCCCGCAAGCAAGGACAAGATGAAAACATTTTGCCCGTCTAGAACTTTAGGCTAGCCCATTTGTACGGAGCGGTTCACACTGTCACTTTCCCGCAGCGTTGGGCAGAATAGATTATGTGGAAGGGACGTTTAGTGGGTTGGCCAAATGTTCTAGCCCAAGTCTGTCGGATACGCCCTGTTACAGCCGGTATGTAATCTAACATGTTCAGTGTGGTTGGTTGTTTTAGCTCCACCGGTTTTCAACGCATATGCTCCAACGTCGACCAGATTTCTTTATTCTGGGATTGTTCAAAATAGACCATACCTTGTTATTTACGGTGAGTTGGTTTGCATAAATCCCTTTAATTCAGCTGTTGTGTTATTTTTTCTGTCCTTAAAAAATGGCATATATGATTACTTTAGATTTACCATGAGATTTTTATAGTCACTGAAAAGATAAACTGATAGAAGTGTGTTGTGGACGTATCTGGTATGCCCGAAGTGTGATCAATTTTTCGTTACTCCGGGATAAATGATCAACTTTTTCTTTTTTTTTTTGAACAGATTAGTTTCATGGGGCCTATCTGGGGTCTAGGAGGCGAAAGGTCTTAAGCGTCTGGGATTCCATGTTAAAGAGGTCTTAGTCCATGAACTTGGAGCGTTGAACGTAGATCTTGTATTAACGTTGCGTCTAGTGGTCCACGTTAAATGGGTCTTCGTTCATGAACTTGGAGCGTTGAACGTAGATCTTGTATTAAAGTTGCGTCTAGTGGTCCACGTAAAATGGATCTTCGTTCATGAATATGGGTAGTTTTCACAAAGAACAAATTTTGAACGAGTTTTTATACCTACAGACTTGGCACCATTTTATGTATATCAAACAATAGTATAAAGATGATTTTTTTTCTGACAGAACTACATTCTTACCTCCATTTCGACAAAAATTGGACTTGAATCTCTTTAACATGGGGCGATTTAATTAACGACCAACTTTATTTAAAATCAGTATGGACCACACTTCTAGAGACTATCTGTTCAGTAGGTTAAGTAAATCCAGTAAATAAAAAAGGGTTAAAAACTACAAAGTCAAAATATTTTGTTTTATATCATTTTAATCTACTGCACAAAAATTAAAAAAATACAATTAAATTAATAAAATACATTTTTTTACAGATAGCAGGTTCTTTAACAACATATTTAATAATTTTAGCACAGGTTTATATTACAATATAACTCATGTTATTTATTTACTTATTCAATTTACCTTAAATGTTAACTATCTGCATTAAAAAACTCTTAAAAATATTTTTTTAAATAAATAATTTTTAAGTACCCACATGATATTTTGATTGATGAAACAGAAAATAAAATGTATCAAATTTTTTGATGTGTAACACTTAACTGGCTTATGTATTATTTTCTACGTAAAAGGTAAACAAGTCTATTTGGACCCGAAGTATAAAAAATGGAGTGTATACATTTTATTTGGTAATTTAAAAAAAAGTTTAATATTTAATTGCCTTATTAACAATAATTTGACTTGCTGAAAATATATTAGTTGCTTCAATCCACCCATTCAAATACAGAATAATGTCGCTAAAATACATTATTGGATAAGAGTAACCCAGAGACCTCATTTTGCCAAATGTTGAAGCAAGTATTTAACCAAGCTTGACCAAGGAGGTGTGGCCTATAAACTGCTGGCGAATGGAAGGCGAAGAAAACCGTAAAGATAAACTTTATTCCGTCTTTACCTGTTCGCCAACAATTTAGGGTTGGTACCATGAGAAAAAAAGAGACCGGGATACATTCAGAAACCGTACGAAAAGGGAGTTTCCCGTTCTTAATTTTTTTGCGAGAATCTCGTTTATCTCTCTAAGTAAAACATATTAAAAATGCATTAAAAATCATTTCAAACGGAAGTTTATTATATTGAAACGAATAGTGCAAAGATTGATTAAATATTTGGGTAAGTTACTATAGGGTCCGCCAAATAACTTTTTTTTTTGAAAATGCTATAAAAAAAAAATTACTGAATATTTTCTCAAATTTCTTTTTTTATTTATAAGTACAATCCTTCCGGTTAATAATGGAAAATAATTTCATTCAAATGGCTGCCTCGGCTGGCCATGCAGTAGCCTACACGATCGGTCCAATTTTTAAGCACATTATCGATTGTGTGCAGCTGTATTTCACCAATGGCTTCACGAATATTGTCCTTTAAAGCGTCAATTGTCTCTGGCTTGTCGGCGTAACATTTATCTTTGAGGGCACCCCACAAATAATAGTCCAACGGTGTCAAATCGCAGCTCCGAGGTGGTTAAACGACATCAGCTCTGCGGCTGATAATGCGATCTTCAAAAAAACAGGGCGCAAAACATCGAGTGTAGCTTTCGGCTGTGTGGCACGTAGCGCCGTCCTGTTGAAACCAAATGTTGCCAATATCCTCCTCTTCAATTTTTTGTGAACAAAATTCGTTCAACATGGCCCGATAACGATCGCCATTGACTGTAACGGCCACTCCTTTTGCTCATTTTCAAAGAAAAATGGCCCAATTATGCCTCTGGACCAAAAATCCGCACCAAACAGTGACTCGTTTTGGGTGTACCGGCTTTTCAATGTATGCGTGCGGGTTTTCTGTGCCCCAAATACGACAATTTTGCTTGTTTACATACCCGCCAAGATCAAAATGAGCTTCATCCGAAAAGATGATTTTTTGGCAAAATCGGCATCTTCTGTAAGTCGATCGCAGGCCCACTCAGCGAAGCGAAAACGCATTGGATGGTCAGTTGGCTTCAACTCCTGAACCAATTGGACTTTGTATGGCGTCATACCAAGGTCTTTATGCAAAATTCGTCTCAATGATGTCTCCGAAATGTTCAATTGTTGAGAACGACGGTGAATTGATGTTGATGGCGCTTCACGCACACTTTCTGCCACAGCATCGATATTCTCGGGTGTACGCACTGTTTTTGGCTTTTCACGCTTTGGTTTATCGATGAGGATGCCAGTTTCTTTCACTTTTTTCACAAGATAACGAACATACGGAGCTGACGGTGCTTCTCTTCTTCCAAAAACCGTACGCAATTTTCGCACACATTCTGCAACATTACCATGATTTTCAAAGTAATGTCGCAATATTTCCCAGCGTTGTTCAAGCGTATACACAACCATATTCGCTCAGCGGAAGGATAAAACTAATTATCTGTCAAATCAGACATGAGCTAAGTGTTACCATTCACGAAATAAGCACTAGTTGAAAAAAAAAAAGTTATTTGGCGGACCCTATAGTTGTTTTGTAGGTTAGGTTAGGTTATATCAAAGACCCGAACAATATCCCAAATATCAGAACCACCTTGAAGGAAAATATCTCGTTGACAGTGTCAGTAGAATCGCAGATCCTGTCGTATATCTTCCAGTATTGAGTCAGTCTTTCTAACACCCCTTCATCTCTTGACGACGATTCCAGTTCTTGCAACAGTAGTTTTGACGTATCTCTTTTGTGTCCGCATCCAAGTACACCCATTTAGCGGCAGTTTGGTTTGGGAGCCGTTTTATGTGAATCGTTTCCAGTTCGAAACTGATGATCCAACAGTTGACGCTACCTCCTTGGATGATAAAGATGCCATAGGCCGCCAGCAGTAAGGTGTAAACATTGGGCTAAGTTCAAAATACGAAGGTTGATCCTTCCAAGAAAACATCACAGCTATGCTGAAAACCATCTGTCCAGAAGGGATGCATCTTTGTAGAGCTAATTAAATGAACAGATCCACTTTGATTCGAGAATATTGCTTAGTGATTCCCAGAGCTTTCCAGCGACTTTCTATATCGGAGGGGATTATGACATATTTGAGAAATTTCTTTCCATCTTATTTGTCTTTCCATGCACTTATATACATCAACCCCATTGCGAAGCAGTTCTAGTAAACTATAGTTCTGTCGCCATATTTGAAAATCGGTATCTTTATCACCGTGTTTGTAACTGAAACTCTATCGGTTGAGTAAAGGTTGTACACGCACCATATGAAAAATGTCACTCCCACGAAGGTGTTCATTGCAAAAAGGGAGATATTTTTGACACATAGCCTTCGAGGTCCTTCTTCTTTACGATGTGGTACGGGAATCTAAGTAGTTGCATTATTCCTGTTGTTGGTTTCAAATCATCAAGAAGATTGTCAGCTTCAAAAAAAAAACCTAACACCTTCACCATTGCCTTAAAAATATTTATTGCCATTGGTGATAAATTAACGAAACGAGAGTTGGTTATATTTTGCTTCCTTTCTTCACTTCCGTTGTTTAAAAGTGAGGGTGTTAAATATATTTTTGTAGGTTATTGAAGGCATCACGAATAGTCTAACGATTATTTTAAAACGTATAATTTTTTCATTTTTATTGTTTTTATATAAATTTAATCATATTATACAAACATCGGATATATTACTGTTGATGGAAAATAGTAGGTCACGCTTTTTTAATGATAGAACTCTGAATTTTGAACCAGTAATAATATTGGATATTCGTTATTTTTATAGATGATATGTATTCAAATAACTTAGTTCCTTTTCGGTATGAAAATATTGGAATTGAATTAAAATGATACTTTTTAATGTGAACCAACGGTCTGGAATTAATAGGACTATGACATCTTGAATCAGGGTATAGTGTGAGGCTGAAGGAAGTGGGGAAGGGAAGGATATGGGAAGAAGAATATTGGAAAGTACCTGGCCATTTAGATCTGGTCACCAAGCACGGCTAAAGCCATTTCAAGCGACGTCTCGATTCTGAATTGTGGTCTATCACCAGGGCGATACTGAGAGCATCTAACACTCAGTGCTGCAACAATTCAATGCATTATTTTAAATAAATTTATTGTATAATAACACAAATCAATGAATTAAAATATATTTTTGCGCACGTCGGGATTCGAACCCGCGACGTTCGCAGTCGATGATTTTAACCAATCGACCACGGAAGCCGTCGATTCGATCTGGTTTTAAGCCAAGTTTTAAGTTGGTTTTTCTCCCCCGCTCGAAGGACCACGAGGTGGACTCGAAGGACCATTTGATGGAATACGAGGTTTTCTTTTTTTCAGCCGGGCAATTTTTTCACCTGAGAACTTACAAACATGGTTTTATTTTCTGTTCCGACGATATTAAGTTAAAATTAGTATGCTTAAAGCTGGATTCACACCAACGTCCGGATCCGCTCAGTGACGATATTGTTCCGTTAGAGAGCTTATTGATATGGTATGATGCTTATTGATCGGGTCTTTGATATATAACCTAACCTAACCTAACCTACAAAACAACTAGTAACTTGCACCAATATTTAATCAATCTTTGCACTATTCGTTTCAACATAATAAACTTCCGTTTGAAATGATTTTGAATGCATTTTTAATATGTTTTACTTAGAGAGATAAACAAGATTCTCGCAAAAAAAATTAAGAACGGGAAACTCCCTTTTTCGTACGGTTTTCGCTCAGTGGCGATATTGTTCCGTTAGAGAGCTAATTGATATGTTATGAATATCAATCAAAGGAATATGTGCCAAGACAAAGTTGTGTGGCAGTATATCCTTCTGCCCACCCTTGTGATATTTAACTACTTAGTTAGTTTAAATAATTATTTTGAAGAGTAAAAATACTTACATCGCAGATTTTTTTTTTAAACCATTTTTTTATCAATAAATAATATTTTTAATAATTAATAACTAAGCCAATTAACAAAAATATAACTAATAACTAAACTAATTGAGCCAACTAAGTAGTAAAATATCACAAGGGTGGGCAGAAGGATATACTGCCACACAACTTTGTCTTGCCACATACTCCTTGATTCATACAATATCAATAAGCTCTCATGCGGAACAATATCGTCACTGAGCGGATCCAGACGTTGGTGTGAATCTACCATAAATGCCCTCTATACTTACGTTTGTCGTTCTTAAACGGCTTCTAGTGGAGACAGTCAAACAAACGTTTTAAGGGAGGAAGAATTTTATTTCTAATGCCTAAAATAAGATCAAAGAGTAGGTAGTAAAGTTTATGACTATGAACGACATCTGTTCATGAAATTAGCTACTAAAAAGGTAGGTAAAAGTTGGTTGAAATTATAATTTTTTTACGCAACTTTTGAACGCGAAAGAATATTAATACCAGTACATATTATGTATGTACTTGAATATTGTATTTGTAAATTAACATAATCTATTTACATGTTTTATCGAAAAATAAACCTTACAATGAACTTTATTTAGTTTAATAGGATATGTAAAATTGAGCTAGAATTATTAAAAACGTCGTGGCAGATCCCGCGATCTGTAAAAAAAGAATAATGATTAGTAAATTTAGTAAGCTTACTAAAAATGGAAAATGTTTTACGGTAAATGACACTGAAAAGTTCTTTTCAATTATGACTTTAAAAAAAACACAGTTTCCTACTCACCACAAAGAGTAGAGAATTGTCGATTTTGAACAATCCAAGAGTGAAAAATTCTGGACGGCGTTGGAGCATGTAGGTTGAAAACTGGTTAAGCTAAAATTTTTTTTAAAATTAACTCGATGCGTATTTTTATTTATTTATTTATACTGGGTTTAAACAGATGTTCTCACTTACGTGGGAACAATCCAGTTATTAAAAACTCAGTTAGTGTAAAATTGTAAAAAAATTGTAATGGATACATGAAATTTGAAATTACGAAAACTCAATCAATGATAAATAATATAAATAAAAGCACGAGACACAAAAAGACAATCAAGTGATACATAATATAATTAGCCCAATCATTGTTACATATTTTTAAGCAATAGCAGGACATTTTTTCTGAAACTACGAATTATCGAAAAAAATGTCTATATTAGTACACTCTATCTTATTATATGGTGAATAGTCGACACATTGAGACAGAGGGCTAAAATAGGCCATATTATTTCTGAATATACTCAGATGGAATGTGCTATGAAATTTATTTTAATACTGCTAAAATATGCTATAGGATCGAGATGACCGTGAATTATTTTATGCAAACATATTAAATTTGTTATTTGCCTTTTAGTTTTATTTGAATTATTGTTGAAGTATTCAAGGCGTACGTTATCGGTCTAAGGTGGTCATGTAGACCACATTTAAAAGATAAAATTCTTAGATTTTTTTAACAGATCCGACAATGTTTTCATATTTGTAGTAATGAGGATTTTAAATAGTTGTTCCATTTTACTTCTAATTAAGGCGTTGTTCTATAATAAAGGTTTAGAATTGATTGAGAGTCCTTGAATAATTTACATGTTCTGTGAATAAATCCCATCATTTTGAATGATTTACACTTAATATCGTTAATGTGAATATGGATTTGGAATCAAGAGTGATTCCTAGATTTCTTGTCGAAGAAACTTTTTAAAGGATAGTATTATTAATAACGTAGAAAAAGTTCGTTAAACTGAATGATCTTGGAAGTGACATACGTCTTTTGCAAGGCACGATATGTTTGAAATCGTTTTGTCGCGTAGACCACCTGTCTCAAATAAGGCAAGTTTGATTTTGATTTTGATTAAGAGTGAAGTTAACTTAAATTTACTATACGCTCAATTGTCAAAAAGTTTGGAGTATTTTTCTGCGATTTCTGGCGTGCGACTAGAACTCTGTAAGATTGATTCTTACCCTTTTTTTAATGTGTTGATTTTGTTCAGTAATCATCATTTTATTGATCAGCGTGGCTGTTCTTCGGGCCTAAAACATGAATACTTTGTAGTTGAAGTAAAATATTAACAATTTTCACTATTTTACTGTGGTTTTAAACTTACACTTTTCTGACATGCTTGTATTATGAGTACCGTTAAAAACATGTTCGTGAAATGTATCACACTCTGGCCGAGAGCGTACGTCAGAAAAAAGAAGGTCTTCTCACCGCCATTTGCCATCCACTGCACAGCGCTCAGAGACACAAATAGATTATATATCATAGACCCGAAAGACATCCCAAAAATCAGAACAACCTTCAAAGAAAAGATCTCGTTCAAAGAGTCAGTGAAATCACAGATCCTGTCATATATCTTCCAGTATTCAGTTAATCTTGCACACACCACTTCTTCTCTCGATGACGATTCGAGTACTTGCAACAACGAATTTTGACACAGCTTTGTTGATTCGGCATTCAGATACAAAGATTTAACTTTAGCTTGGCTGAAAAAACGTTTTTTGCAAATAAATTCCAGTTCCGAGCTGATGATCCAACAATTAAGAGTACTTCCTTGAATGATGAAAATGCAGTAGCTCGCCAGCACAATGGTGTACGTAAACCCTGGGGTGAACATCGGCAAAAACTCAAAGTAAGAAGGTTTATCCTTCCAAAACATCATCATGACTATGCTGGAAATCATTTGACCACAAGGGATACAACATTGTATTATCGCCGCAAATATTAGCCCCAGTTTGATCTGAGAGTATTCTTTCCTGATTCCCAGAGCTTGCCAGAGCTTCTCTATGTCGCAGAGAATGAGAGCAACTTTCGGAAAACCGGAGATGTCTAAGTACAAACTCGAATAAACACACGCCACTACCAAGGAATTCACAAACACTATGAATCTGTCGCCGAATCTGAAAAGCTTATCGCTTATTACCGTGTCGACGATTGCAGCTGTTTTGGTCGCGTAAAACTGATACAAGCACCAAATGAAAACTGTCCCTCCAAATATGTAATCCACTACGAAACAAACGGTTAATTTAAACACATAGCCTTCAGAGTCTTTCTTCTTCACAATGTTGTAAGGAAACCCCAGGAATCGCAGCAAGGCTGTCACAGGAGATAAAGCTTCTAAAATATCTTCAGCTTTTAGAAATTTTTTGATCATCTTTGACATGGTCTTACTAATATATATCGCTGTTAAATTAATACAACTTTTTGTATTAATTTTTGTCCGCATTTTTATGTTAACCATAACAATTCAAATATATATTGAATTAGAGTTTTATGTCATCACGTCCATTCAAAAGAATAATCTAATATGTATGAAACTTTGTCCTATGCATTGCTTACCTAATGATACAATTTAATCAATAGTTGTATCGTTTTAAAAATAAACTTTTCAATTATTTTAATGAACTTGCGATGGTGGAAAGATAGAACGTTGGTTTTATTATTATTTATTCCTGTATTTAATAGGTTATTATGATGCATTAAAATATAAGTTTGCATTTGCCGCGGAGGTTTAGATTTAGATTTCGATAAAATCTTCAAAATATAAACGAACCTGTTTCATCCGGAAGCCAAAGACTGGGATAGGCTGTAAAATGCCAGATGACAGGATACCAACAAACAGTGGCATGCACAGAGTTCTTGATCAAGGTAGGCAGTAGGAAAAACAGCGGATTAATTGATAATAGAGACAGGTACCAACATATAATAATAATAATTGGATAATTTGTATAGCGCCGTTTTTGTGAAAAATCACCTCAAGGGCGCTGTACAAATCTTAATTTCTACTTAATGTTAATTCTTAGTTTATATAAATATACAGCAACATACTTACCTGGCAGGTCACTTCTGGCAGGACACAATCACCATATCATAATAACTTAAAATTTAGAATTTATTATTATTATTTATTTTTATTTATTTATTTATTTATTTATTTATTTATTTATTTATTTATTTATTTATTTATTTATTTATTTATTTATTTATTTATTTATTTATTTATTTATTTATTTATTTATTTATTTATTTATTTATTTATTTATTTATTTATTTATTTATTTATTTATTTATTTATTTATTTATTTATTTATTTATTTATTTATTTATTTATTTATTTATTTATTTATTTATTTATTTATTATTTATTTATTTTTTTTTTTTTGTTTTTAGGGCATGAAGGCAAATTTAAAATAAAGTATATCGGAGGTATTTTTAATTTTTCGTAGTGAAGAACAGATAAGGGTGATAATCTTCTAATGAATTTAATGAGAGTCTGAAAAGTTTTTATTATATTTACCCCTTCTTTTCCTCAAAGATGACATAGGCCCTGAAGGAAATTATTTCTCTTAAGGCCTCTTGTGTGGAGTCAATGTAAAAATCTGGAAACAATTAAGGGAGACCTATGTCCGTAGCTGGATGCCAAAAGAATCACGATGAAAAAGACAAAACTCCCTAGCGGAAAGAACATGACACAAAGTTGATACTGTCTAAAACACCATTACTTAGAAGAAAAATGCTGAGATTCTGTGTAAAGACTCAGATAAGCAAACAGTTAGAGAACGTACTTACACTGTTTTAAGATTCTTGTATAAACATTATCGTGAGAAAGATGTTGGTGAAGTGCAACGCACTCTGCCCGAGGGCGTACGTCAGGAGGAAGTAGTTCTTGTCATCCCCCCTGGTCATCCACCCCACGGCACTCAGAGTTATGAAGACGTTAAATATCATAGACCCAAAAGACATCCAAAATATCAGAGCAACCTTGAAAAATAACATCTCATTCACAGCGTTAGTGAAATCACAGATCCTGTCATAAATCTTCCAGTATTGAGTCAGTTTTTCAGACACCAATTGGTCTCTTGATGGCGATACTAGTTCTTCTAGCATAAATTTTTGACGCGACAGTGTCGAGTCGACGTCCAAAAACAAAGATTGAACTTCTGATTTGCTGAGAAACTTTTTATTGAGAACAAGTTCCAGATCAGAACTGATGATGAAGCAATTTAGGGTGTTTCCTTCGTAGATAAAGATACAATAGCTCGCGAGTACCACAGTGCACGTGTAACTTGGCGTATACATGGGGAAGAATTCATAATATGTTAGTTTTTCAATCCAAGAAGACGTCTGGATCACGCTTAAAATCATTTGTGCGTAAGGGACGCAGCTTTGTACGATGCACGAAAATATTAGATTGAATTTGATCTTAGAGTATTCTTTGTTGATTCCGAGAGGTTTCCAAAAGCTTTCTATTTCAGAGAGAATGAGAGCAACTTTTGGGTAGCGTTCGATGTCTTTGAAAGCGCTGAAATAAATTAACGTCAAGGCGGAAAAGTTGGCAAAGATTACGATTCTGTTTCCATATTTCAACAGCGATCCGTTCATCACAGTGTCGACAACTTGCATTTTATCCGTGTAATTGGTTTCAACGCTTCAAAAATATTTTCTGCTTCAAACAGTTTTCTGAACGTCTTCCGCACGACCTTGATAACATCTCTGGCCCTGAACGTCATATGAACCAGTTAATTGTTGCTTTTATTTTCCTTTTGTATTGATGGTTATAATGAATTTCTTTTCCTCTACACTTTTTCAAATATCGCGTCTCACCTGATGTTAAAAAACGAGTGAGGTATCTTTATTGCCTGGTTAAAATGATTTAATCAATAGATTAGATTATATACGAAACCTCCAATGTAATTATTTTAATGGTGTTACGTATTTTGTTTTAATGTAATTTATGTAGATTAAAACGTCATAATAGCATAATTCAATCTACTGTGAGCATTAATAGGGTATGATGGATTTTTCAGTTTTTTACGTTTTTTGCGTATTTTAAAAGTCGCCCACGCCGGATCTACGAGCGGATAACGAGGGCCAATTCATTCTAAGTAACAATGTACAATGCACTTTTAGCGGAATTGTTTATAAAGTGATTTAATTAGAAGGCAAGTGTGTGGTAAGGAGCAATACACTGTTAACGGTTATCTTTAACTAAAAAAATAAGGCAGGATATAAAAAAACATTGATATTTTCATGCGGAACAACATTGGAAACCCGAGGGCAATGAATTTCGGTCAGCGGTGTCGGATGGAAGTTGAAGATTGATTCACCTAGAATTAAAATGTATTTTTTGAAACTCTGATACAGCAATTATAATAAACTCGACTTGTAAAGGCTGGGAGAGATTGATGGATTTAAAAGGAAATGGTCGCTGGCAGTGAAATGGTTTTGTTATCTAATCAACTGTTTAGGTATGGTCACTGAAAGTAAGTTTGAGAAAGAATGTTAATGTCATGATTTAAATAAAGTTAAGGACATCATTTTAGTACTAGAATAATCATATAAGAAGCGCAAAGTAATGATAACCAAAATTTAATAAAAAAACACATTTTCAAACTTAGTTATTGGAGAAGGAAGGGAAAAACTAAAGCCTGGAGGCAAATGGCGACGAACTACAGCCAGTAGAGAGCCATTTTGTGGAGGAGACCAAATACCATCCTGGGATGTGGCGTCGCGATGATGTTTCATCCGGAATTAATTGCAGTGGTGTTAGTTTGTTGATCCATCAAAACAATCTGAGCATTCACGTTTATCTGGTCGAATGATTGAGATATGAATATTTAATTTTCATTTATAAAATCATTAATTGTTATATTGACTCACCTTCTCTGTTGCAACTTATCCAGTTCAACATTCCTTGTCGTAGACTCAGAAACAATGAATTGCTGTTCCTCAATCATCACAATAAAAATTATGGGTATAATTCTCCAATGTCCAGAATGTCAAGATTTGTTAACTCAAGCCATGGTCTTGAAGTTTTTGGTAGCAGATTAGATGTTTTTTGTCATTCTTTACGACTCTACCAAAACTTTGACTAGACCATGGCTTGAATGTTCTGTCTTATGTTTATTTTGCCTTATTTTTGTCATCGCTTCATTTATTTTAATGTATATACTATTCCATCTCTGTTACTCTTTTTTTTATTTCGTGTTTTAAATGTATTTTTGTAATTAAATAAATGAACGGGGCTTCAAACGAAGTAAATACGTATGCTTACAAAAATAAATTATTGGTAAATTTGTATTAACATTACATCAATGTATGGCAGTGAGGCATGCAGAAATGAGATCCCTGAGGCGTATGTCCGGTAAAACTACGTATGACCCTGTTGAAAATGTGGATATCCGGAAAATGCAAGGCTGATGTAAGCGTAATGAGTATAATAAAGAAAATGACGCTTCGATGGTTTGGGTATGAAAAGCGAATGAACGAAGAAAGGAGTGCGAAAAGAATATATGACGCGAAAGTGAATGGAAGGAAAAGTCGAGGACGCTAGAGGAAGACATGGCAGGATCAAGTGAATCAAAAACTTGAGTCGGGCCATGTGAAGAGTCAGAATAACAGAAGAGGATGTTTGAATGTCAATGAAGCAAGGAGTGTGTGCCAAGACAGAGTTGTATGGCGGTCCGCCCTCTCTTCCTTCCCTTGCAAGGAGACAGCGTGATGGTTAGTTAGTTAATACGTGCGGCACACTGTCCAGAAAGGAGACCTTCCCCCGAGCCACGGTTCTCCACGAAACTGCTGTTTCCCTGTGAAGTAAGGCAAGAACATCACAATAAAAAGTGAACACATATGCACCAATCATAAGTTTGTGTTATTTGGATCAAATCTTATTGCGGGACGTAACAGACATTATTTTTTTTTAAATCACTAAACAAAAAGGGTAAAACACCTGGTGATAATTACTATAATTACTTTATTTTATAAAGGTGAACGGAGGTGACACACTTCATTAAAACATGGAAATAACACCAACAGTAAATGCATATAAATACTATAGGATATATTAAACAAACATATTTAGTATTTGACAAAATCATATTGGACATATTATGTAAATATTATACAGGTATCTGGTTTCGTTTAATAGGTAATGTAAAATTGGGCTAAAATAATCACATACGACGTAAGAGAACCTGCTATCTGTGAAAAAAAACAACCATTTATTAGTTTAAATACACAGAAATAGGCACAGAGGGAAAGCTTTATTTATTGATCCTACAATATTACTAAAATATTGAATGTACCAAAAAACTTAATTAATAAAATAGGTCGAGGAGTTCACCCAAACAAAACGTACTGGGAGATGTGTGTTGGTGCATATTTATACAATTTTGACAGTGGCGTTCTTGTGAGACGTCACTAAGAAGCAGCATTTTGTTTTGCTTTTGTCTAATTATTGATTTTAGTAAAACGGGCAATAAGTGCATAGGTTGTTCGAATTAGAATATCTCAACGGCGATTACGTTGAAAAATAGTTGAACATATTTGTGAAATGTCCTGAAAATTTCAATTAAATACAAGCATTTTTCGATCCTACATAATTGTTGTAACCTGGATGACCCTCGTAATCAAAATGGCTTTTTGTAAATTTCACTGGTTTTTTATAATAAATCAAATATATACCAAGGATGGAACTTGCTGTATGCAAGGAATGCTTTTGTGTGAGTGTCAATTCTGGTTGCGATATCTGTGCATAAGTTAAAATTTATAATTTCAGGGTTGTCTATAAGACAGAAATAATATTTATACAGTTCAAATCATTAAAAGTCTATTCACCGTAAAAAGCAGAATATTATCGATCTTAAATATTCCCAGGGCCACAAATTCTGGTCGGCGTTGAAGCATGTGGCTCGAAAACTGATGAAGCTAGAATAAAAAAAACGCTAAAAATAATATTTGAACAGTTTTGTGTAGAATCAGAGTGCAGAACCCTTTTCATACCTTTTTTAGAATAAGTTGGTTTTGTTCAATTATCATCATTTTGTTGATCAGCGTGGCTGCTCTGAGGTTCTACAATTTCAAATTAAATACACATTGAATACACCGAAAACATCAAATAATTTTTCAAATGAAGTTCAAAGTTATTCATTTATCACTTGTATTAGAAATGTTTGAAGGACGGATTTGAAATATTCGAATGGATGGGTGGGAGCCGCCAATAATCGGCAAATCATAATCATAATGACAATTTAGTCTCCTTCAACGGAAGTAATCTTCCCAACAAGCCTTCTATTGACATGCTCGGTGTAACCTTAAGTGACCAGCTGAGGCACGGGGGCTCCATCGAAGCCAGAGTTAAGTTAGTCTACTGTACAGGGCCCGCAGGAACTTCAATTCCCAACTGCTGACCTTGTACAAATCGCATGTGCGCCCCACTGTTGAACTTGGCAGCTACCTCTAGTTTGGAGCCCTAGTGGAACGATTTTCCGGCCTCTGTTTTTCCTCCATCCTTTAACATGGGCCTCTTTAAGATTAGATTAATGGATTTCCAACTGCCGGTTGATTTACCTTTCCTCCGCAATAAAAATACAATTCTTAACAGTTAAATGTGAACTATACTTCTTCTTAAGTGACTTGATAGTGACAGTGATTTCCAGTGCATCGAACGAAATAATCGAAATGTGTTTACGAGTGTACTAAAACTATTAAAACATTAAACAAAAATCTAAATTTATAGTTCCGAAATATTTACTAGAACTGTCATATCATTGACAGCGGTAAGATAGAGAACCAATCACAAGTGCCCGCTGTGAGGTCATTGGGCTACCATTTGCCAATGGTTTAAATCGAGGACCAATCACAGCCGCTCGTGGTAAGCTCACATTTATTTACTTCCCCTTGTTCAACAATACTCTGGGAATATGGAGAAAGACGATAAAACTCCTAATCTTTTATGACCCCAAGATCCCCAAATAAACATGAGGAGGATATATTATCGCCTGATTCGGAAAAAAATATAGATGAAGGAGAAACATCTACAATGATGGAGGCTACAAGTTACAAGGTGAATAGTGCCCTGACTAATTCAAGAATGATTATTAATAATATGAAGACGACACTCTCAGAAGGTAAAGGAAAAATAATCATAAGCCAAAAAGAAAGAATAAACGAAGGAATGGAGGAATTATTTGAAATTGTAGCCCACTTAGTTGCTGAAAATAATGAAATGAAAGGCGAACTAAAAATATTGAAGCCATTAGCGAAAGAATTTACTCAAAATTTTTATGAATTAAAAAAAACCGAAAATAAATCAATTTTCATAAACATGGACACTAAAAATGAAGAAATTAAAAAAGATATTAAAAAAATAATGATTCCAGAAACTTATGCGGAGAAAGTTAAAAAACACGAGCCGATCGTAATCATCCAACCAAAAAAAAGGATCAGGAAAATTTAGAAACAAAAAATCAAATAAAAGGAAATATTGATCCAGTTAACCTTGGAGTCACTGGAATGCAGAATTTTAAAGATGGAGGTATAATTATGGAATTTAAAAATTCTACCGATATGAACAAAATGCACAATGAGGTGACTGCCAAACTAGGAGATAAATATGATGTCAAAATTCCACAAGCCAAGAAACCGTTAGTCAAAATCATCGGCCTAACTGAAAAATACACCTTTGAAGATATAGAAAAGAAAATTCAAACACAAAATGAGCTTATTTTTGAACAAAACTCGAAAATAAAGATTACGCACATAAGCGAAAAAAAAAATCAAAGAAATCAAACTTCTTACATCATATATGCTGACGTCGATGGAAAAACATACCATAGAATGTTAAAGGAAGAGAAAATTAATATTGGATGGGACAGGTGCCGTGTATTTGATAATCTAAATATCATGCGATGTTACAAATGCAACGGATTCAATCACAAGGCAATAGATTGCAGAAACCTTAAATCCTGCCCTAAATGTGCGAAACACCACGATTTAAAAGAATGCACAATAATTGAGGACGTGCAGTGCATCAATTGCCTTATGACAAATAATAGATTGGGACTCTAAACTGATAACTAATCACTCTGCTATGAGTAAGGAATGCCCTATTTATAAAAAAAAAATGGAAACAAAAATAACCAGAATCTCCTTTTAAAAAAAAATTATGAAAATAACGTAATTATATATTTAAACATACAGAGCATCATAGATCATTATGAAGAGTTAAAAATGTTTTTAGAAGAAAAGAAACCTTTCATGAGTATGTTGAGTGAAACTCATGTGACTGAAGATATCCAAAATAATGAAATCAAATTTGATCATTACAATACCATCCGCTGCGACTCACATAGTAGACATACAGGAGGAGTGATGATTATCTTAAATAATAATGTTCCATATGAAGTAATATCGAATCACCAGTTCGAGAAAAATTGTTGGATCTTAGCCATTGCCATTAAATCAGGAAGCAAGAAAGGTGTATATATAGTTATCTACAGATCGCCAAACTCAAGTAAGTGCGACTTTTTAACATATTTTCAAAGATGGTGCACGGAAAACTTAGAAGATAAAAATGTCAACATTATAGTTGGAGACTTCAACATAAATGTTAAAGCAATGGCAGATATATACACAAAAATACTGAAATCAGTAGTCCAAGCTGCAGGGATGAAACAACTAGTTAAGGATTTTACACGAATTACTAATACCTCTAAAACATTGATAGATCTGGTCATCTCAAATAAATTCAATTTAAATGTTGATGTATTAGATAATCCAAAAATTACCGACCATAATATTATCCAAATTGTAACTAATGAAAGAGAAAAAAACAACCACAATAAGGAAACACAAATAATAACATTCAAAAATTACAAAAAATACAATAAAGATAATTTTATTCGGGCCTTACAGAATATGAATTGGAATGAAATAAATAAAATGGAATATAACAAAAAAGCTGAACAGATGATATTGAATTTGAAAAATTCTATTAATGAAACAGTTCCAGAACAGACCATATGTAAAAGAAAAAATAATAAATGGTACACGAAGGAGCTACGCACAATGCAGCACGACAGAGACACATTTTACAAAAGAGCGCTCCTTACTAATAGTAGTGTGGATTGGACTAATTACAAAAAAGCGAGAAACCAATACTCTAAAAACATTAAAAAAACACACAGTGAGTACATAAAAAATAAAATAAACTCAGAAGAAGTGGATCCCAAAAAAATGTGGAAAAGCATAAAAGAATTAGTACATGGCGAAAACAAAAATGATATAAAAACTGTGAACTTCCCAAAAGAGATAAATGAAGATAACATAGCTAATAACTTTAATAAATATTTTATTGAAAGCATCGCTCAAATTAACAAAATGATACCCAAAATTATTAATAACCACACATATGAAAATTCAGTAAAAGAAGAAGTATTGGTCCTACAAAAAAATAATTTAGAATACTTATTAAAAATCTTAAACAACATGAAATCAAAGAACAGTGCAGATGGACTTACTATAAGTATAGTTAGAGATGCTTTTCCAATAATTGGACCTACACTATTGAGTATTATTAATGAGACAATCGAAGAAGGAAAATTTCCACAGTCATGGAAACTATCTACTATTATACCCGTTCCAAAAGTAAAAAATACCAGAAAATGTGAGGAATTTTGCCCCATCAACACATTACCAAAATATGAACAGATACTTGAAGTTATAATCAAGGAACAAATTTTGCATTACTTAGATAAACACAATATTATATATCAAGAACAATCTGGATTCAGATCCAAAAACTCTTGTGAAACAGCATTAAACGTGGTTGTTGAAGAATGGAAGGAAGGAATAAATGATAACAAATTTATCTTAGCGATATTTTTGGATTTTCAAAGGGCATTTGAAACCATAGATAGAGACATACTGATGATAAAACTAAAAGAAATTGGTTTCTCGGATGTAGCTTTAAAATTAATAAAAGAATATATGAAAGAACGAAAACAAGTTACAAAAGTAAATAATCAATTTTCAAAACCATTGCAAAATAATTTAGGAGTACCGCAGGGATCTGTCCTCGGACCTTTGTTGTTCATTATTTATACGATATGGTAAAAATATTTTCAAAGTGTAAAGTACGACTATTTGCTGATGATACACTCATATACATAAGTGGAGATAATTACGAAGAGTTAATAAATATTTTGAATAATGAACTAGATAATGTATCAAGATGGCTTAAAATGAATAAACTTAAACTAAATACGAAAAAGACAAAATGTATGATAGTTGGATTTAAGAAAACATGCAGTAAAAGCAACATTAAAATTGATGGTGACATTATTGAAAATGTAAGTGATATGAAATACTTAGGAGTTATATTGGATGCAAAACTAACCTTTAGCAAACATGCTGAGTACACACAGAAGAAAATTGGGAAGAAGATTTCTTTTTTGGGAAGAATTCGGCAAAAAATTTCCAGGAAAACAGCAATTACCATATACAACTCCATTATTGCTCCACATTTTTATTACTGTTCAACGATTCTTTTCTTGTGTAATGACAAAGAATAAAACAGGTTTCAAATTCTTTAAAATAGAGCAATGAGAATTATACTTGGGCGAAATAGATACTCAAAAGTAGCTAAAATGTCAGAGGAACTAAATTGGCTGACAGTTAAACAGATGCTGACATTGAACATATTGATGTTTATACATAAAATGAAGAACAACTTGTTACCAGAGTATTTTTCTGACAAAATTATCTACAATGTTGATATTCACAAGTATAATACAAGGGCATGCAAAGAAATTAGACTACCAGAAAAGAATAAAGCCAACACCCAAAACAGCTTACTATATAAAGGAATGAAATCGTATAATGCGCTGTTGGAAACCATCAAAATTATGCCTATCAATAAATTTAAAAAGATTTAAAAAATATTTAAAATGCATATAAACCAAAATAATAAGTAGTGTTTAAGTTAAAATATTATTGGTTAAAAAGAAAATTAAATAATTAGATACTTGTAAACTTAAATGTACAAAGTAACTAATATAAAAATAAATAAAAAAAAGACCCATATTTACCCCTTCTTTTCCTCAAAGATGACATAGGCCCTAAGGGAAATTATTGCTCTCAAGGCCTCTTGTGTGGAGTTAATGTAAAAAATCTGTAAAAAAATTAAGGGAGACCTATGTCCGCAGCTGGATGCCGAAAGGATCACGATGAAAAAGACAATGAAGAAAGCGGAAAGAACATGACACAAAGTTGATACTGTCTAAAACACCATTACTTAGAAGAAAAATGCTGAGATTCTGTGTAAAGACTCAGATAAGCAAACAGTTAGAGAACGTACTTACACTGTTTTGAGATTTTTGTATAAACATTATCGTGAGAAAGATGTTGATGAAGTGTAACGCACTCTGCCCGAGGGCGTACGTCAGGAGGAAGTAGTTCTTGTCACCCCCCCTGGCCATCCACCCCACGGCACTCAGAGTTATGAAGACGTTCAATATCATAGACCCAAAAGATATCAAAAATATCAGAGCCACCTTGAAGAATAACATTTCATTCACAGCGTTAGTGAAATCACAGATCCTGTCATAAATCTTCCAGTATTGAGTCAGTTTTTCAGAAACGAATTGGTCTCTTGATGACGATGCTAGTTCTTCTAGCATCAATTTTTGACGCGACAGTGTCGAGTCGACTTCCAAAAACAAAGATTTAACTTCTGATTTGCTGAGAAACATTTTTTGAGAATGAGTTCCAGTTCAGAACTGACGATGAAGCAATTAAGGGTGTTTCCTTCATAGATAAAAGTACAATAGGTCGCGAGTACCACAGTGCACATATAACTTGGCGTATACATGGGGAAGAATTCATAATATGACAGCTTTTCAGTCCAAGAAGACATCAGGATCACGCTTAAAATCATTTGTCCGAAAGCGACGCAGCTTTGTGCGATGCATACAAATATTAGATTGACTTTGATCTTAGAGTATTCTTTGTTGACTCCGAGAGGTTTCCAGAGGCTTTCTATTTCAGAGAGAATGAGAGCAACTTTCGGGTAGCGTTTGGTGTCTTTGAAGGAGTTGAAATAAATTGACGTCAAGACGGAAAAGTTGGTAAAGATCACGATTCTGTGTCCATATTTAAACAGCGATCCCTTCATCACAGTGTCGACAACTTGCATTTTATCCGCGGAGTAAAATTTGTACATGCACCACACGAAAAAGGTCGCTCCGAAAAAGTAGGTTAATACAAAATGGGCAGTTATTTTAAATACAAATCCTTCAGAGTCCTTCTTCCTTACGAGATAGTACGGGAATCCCATAAGTTGCATCATTCCTGTTATTGGTTTCAACGCTTCAAAAATATTCTCTGCTTCGAACAGTTTTCTAAACGTCTTGACGAACATCTCTGGCCCTGAACGTCACACGAACCAGTTAATTGTTGGTTTTATTTTTTTTCTCTTTGCCTAAGTATTGTTAATTATTATGAATATCTTTAATTTATTTTTTCTCTAGGCTTTTTAATATATCGAGTCTCGCCTGATGTTGAAATTCTAGTGAGGTTTTTTTTATTGCCTGGTGAAAATTATTTAATCAATGGATTAGATTATATACGAAACCTCTACTGTAATTATTTTAATGGATTTAGGTATTTTGTTGTCATTTGTGTAGATTAAAAGGTAATAACAGCATAATTTAATCTACTATGAGCATTAACGATTCTAAATATTTAAAGCGTTCTGAAAATTTCTCAGTCATTCCTTCATTGCTGAATATCATGCCCCCTCTCCAATTTACCTGATGAGCTAAGCTCCTCTACTCCCCACGGTCCTTTTTGTGGAGAGCTACGGACATCGACGTTCCAGACGCCTGCGATACTTGATCGGTCCAACGCTTCGGTGATCTTCCTCTTCTTCTCTTGCCTTCCTCTTTGCACGTGACCAAGAGTTTCTCCAGATTCGATTTCTCAGTTTGGCGAACAACGTGTCCAAAGTATCGCGGGGCACTGCGTTGTAAAGAGACAGGACCTATGTTGATAGCCTAGTTTAGATGCATGACTTTTCCAGAGTGGATGTATTGGTGCGCCTGATTGTCCATGGTGTTCTGAAGATTTTCCTCCAGCTTCACATTTTTAGCTTTACATGCACGTAACAAGCGGTTCACATTCTGGCTTTCTGAAGTTACCAGAAGCTTTTGGGTAGAGTTGAGATTACCAGAACCAATAAAACCTGTTACGTATTTTTTTTTGTAATTGGACAACAGTTCGTTAGTTTATAAATAAATAATAACACAGAGAATAATATATTTAACATAAAAACATATATATTTTAAGAAAGACACACTTTTCCGAGCCACGAATAACTTGATAATATTTGAAAAACTCCTACTAATAAGCGGAAGATGTTGCTTGAACAATGATGGAGGACTTAGCTAGCAGAGGAATTGAACTCACGACGCCCGGGTGGAAATACGACGCGTTTGTCTACTCTGCTACTTACCGGTTAGACACATCTACGTTTTTGTCTGAGTTTATAAGAAAAACTGAACGAAAATTCTTACCTTGTAGCTGTTCATCATGGTTAAGTTCAAAATTTCTACAATATTTAAATAATACGAGTACATTATTTAAAGTCATCCCCTTTGTTTCCCACAAACAAGTAAGCCGGCGGGTGGCAGAGTGGGGAAAATACACGAATGAGGTAGTATATAAAACTGCAAATTTGATTATTAACTGAGTTAGTGACCGGAGAACAAGCATTCTGTTTGTGACAGCGTCCATATATCCACATTTCAAATGCTTTTATTATTCTAACTTTATTTTTTTTACGTTTTCGAGCACTGTTGCCTTAATCTAAATTTATACTCGCCGTAAGTATGAAAATGGAAAAATTAAGATTTAACAACAATCGCAATAACAACGAAACCTTTTTTTATTCTTTCTCCGAATTCTGCATAATTATGATAAATGGTAAACCCCTTAATTTTACAACATGGTAGATAATGCATAATTCACCTTGTTATTGACGAGGAACGGGGTCTTCTTAGTGAATTGTGAACTTAAGGCTAAGCACCAAAAAAATGCACACTTTTCGGCTTTTTAGTAAAAGAAAAACTATATATTATTATTTATTAATTCTATACGGGTAGTTAGAAAAATGTCTAAGGTTTCCAGTGAATACAATTTTTAAACAGCAATTTTTTTAATTTTCTATAAAATGCCTACTCGAAGTTTAGGTAAAAATTTCAAAAACACCTTTGTTGGTTTTCAATCTGCTCCTTTCGCTGATATTTTTAGTATGTTTTTCGTAGAATTTAAAGGATTACAGTATTAAAATTGTATTCACTGGAAACCTTGGACATTTTTCTAACTACCCATAGAAAATTTGAAGATAAATCATTTGTAGTATTGCTTGTATTAAAATGCTATAAAGTAACGCTTAGCATCATTCTTGAGTGCTGACCTTTAAACACCTTTCAGTAAGGTTGGTAGTTTTTAATTTCTCAACCAATTATTGATTTACTCAATATGTTATTTGTTCAATTTATTTTTTATAAAATATCATTAATAATACTTGGAAACATCACCTTAATGGAGCTAAAAAGACGATTAAACATGCAAGTAGGCTAAATAAATACATTTTCATGATTGTAAAATAACATCACCACGTATCATTATTTTAAATTTGTGAAATATAAATAACTGTTACGCGTAGTTAATTGAAAAATTAACAAAAAAATACGGTGTTTCATTAATTAATTATATTCCTTGGTACCTACCTGATGGCCTCTTTTTTAATGTTATATTAGTTTAATATTATGAAAATAGTTGCGAGTTATTAATGTTGATTTATTAATTACATTTATTTGATCAATGTTGAACAATATTATTCACAAGCACGTTCTGTGAAAAAGTTAACCAAAATATTAAATTCTCAAATTTTCCACAAGGCATTCTATTGTAGTATGTCTACATGAATACAATCGTATTATATATGATCGGAAACGCCTTTACAAAATGATTCAGTATTTCAAAAACATTTTAGCGGCTAAATCAATTCAAGAAGGCCTAAAACCCATTACGATGATTGCAACTTTGTCAGGAATAAATCCATTCTACCATAAACAAAGCAAAACTCCGCAAACATCCATCCACATTCCCAAAATGATATATTTGATCGGTGTGCACAGCATTTACTTTTACAGTGTTGGTAAAATTCTGACTCGTGATGACCCCCAAAAAGATCATACCAATAAACTGAATCATTTACTTTATCCAATGAATTTTAAAGTTACACTTGGATTGATTTGCCTGATCTCTCTGACCGTTGAAAGTTTCATGTACAAAAACAGATACGCTGTCAATTTGCATAATTTTGAAAAGGTTGATGGAATGCTGATGGCCTTGGGAATTAAAATCAACTACACCACGTTATTCAAAAAATCGTTGTTTGTTATAGTTACACTGGAATTCATCAACATCGTTTTCCAACTTGTAATCAGATTGTTTGTTTCTGACAAACTCTTCAAAGCATCGTGGAAAATCACCGTAGCACTGTACGGTCCTGGATACATCACAGAAATGTATCTGCTCATTTACGGAATGTACGCTTACCTGGTCAAAGTTGACATCGATAGAATCAACCAGCAATTAGCACAACTTTGCGATGGGAAACTAACAAGAGGAATGGGACACAATTTTCAAAAGCCAAAGGACGAGGACATACTCAGAGCAATCAAAAACAACGGAACAGAGATTAAATATCCAGTCAAAGTAACTAACACAACTAGAACTAGAGAAGAGACAAATAAAGTGATGAAGAACATGGCAAGGGCTAGGCAAATCAACGCGATCTTTCGAGTCTATGATAAAATATGTGACACGACCGACGGGTTGTACAACGCGTATTCATTTAAAATCTTGATCGTTGTGGCTTACTGCTTTATCTCCTTGGTGCTTAACCTGTTTTACGTGATGGGGGTTGTGGCTTCTATCTATTTCGGAGAATATTCCGACATTCTGATGACTTTGTTTTTCATGTCACTGCACCAGGGTCTCATGAACGTATTGTTTGTGATGTTCATCACGACATTATGTGAACGGTGTGGATTAGGGGTAAATATTTAAAAAAATTGCTATGGTTTTTGACCAACCGACGTAGAAGGTGTATCGTCCTAGTGCGAGTCTCGAATTCGATTTGGAATCGAAATGTTTTCTCATCACATCTGAATGCATTGCTTCGACAATTCACCGAAAGGCCCTGGTCACATGTTCATCAGGAATATCATAATTACCCGGTTCTAAAATTTCTCCACTCTGAAAACACACAATATATTACGCCAAAACATTATACTCCAAATTAGATTCAAAGCCGAATACTTCCATTTCTAATCTTGGCCCAGTACGAACCCCTTCGTCTCCGTCCAAATTCCATCTTATTCCCTCCCTAACTTTGGTGAGCGGGCTTAAATAAAAGATTGCCATAAGCACACAAAACACAGTGTTACTTTAAATGTTACTTTAAGTACTTGTATATAAACATAGACAAAAAAGCCTTACAGTAGTAAAAGGCAGCCTGCTCACCGGGTAGAAAAGATGATCTTCTCATGTATGCAACTCTAACCATCATATCTAATTAGTTGGGTGTTTTGCTCTTCCCCTTTGTCATCTCTTCTTTAACCCCCTTCAGCTCAGTGTTCCACTAGTTCCGGACAGAGAGCCGCTGCGTAAAATCAAAATCAAAAACACGATTCCCTTTGTCATAACGAAAATGCATATTGATTGCTTTTGTGGGGCCAAACCACAAATTGTATTAACGTGTCAAAATCAGGAGACACTTTAATACAATGTTGATAGGATTACCCCTTTCCTCTGGTCACGATATTAATATTTTCCATTCATATGTGCACATATTATACAGTGCTTTCCGCACTGAGAGGATTATTGATTGATAAATATCATATATTATACCATCTACGGGTCAGAAGGGATGTGTACATCGTTACACATTTCTTCAAATTTATAAACGTGAAAATAAAACTCAAATGAATATCGAAGGGTTTAATTACGCATTTAGGTAATTACACTTGTAGCACGAATAGGTATAATAATTGTATCAATATATGAATAATAGTATCGTGGCTTCCGGTCTTTACAGGGGTAGAATCGAGGCTGCCTGGATAGACGCTAAGGAACGCTGTCCCTATCTGCATTCTTCTGCCACATGTTGATTGACAACGTTGGGCGAGCCCATTTCAATCCACGCGTTTACAAATTATTTCTTAGATTTTTCGAAAACTTGGCTGTCATGGAGAACTTTTATGTTCCCGATGGTTATCGCCTGAAACATGACATGGCGCCGTCTTACTTGTCGGAACTGTGCATTTCAAGCGATACTGATACGAGACTAGTAACTCTTCGATCAGCATCTTCAACGGCCATAGGTAGACTCACAACACCTTAACGTAATCCCAACACCAATTTCGGAGAGCGAGCTTTTGCCGCAGCAGGCCCTACAGCTTGCAATAACCTCCCTTCACATTTGCGAAAGATCGACAGCTCAACTGAGTTCAGAGCAAAACTAAAGACTCGCCTTTTTAAATTATCATACCCACAATACTGTCAATTTGCTTCGCTAAAGTTTTGATCACTCAGTCCAATTGCTATACATAGTTTATAATAATAATTTTTAGGTTTTTTACTTTTATTTAAACAATAATTATTATTATTTTAATTTTAAAAAACAGTTTTAGTTAAAAGCTCTGCGATGTAATTATTTTTACGCGTGACAGCTGTTTCGCCTTCTGAGGGCATTATCAAACTGTTTGATAATGCCCTCAGAAGGCGAAACAGCTGTCACGCGTAAAAATAATTACATCGCAGAGCTTTTAACTAAAAACTGTTTTTTAAAAAAATTAAAATAATAATAATTATTGTTTAAATAAAAGTAAAAACCTAAAAATTAAAATGGAGTTCTACAAAATAAACTTTAAAACCATATATAATAATAATATTTAATAATATTTTGATAATTTGTACAGCGCCGTTTTTGTGAAAATTACTTCAAGGGCGTTGTACAAATCTTAATTTCTACTTAATATTAATTCCTAGTTTATATAAATATACAGCAGTTTACCTGGCAGGTCACTTTAGGTAGGACATCACTGATTTTTGAATATTTTTAAATTTTTATTTTTAGGGCATGAAAGCAAATTTAAAATACATTATATCAGAGGTATTTCAAATTTTTTAGTGAGGAACAAGAAATGATGAAAATCTTCCAATGAACTTAAGGAATGAGAGTCTACAAAGTTTTCTTGATTTGAACAGAAACTCTATTGGGCTTGTTACATCTTGATTATGGATATGATTTTCTGAAGAAATGGGTTTTGAGTTTGGCTCTGAACTCTGTCGAGTCTTTTATTACTCTCAGATCATGTGGTAGTCCATTCCAGGCTTTAGGACCTGACCTTGAGGTGATATTTCTGTCACGAAAATGGCGCTATATAAATCAACCAATCATTATTATTAACTTGTCAATGGTCATGTCGGTCACTCTTAATAATTAGCATAACATTATTTCAGACAGCCGATACGGGGACATTGGTACACAAATTATTAATTCAAGAAGAATCGGAAGAGGTGGAAGAAGAGGTACATCTTTTAGGTTAATCATGGCTTGTGTATTTATTTTACAGAACGGATAAATTATAAAAGAACACTCTCATTGTTTTTTGTTGCAGTTGCATAGGTTTTCCACATACATCCTCCACCGTCGACCCACTTTCTCGGTAATGGGAATGTTTCCAGTTGACAACACTTTGCTCTTTACGGTAATTCACAATTTATTACTACGGCGTACATACGATTTTACACATGGTCGAATTAGTAAAACGATGTAAAATGGCTCCAGGCTCATAAGCCTCGGCTTCAAAACTCGGCGTTGGAAAAGTAAAAATATTTGATGAAATGAAAAAATAACTTTGTTCATCATCATCATCCTCTTTCAATTCGTATTATCTGTCTCTTTTACTCTGTTCCTTTGTTATAATTTAAATTAATTTTTTTGCTTTCTCACTGTTCTCTTATTTTATTTACTATTGTGTTCTCCCTCTGTATGTATATACAACCGCACACTATGTAATTTTTGTTTAGTTTTTTTGTACTCCTGATGATGCTTAGGCTATGCGAGACCGGTCTGTCATAAATATTATGGTAAAATCTTTGGTCTAATACAAAGTTATTTTTTCATTTCAATAAATATGTCAAAGTAATTGCTTTCTACGAAAATATAAAGAAAAATTGAATAAAAATTATTTTTTAATAGAATTATTACGGCTTATTTTAGTTTAGCGAGGTTCAAATTAGATTTTCCAGTGATCTCGACACTATGCAGGCGCTATTAGAGGCAGATTGTCATAGCGCTGATTGTAACTAATTAGAATGTTTTTTACGCGTCTATAGCCTTTATATTATATTAAATGAAAAAAAATCTATACTATCCGTGGGCGGAAATCAAACCTGTAACTTCCCGACCCGACGGCGCGGAATTAAAATTCGCGCCTCTCGTTTTATATTTGCTAGAGTTTGTACTTCGACTAATGGTAGATTCACACCAACGTCCGGTTCCGCTCAGTGCCGATATTGTTCTGCAAGAGAGCCTATTGATATGGTATGAATATCAATCAAGGAGTATGTGCCAAACAAAGTTGTATGGCAGTATATCCTTCTCCCCACCCTTGTGATATTTAACTACTTATTTAGTTAAATAATTATTTTGAAGTGTAAAAATACTCACAACGCAGATTTTTTTTTTTTAAACCATTTTTTTATCACTAAATAATATTTTTAATAATTGATACTTAATAATAGTATTATTTAGTGATACAAAAATGGTTTTTGATAAAAAAAAATCTGCGATGTTAGTATTTTTACAATTAAAAATAATTATTTAACTAACTAAGTAGTTAAATAGTCTCCACACAAATTTATCTTGGCACATACTCCTTGGATCGATATTCATACCATATCAACAAGCTCTCTTGCGGAACAATATCAGCACTGAGCGGAACCGGAAGTTGGTGTGAATCAGCCTTAAAATGGTTGATACTCTAAGTATTGCCTTGGTCAAATACCACAAGAATTGCAACGCTTGAAATGGCTTTAGGCGTGTTTCGTGACCAGATCTGAATAGTCAGGTACTTTCCAACCTTTCTCTTCTCCATCTCCTTCCCCTTCCCACTGCCTTCAGAATCACAACATACTCCGATCAGGGTTGCCATAGTCCCAGCGACTTAAGATAGCTCTTGTGCGGTATTCACTATAAAAAAGAACTTATCTTTTATTAGAACGAAAAATTTACATGGGGTGAAAAATAGATACAATTATGAAGAAACTAGCAGAGCAAAATGAGACACTCATAGGTCGTTGCGGAGAGATTGAGAACTACTAGTGACGTCAATGATGCAAAATTGAATGGCGCCACTTCAAATTAGGCCCGTCATCACGAGTAAACAAAAAATAAAATCACACCCGAAATTTGGTTTTACTATGAAAACGTCCTTTCAAAACAATAGGTTCCGAAACGAAAACTTTCGTTTGGACATGGATTAAAAATAATATTCTGTCTTTTTATTGAAATTCTCAACATTTTTAATTTTTATGGACTGCATGCGACGAGATTTTTATGTTTTGTATGTGGATCAACATTGTTGATTCTAGATCGTTGGAGCGACCGCTACTTATTTGATCATCCTCATCCAGCTAACGGTCACTCCTGTGGGAGAATCCAGAGTTAATGGCTGAAAGTCCAGATAAAACTATGACAACTTAGGAGGAAAAAAGTAATATCTACCGAGAATCAAATAAAAATTAAATAAAAATACGAATTATTTTTGGTGGTGTGCTACATTGCAAATACGGTTTAAATCACTTAAAATGTTTTCAAATGTCTGAAGAATAAACGTGTTTGCGTTTGTGTTATTTTACTGAGTTTTGGAAAAATAAAAATACCTTTGAAGAATTCATTATTCATAATAGTAATCCCCTGTTGGCAGAGTTGAAACAGTTGGAGCGTTGGTGCCGTTGAGGGTGTTATTTATAACGCAACAGCTATATCTTACTTGCCATAGGTAGATTCGCTTGACGCCACGTATCGGCCGTTTGGGATAAGGAAATCAGCTATTTCTTACTTGCCATAGGTAGATTCGCTTGACGCTAGACGCTACGTATCGGCCGTTTGGGATAAGGAAATCCACAAATACGTCTAGTAGGGAGGTATATAACAAAAAGATCATTTCAAATTACGCATAACATCGTTCACGAAGTGGGCACTCTTACAACTTTCGTTTATTTAGCGCTAAAACAATAGGTACATACTCAGTGAGTGTTAAAACTGCGTTGGGTTTATAAGTATGAAGCTACTGATATCCAACCGTTGGCGCAATTTTTTGACAATAACGTTGGACGTTGACGGCATCCAGCTGTTATTTTAAACGACTAGTTATATTTTAAGACGGTACTACGTTACAGCGCCCTTGAGGTGATTTTTCACAAAAACGGCGCTATACAAATCGTCCAAATATTACTATTATTATTAATGTTGAGCGATCCTTTCCGTATTCAAGATGGTAATCGAAGTTGCTTAACTTCTTTTATATCTCCGCAAGCATGCGCAATACTAATACTAAGTGTTAAATATTGCCATGAAACGGAAATTGCCAAATTGTTTTTATTTTATTTTTAATATTTTTCAATTATTCAACATGATAACCTTTTTTGAAACAGATTGCTTAAACTCGGGCTATGTCGGATATTATTACTCGCAGTACGTACGTTCGTATGAAAAAGTGATCATAATTAAAAGTTATGAGCTTAAGCTGTTATGGAAAAACAATCAACCAAGGAAACCCGACCCCTTTTAAACATTAAGTCACCAATCAAGCGTATTAAAAAGTATTAAACTAAAGTCCATATTATAAGTCATCATTGACATCAAAACCTTCTTATCAAGCAGCCATTCACATAAAAATAAACAGAAAGAAAGGAAAAATAAGACCATAGTTGATTTGTGAAATAAAATATGATGTCCAAAGTGTTTAAGAAATTGTTTGAAGCGGATAACATTTTGGAAGCTTTGAGACCAATAACGTTCTCGATGGAAATGCTTGGGTTCCCGTACCACATAGAAAAGAAATTGAATGCAGATGGATATAAGTTTAAAATAACTATATTATTTGTTTTTTTCTGTTTATTTGGAGCGTCAACTTTCTGTTGGAGTATGTACAAACTCCACACCGCAGATACAACTGCAATTGTTGTCACCGTGTCAAATGGATTGATATTTTATTTCTGCGACAGATTCAATTTATATTTAAACATCATAGTACTGACGCTGGTGTACATGCATTCGTACAGAGATCTAAAAATATATCCAAAAGTTGCTGTCATTCTAAACGATATAGAGAACCTCTGGAAACCTCTGGGAGTCAACAAAGAATACCCCCGGGTAAAAATGAGCCAAATACGACCAATACTTGGTCAAATTTTAATCTTTTGTAGTCAATTGATGTACACCATAGTTCTGATGTCTTTTTGGAAAGAACAACTCACGTATTTTGAAATTTATGTCATGTTCTACCCAGTGTACCAATGCAGCTTCCTGCTTACGGTTTATTGCATGTTTATCTTCCAAGGAATCACTCTCAATTGTCGAATCATTTGTTGGGAACTGGAGTTCATTAATAAAAAACGTTTTTTTAGCCAAAATGAATTAAAATCTTTGTTTCTGAATGCCGATTACACAAAATGGCGTCAAAATTTGTTGTTAAAAGAACTGGAATCGTCGTCAAGAGAAGAAGTGCTATCCGAAAGACTGACTCAATACTGGAAGATATTCGACAGGATTTGTGATTACACTGACTCTTTGAATGAGACGTTCTCCTTTAAGGTGGTTCTTTTACTTGGGATATCTTTCGGGTCAATGGTTATTAACCTTTTCATAACTCTGAGTGCTCTGGGTTGGATGACCAAGGGCGGTGAGAAGGCTTTGTTCTTACTTTCATACTCCCTCAGCATGAGTTCGATACGCTTCATAAACCTGTTACTTACAGTAGGACACATACATTCATGCCAGAAAAGTGTAAGTTACGTTTTTATTACATTTTTTGTGACGGCGACAAATTTTGGTTGGGAATACACGAAATGCTACAATATACATAATATAATCAGTATCTTCCAGCAGTGACTGTATAGCGACCTGCAGATCTCATAAAAACAATATTTTCAAACTGCACGCAGTTAGTGGCCTCGCAGTCAAGAATTGTCCAAAATTACATTAAAAAAAACTATCAATAAAACTGTGTTACTTTTTTTTAGATTCATAGAATCGCTACGTTGTTTAACAAATACACGGAATGCTCCAAGATTTATAATCGCTATCTTCCAGCAGAGACTGTTAAGCGATCTGTAGATCTAATTAAAACAATATTTTCAAACTGCGCGCTGTTAGTGTCCTCGGCAGTCAAGACTTGTCCAAATTACGTAAAAAAAGTGCAAATATAACTGTGTTACTTTTTTTAGATTTGTAGAATCGCTACGTTGTTCAACAAAATGATGATAGAGGAACAGAACCCTAAAATTATAACAAAGGTACGAGAGACTACTTCGTAAATCAGTTCCTTTAACAAATTAATGTTTTTGTTAAGAAGAGTTATATACATCATAAAGAAACATATTTTGTTTGCATTTTTAATTTTAAAATTCACTAAAGGCAATTTTATTTTCAGCTTCGCAACTTTTCAACCTACATGCTCCAACGGCGACCAGAATTTTCAGCTCTAGGATTGTTCCACATTGACAATTCTTTGCTTTTTACGGTGAGTTTCCCATTGGTCTGAAATGTTTAAATAAATAAACTTAATTTAATAAATTTCGAGCTGCTTCTTTGGGAGAGGCAAGTCAATCAGTGAACCAGCAACTGCACTGTGGTCGGCAAAGTATTTTTCAGTTCTAAAAATTCATGCATAGTTAAATAATGTATTTAAAAAAATAATAATTACCTTTAGTATTGAATGTGTAAAGCTAGTTTTTTTCACAAATATTATACTTTGTGCTAGAAGCATAGCAATATTTTTTCGCTTGTTTCTTTAAATAATAACCTCAAATATCTTTAAAAAAGGTAAGACTACTGGTTTTTCTTCCAATAAGTTCAAACATATATGTTAAGGGTGTTTTTGGATAAACCGTAGATAGATTGGAGGCGTAATCCAATTTGGATAGATTTTTTCCCAGTAGATTTAATTTGAAAGTATTTGACAAGAATTTCAGAAAAAAAGATTAGTATGTTTTGGACGATACATGATTTTGAATAAAGCAAAGCAGAATTGTATTGAGATTTATCCCATATGCCTACTTTTTTTCGGGAAACAACGCGCTTGTTAGTAAGTTAGTGATATTAATTAGATTTTCTTGTCTTTTCACAGATCGTTGGTTCTGCAACAACATTTTTGATTATTTTAGCCCAGTTTTACATTAGTTCTTAAACAATATTACCAAGAGCCATTCATTATGATGTGTATCAGATATGTAATATTAAATCATAAAAGTTATAAAAGTTTTTGTAAATGAAGTCCTTACGCCACACTACAACAAAATACTATGGAATACTTGAATAAAGGCAAAATAATAAATAAATAAAAAACAATTCCTGTGGTTCATGAATGGAAAATTATTTACACGAAAAACTGAAGACACGCAAATTATACAAATCGAAAATTACAACGACCTTGAAAGCAAAATTTTATAAACAGACTTTCCTATTTACTACAACTACCCACTTACCTAAATACTAGACATGGATCCATCAACTGGACGTAGTTATGCAAAAAAAGTTAACAACCCTTCTCCTGCTATGGGTTAGGCCTTTTGCGCACGAAGCAACCGAAACCCAAATGAAAATTGTTGGCAATAGCAGTTGCAAACTGGTGGGCGACCGAGTTTCGCTCACGATGCTACTTAAGTTGCTACGATTTCAATCATTATCTCACCTAAAATCTCCATCTCATAATATATCCTTCTATGATGGTAGTAGAAGTTTTTAAAATATTGTCAGGTTAATCGTAACCCGGGAATGTTTGTCTTTCTTATTAAAGTTAAGTTTTAAATCTTGCAGTGCACGGTTTCATTGTCATATTGCGTTCATAAATTAATGTCTATGATACAAAGCGATATTCATCAAGTACGTGTATCAAATAATACAAATTATTTGCTTTTACCATTATTATACAGTTGTATTTTTTCAAACATATTTTCTGTTGTTGCTACTAATTGAATCGATGCGTTCATCATCGGGACATGAACATATGAATCGATATGTCTTACTCGATTGAAATTCCAAAGGGGGAACATCTTCACGTTTAAAGTAGTATCGGGTTGTATCTCAGCGTAAGATATACCATGGGTGAAAATTCATTAAATGTGTCGAAACAGTTAAAGTTGGAAAAAATAACTTTTAAAGTAATGTTACAATAAAGTGAAATAATAGTAAAGACAAAAGTATATAAAATTCAGGTAAGCTGAACTAGACTAATCCCTTAGAAAAGACGTCCAAGTCGGGATAAGATGCCAAATAGTTTTTTTAGTATTTTTCAATGATTCAAAATGAACACCTTTTTTGAAACGTGAGTGCTTAAAATCGGGCTAAGCCGGATATTATTACTCGAAGAACGTACGTTCGTATGAAAAAGTGATTATAATTAAAAGTTATGAGCTTTCGTAATATATCCATAGTTTTGATTAAACCCTTATCGGAAAACAATCAACTTAAGTAAACCAAACATCATTTAAAAATAGACACAAATGGAGGGTATTAAAAAGTATTAAGTTAGCGTCCATATTAAAATAATAATAATATTTGGATAATTTGTATAGCGCCGTTTTTGTGAAAAATCACCCCAAGGGCGCTGGTCGTCATTTGCACTACACCTTCTTATTAAGCAGCCATTCGTAGAAACAATAAACAAAAGGAAAGGAAAAATAAGACCATAGTTAATTTTTGAAATAAAATACGACGTCGAAAGTGTTTAAGAAATTGTTTGAAGCGGATAACATTTTGAATGCTTTGAGACCAATAACGTTCTCGATGGAAATGCTGGGGTTCCCGTGCCACATGGAAAAGAAGTTGAACGCAGATGGATATAAGTTTAAAATGACCCCATATTTTGTTTTTGTCTCTATATTTGGAGCGTCAGCTTTCTTTTGGAACATGCACAAAGTCCACACCGCAGATACAACTGCAATTGTTGAGACAGTATCAAAAGGATTGATTTTTTATTTCTGCGACAGATTCAATTTATATTTAAACATCCTAGGACTGACGCTGATTTAAATACATTCGTACGGAGATGCAAAAAGCTTTCCAAAGGTTGTTGTCATTTTCATCGATACAGAGAACCTCTGGAAACCTCTGGGAGTCAACAAAGAATACCCTTGGGTAAAAATAAGACAGTTATTTCCAATCGTCGGACAAAGTTTAATCTTTTGAAGTCAATTGATGTGCACCGTAGTCCTGATGTCTTTTTGGAAAGAAAAACTCACGTATTTTGAAATTTATGCCATGTTCTTCCCGGTGTACCAATGCAGCTTCCTGCTCATGTTTTTTTTCATGTTTATCTTTCAAGGAACTACGCTCAACTGTCGGATCATTTTTTGGGAACTAAAATTCATTCATAAAAAACGTTTTTTTTGGCAAAAATGAAGTTAAATCTTTCTTTCTGAATACCGATTATACAAAGTTGCGCCAAAATTTGTTGTTAAAAGAACTGGAATCGTCGTCAAGAGAAGACGAATTTGTGTTTGAACGGCTGACTCAGTACTGGAAGATATTCGACGGGATTTGTGATTTCACTAACTCATTGAATGAGACGTTCTCCTTCAAGGTGACCCTGATATTTGGGATATGTTTTGGGTCAATGATTGTCAACATTTTCCATAACTTTGAGTGCTGTGGGTTGGATGACCAGAGGCAATGAGAGGGCTTTGTTTTTACTTTCATACTCACTCAGCATGAGTTTGATTTACTTCACAAACTTATTTCTAACATAGGATACATACATGCTTGCCAGAAAAGTGTAAGTTATTTTGTTATTACTTTTTTTTTGATACAGCGACATACTCGTATATTTTGGCTGGGAATACACGGAATGCTACAAGTAGTCGAATATAATCGATGTCTTCAAGCAGTGACCGTACAGCGATCTGGTCAAGATTGTTATACGGTGCGATATCACACTAATACTAGAAATAATTCCGCGTTTATTATTTTAGATTCGCAGAATCGCTACGTTGATCAACAAAATGATGATAGTAGAACAGAACGTCCAATTATAACAAAGGTAAAAAAGACTACTCGTAATCAGTGAAAAATACAATTCGTTACAAATGTATGTATTTGTGAAGAAAATTCATATATATATAGCAAGAGAAATATTTTTGTTAGCATTTTAAATTTTCGAATTTTTAAAGGCAATTTTATTTTTAGCTTCACAACTTTTCAACCCACATGCTCCAACGGCGACACGAATTCATAGCTCTAGGATTGTTCCGCATAGACAATTCTTTTGCTTTTTACGGTTAGTTTCCCATTTGTCTAAAATTTTTATATCAATAGACTATTTTTGTAAATTTAAAGCCGCTTCTTTGGGAGAAATATCATCAGTTTTTGTGTTAAGACCGCAACTCAATCAGTGAACCAGCAACTTGCCATCGGTTCTTGAAAATTAATCTACGCTTACATAATATTTGATCTCATAATAGATAATTATCTTTAGAATGGAATATATATTTCGTATAGAATAATATACAAAATTTTGAAAAGTGCCAGGGAATATTTGTCCCTCTTCCTGTGTCAACTGTGGTAAGAGGTGCATTTATGAGGAGATAATATCTTCCACCGGTGAGAGGTAAGCGGGCTGCCTTTTGCTACTGTAGAGATTTTTTGTGTCTATGTTTATATACAAGTACTTAAAATGACATTTCGCAGTCTGTGTTTGTGTGCTAATGGCAATCTTTTATTTAAGCCCACTCACCAAGGTTAGGGAGGGAATATGGTGGAGTTTAGACGAAGACGAAGGGGGAGCGGGGGTCCAGCGCCTGAGGTTGGAAATGGAAGGATTTGGGTTTGAATCTAATATGGAAAAATACATTTTAGCTAAATTTACTATATGTTTTTGGAGTAGGAGAATTTTAGAGTTTGAGCTAATTATGCTATTCCTGACGAACCAGGGACTTTTGGTGAAGTATGGAAGATGTGCTGTAGCTAGTTTTTTTACAAATATTTCGCCGCCTGTTTATTTTCTCAGCAACCATAAATAACTTTAGAAAAGGTCAAACTACTGATTTTTCTTCCAATGGGTTTATACATATATGTTAAGGGTATTTTTCGGATGAACCGTGGATAGATTGGAGGTGATTTTTTTCCACTAGATTTAATTTTAAAGCATTTGAAACAAGAACATCAGAAAAACAGAAGAGCATGTATGAGACGATGTATGAATGTGAATGAAGCAAAAGAGTGTGTGCTGATACAGAGTTGTGTACAGGTCCATCTTCTCTGCCTGCCTTTTGCGGGAAACGGCGGAATGGTTAGTTAGTTAGTTAGTTAGTAATATTAATTGGAATTTTTCGTATTTTCACAGATAGCTGGTTCTGCGACATTTTTCATTATTTTGGCCTAGTTTTACATTATTTCCTAAACAAAATTACCAAGAGACATTTATCAAAATATATTTCAAATAAATCGTGTTAAATACTCGCGATGTTTAAAAAAAATGTATTTGCTGATGTTGACGTTATTTTTATTGATGTGTTCATTAGAGTACAACCTTATTTTAAATTTCGAAAATAATTATGTAATTTATAATGAAGACATTTATGTAAAATTCAGGTACGCTGAACTTAGATGAATGAAATAATTTAGATACGTTACTGAGACCACGCGCCTGAATGCACTAAACCGAGTCCGCGAGACATACCTGAGATTTACTGCGTTTAGTATCACACAAACATTTGTTCGACAGACAATCTGTCACAAACGCGTCGTTGTAGGCTCCTTTCTTAGAAAAAGTGCCTTGGGAGGTGTAAAAATCACCCGGGAGCAAAAAACATATCTCATTGAGTTTCTTTCCATTCATAATTACCCACAAATCACTTATTATTTTAATAAACACAATTATTGGATTAACAAGATATAAATACAATAAGCTACTGTGAGCAATGTGAGATAGCGAATGCAGAAATACATAAATGTGTGGAAGACAACCACACAAAAACTGCCAACATCGCAGATTATTATTTATAGAAACCATTTTTTTATCACAAAATAATATTTTTAACAATTAATAATTATAAAAAAATATTATTTAATGATAAAAAAATGATTTAAAAAAAAAAAATCTGCGATGTAAGTATTTTTACACTTCAAAATAATTATTTAACCAAATAAGTAGTTAAATATCACAAGGGTTGGCAGAAGGATATACTGCCACACAACTTTGTCTTGGCACATACTCCTTGATTGATATTCATACCATATCAATAAGCTCTCTTGCGGAACAATATCGTCCCTGAGCGGATCCGGACGTTAGTGTGAATCCAGCTTTAAGGATATTAAAAAGTATTAAGCTAACGTCAATTTCATAAGTCGTCATTCATGATGCCTTCTTATTAAGCAGCCATTCACACAAACAATAAACAGAAGGAAAAATAATACCACAGTTGATTTTTTAAATAAAACATCTTGTTAAAAGTGTTAAATAAATGGTTTGAAGCGGATAACATTTTGGAAGCTTTAAGATCAATAACATTATCATTGCAAACGCTTGGGTTTCCGTAACACATAGAAAATAAGAAAAGCACAGAAGGATATAAGTTTAAAATAACTCCATTATTCCTTTTAATCTATATATTTGGAGCATCAACTCTCGGTTGGAACATGCACAAACTCCAAAAAGGGTTGATTTTTGCGACATATTGAATGTGTATTCACACATCATCGTGCTCGTGCTGATTTACGCACATTCGTACGGAGATGTAAAAAGCTTTCCAAAGGTTGCTGTTATTCTCACCGATATAGAGAACCTCTGGAAACCTCTCGGAATCAACAAGGAATACCCTCGGGTAAAAATGAGCCAAATACGTCCAATACTTGGACAAAGTTTTATCCTTTGAGGTCAGATGATATATACTACAGTCTTGATGTCTTTTTGGAATGAAAAAATCTCGTATTATGAAATTTACACCATGTTCTTGCCGGGATGCCAACGGTGCCTTGCTCATAGTTTTTTTTTGCATTTTTATCTTCGAAGGAATCACGCTCAACTGTCGGATCACGTGTTAGGAACTGGAATTCATTCATAAAAACCATGTTTTTGGCAAAACTGAAGTTGAATTTTTGTTTCTGAATACCGATTATACAAAGTTGCGCCAAAATTTGTTGTTTAACGAACTGGAATCGTCGCCAAGAGACGAAGTTCTGTTTGAACGGCTGACTCAATACTGGAAGATATTCGACAGGATTTGTGATTACCACGACTCTTTGAATGAGACGTTCTCCTTTAAGGTGGTTCTTTTACTTGGGATATCTTTCGGGTCAATGGTTATTAACCTTTTCATAACTCTGAGTGCTCTGGGTTGGATGACCAAGGGCGGTGAGAGGGCTTTGTTCTTACTTTCATACTCCCTCAGCATGAGTTCGATACGCTTCATAAACCTGTTACTTACAGTAGGACAAATACATTCATACCAGAAAAGTGTAAGTTACGTTTTTATTACAATTTTTTGTGACGGCGACAAATTGGTAGTAACGTTTTAATGGCTGACCAAGAGCCGTGAATTCTTCCGAATGCTTCAATGAAGTAGTCATAAATTGACTACTTCCAGCAGTGACTGAAAAGCTTTATTACGATTTTTAGTAAGTTTTATGGAGATTTAGTCGAAACTACACCAGGTTTTTTTGACTACTTACCCAGCAGTGATATGACATAAAACCCAAAATAAAACTGTGCTTCTGTTTTTTAGCTTCGTAAAATCGCTACGTTGATTAACGAAATGATGACAAGGGAACAGAACCGTAAAATTGTAACAAAGGTACGAAAGACTACTTCGTAATCAGTAAAAATTACATTGATTCCTTTAAAAAAATTATGTATTTTTTAAGAAGAGTTATATATATCACAAAGAAACATTTTTGTGTTTGCATTTTTAATTTCCGAATTCCCTAAAAGCAATTTTATTTTTAGCTTCACAACCTTTCAACCTACATGCTCCAACAGCGACCAGAATTTTTTGCTCTTGGATTGTTCCGCATGGACAATTCTTTGCTTTTTACGGTGAGTTTCCCATTTGTCTAAATATTTTGTTGTTTTTTTTCGGATTTCGAAACAAGAGTGTTAAACTCGGACTAAGACACATATTATACGTTAAGTGATTATGATTAATAGATATGAGCTTTCGGAAAATATCCTTAGCTGTTGATTGAACTGTTATCGGGAAAAATCAATTGAGAAAACCCAACCTCATTTGAAAATAGCTACCACCTATTAAGAGTATTAAAAAGTATTTAGTTTACGTTCACATTATAAGTCGTCATTCCCATCAATACCCTCTTATTAAGCAGTCATTCATAGAAACCACTAACAAAAGGAAAGGAAAAATAAGACCAGTTGATTTGTGAAATAAAATACGATGTCAAAAGTGTTTAAGAAATTGTTTGAAGCGGATAACATTTTGGAAGCTTTAAGACCAATAACGTTATCGATGGAAATGATTGGGTTCCCGTACCACGTAGAAAAGAAATTGAATGGAGATGGATATAAGTTCAAAATAACTACACTATTTGTTTTCGTTTATATATTTGGAGCGACAAATTTCTTTTGGAGCATGTACAAACTCCACACCGCAGATACAACTGCAATTATTGTCACGGTGTCAAATGGATTGATATTTTATTTCTGCGACAGATTCAATTTATATTCCAATATCATTGTAATTATGCTGATTTATATACATTCGTGCGGAGATGTAAAAAGCTTTCCAAAAGTTGCTGTCATTCTCACGGATATAGAGAACCTCTGGAAGCCTCTGGGAGTCAACAAGGAATACCCTCGGGTGAAAATGAGGCAGTTTCGTCCAATCGTCGGACAAAGTTTTATTCTTTGGAGCCAAATGATATACACCACAGTTTTGATGTCTTTTTGGAAAGAACAACTCACTTACTTTGAAATTTATACGATGTTCTTCCCGGGGTACCAATGCAGTCTCTTGCTCATCATTTTTTGCATTTTCGTCTTCCAAGGAATCACGCTCAACTGTCGGATCATTTGTTGGGAACTGGAATGCATTCACAAAAAACGTTTTTTTGGCGAAACTGTTTTAAAATCTTTGTTTCTGAATGCCGATAACACAAAGCTGCGTCAAAAATTGTTGTTAAACGAACTGGAATCGTCGTTAAGAGAAGAAGTGTTATCCAAAAGACTGACTCATTACTGGAAGATATATGACAGGATTTGTGATTACACTGACTCTTTGAATAAGACGTTCTCCTTCAAGGTGGTTCTTTTACTTGGGATATCTTTCGGGTCTATGATTATTAACCTTTTCATAACTCTGAGTGCTCTGGGTTGGGTGACCAAGGGCGGTGAGAGGGCTTTCTTCCTACTTTCATACTCCCTCAGCATGAGTTCCATACACTTCATAAACTTATTTCTAACAATAGGATACATACATGCATGCCAGAAAAGTGTAAGTTATTTTTTATTACAATTTTTTTTGTAACAGTGACATATATTGGTTGGACAAAACACGGAACGCTACAAGTAATCGAATATAATCGTAATCGGTATCTTCAAGTAGTGATTGTCGTATCAACATATTGTATACACATACAATATGTTGATACACTTAGAGATTACTGTTTCAAATTGTTCTTAGTTCAATGTACACAGACATTTTGATTCTCAAAATTGTCTGTTTCTTTTTAATTATCATTCAAAAGTTGACGATGCTACGAACCGTTTTTGTAGATTGCTGCCTTTGCTTCTTAGCCCCTCGTATAGCTGTTTGCAAATTTTTTATAAACATTTATACTGTATAAGTCTTCCATTATTGCACAAACAACATCTTCTGCTTCTTATGATGACAGTAGGAATTTTTTAAATAGCGTCAGGTAATTCGTTACCCGGGAATGTTTGTCTTTCTTTTTAAAAAATAAATAAATATGTATATTTTCGAACTACACGCAGTTCGTGGCACCGGCAGTTACGACTTGTGCAATATCACACACAAACTATAACAAAAACTGTGTTTCTTTTTTTTAGATTCGTAAAATCGCTACGTTGATCAACAAAACAAATAATAATAATAAAAAATGTTTCTTTTTTTATAGCGCCGTTTTGTGAAAAATCACCTCAAGGGCGATCAACAAATCTTAATTCTACTTAAGCAGAATCTTAGTTTATATAAATATACAGCATCATAACAAAGGTACTGGCAGGACACAATCATTTTTCCATAATAACCTAAAATTTAGAATTGCTTAAATTTTTATTTTTATTTTATTTTTGTTCCATTTATTTATTTATTTATTTTTTTTTTTTTTATTTTTTTTCATTTTTGGCATTAAAAATTTAAGTTAAATATATCGGAAAAATTTTTAACTTTTTCGTAGTGAAGAACAGATAATGGTGATAATCTTCTAATGAATTTAAGGAATGAGAGTCTATGAAAAGTTTTCTTGGTTCTATTGGGCTTGACATCTTGATTATGGATATGATTTTCTGAAAAAATGAGTTTTACATGGCTCTGAACTCTGCCGAGTAATTTTATTACTTTCAGATCTGGGTTCCAGGTTCCGGACCTGACGAAGGCGCGCTCTCCAAACTTAGTCTTTTGCGCTTTGAGTTTCAACCTTGGTCGATGACATTGCAAGAGTTGACTGTCGCGAATTGGAATCTTTCAGGAATACACAATTCCGATAAAATAAGCCGGAGCCATTCCGTTAATTGATTTATGTCCAGCAAAGCTTAAACTGGATTCTTTCGGGACATTTAAGCCAGTGAAGATTTTTGAGGTGCTCTGAGATATGGGAATATTTTGATACGCCGGTGATAAGTCTTGCCGCGGCGTTGAAGACTAGTTGTAGTTTGTTAATTTGATATAGTGGAGCAGAATCGTAAAATTGTAACAAAGGTACGAAAGACTACTTCGCAATCAGTAAAAATTCCATTATTTGTTCCATCCACGAATGTATGCATTTGTTAAAAGGAGTTAAATATATCACAAAAAAAATATTTTTCTAGCATTTTTAATTCAGTAATTTTATACAGGCAATTTCGTTTTTAGCTTCACAACTTTTCAACCTACATGCTCCAACGGCGACCAGAATTTTTAGCTCTGGGTTTGTTCCGCATTGACAATTCTTTGCTTTTTACGGTAAGTTTCCCATTTGTCTGAAATGTTTAAATAAATACAATATTTTTTAAAAAGTTGCAAACCGATTCTTTCGGAGAAATATAATCTTTTTTTTTTGTGTAAAGACCGCAACTAGATCAGCGAACCAGTTTGCACTCTGCTCGGCAAAGTGTTTTTAAAAGATCGCCACCGCTTTTGTAATTTCAAGCAAGGTCACTTAATTTTTTATTTCCTAATTAAAAATTACCTTAAGTGTACGACACGTCTGTTCCGCATATAGAGTGTAATAGAAGACGGTCGATTAGTAGTGTATAAAAATAAATAAAAATTAAAGTGAATAGCGCACAAGGGTCTCAACTGCTCCCTAACCTAACCTAACCTAACCTAACCTAACCTAACCTAACCCAACCGTCTACAGTGAGACTATGGCATACCCAATTGGGGTATGTTGTGAGGCTGAAGGTAGTTGGGAGGGGGAGGCGATGGAGAAGATACGGGTTGGAAAGTACCTGTCTATTCAGATCTGGTCACCAATCGCAGATAAAGCCTTTTTTGAAGCAACGTTTATATTCTGAATGGTGGTCTTTCACCAGGGCGATCTTAGAGTTTATCTACCACTCTGGAACGTGTCGCAAAAATAGCATATTTTATTTGATGTAAATAACATGTGTTATGACACATATTAATTAAATAAACGTATTTGCGCACGCCGGGTTCGAACTCGTGACCTCTGGATTCGAAGTCGAGCGCCTCAACACTTGACCACAGAGGCTGTCATACGCTCACGGTGCGATATGTTAACGATATTTTTCGGTTGAACCGTCCATAAATTGGAGGTTTGATTGTTTTTTTTTCCCCAGTACCTTTAATTTGAAAGCATTTGACACAAGAGCATCAAGAAAACCGAAGAGTATGTATGATGAGGTATATGAATGTGAATGAAGCAAAGCAGAGTTGTATTACGTTCAATCCTCTATGCCTACCCTCTGCGGAACACAGCCTGAAGGTTAATTAGTTAGTGATATTAATTGTTTTTTTTTTGTCTTTTCACAGATCGCAGGTTCTGCGACGACATTTTTGATTATTTTAGCCCAATTTTACCTAATTTCCTAAACAAAACTACCAATAATCATAATATGTAACAAATAAATCATATTGGATGATTGCAAAATGTTATTTTAATGTATTTACTGTTGTTGACATTATTTTTTAACCTTACTTTAAATTACAAAAAAATGCTGTTAAGTTATTTTACCACTGGGTTGCATTGCACTACTTGATTTATTTATATTTAAATATCTCTTCCTATATATTTTTCTGTTATTCAAAGTCCTTTCCCTTTCAACCTACTCAATATGTGCAAATCACCCAAGCGCCCTTTCCATCGGTTTTGCATTAATTTCATACATCTCCTCATATGTAATACCACCGTAGATGTTTTTAGCTTTATTTTAAACTAACGGACTATTGTCCAATTAAAAAAATATATATAACACGAAATGGGAAAAAGAGCAAAAGAGAAAGAACAGAACATACATGATATTATAATGAAACAATGACAAAAAATTGTACAAAATATACATTAGAAAGAACATTTAAGCGAAAGCCAAGGTCAAGTCAAAGTTTTGATAGAGTCGTAAAGATTGACAAAAATCATTTAAACTGGTACCAAAAATTTCAAGGCCATGGCTTGAGTTAACAAGTCTCGATATTCTGGACAGTAGACAATGATAACTATAATTAGTAGAGTGATGATTGAGGACCAGTTATTAATTGTTTCTGAGTCTACGGCAAGAAATGTTGAACTGGATAAGTTGTAACAAAGAAGGTAAGTAAATAATAATTTTGAAATTGCAAATTAAATCAAAGTCTTTCTTACGCTTTTTTGAATGCATTTTCTTTAGAAAATAATACGCCCACGGGATCTGTTAATTTCATGTTTCCTCACCATACGTAACTCAATTGTAGACCGCTAGTCTCGCTTTTTTCTGACAAAGCTTTAATAGCGAGTACTGCGTGCTTTATTTATTCAATAATGATATGTCCTGCTATCACCCATATGTTGTTGATTTAATCAAATATCCTTTCGCTGGTGAAGACGCTTCCCAAAACCATGAGGTCATTCCCTTGCGCCAAGTATTCTTCCTTCTAATACAATAAAAATAAAATAAATTTCTGCTCACATGTGGCTAATAAATCACTACAAATTCTTTCATTCATCAATAGAATTGCGTGTGACTTTAAGAATATAAAGACCCTAAAAACCCTTTACTGCTTATTAGTTTGCTCTCATCTAGAATATGCCAGTGTCATGTGGTCCCTTTTATATACTGTTTATATTCATCATATTGAATCCGTACAAAATTATTACTTACGCGGAATTGCATGGCGATTATGGTGATAAAGAGGCGATTATTCATATGGTGAAATTTAGCAAACATTAAAATTTCTTCACTAGAAAAGCGTAGGAAAGACTTTGATTTAATTTGCAATTGTATTATTGACTCACCTTCTTTGTTGCAACTCATCCAGTTCAAAATCCCTTGCTGTTAATTAAAAAAAGGAATTGTGGTTCCTCAATCATCACTCTACTAATTATGGGTATCATTCTCCACTGTCTAGAATGTCGAGACTTGTAAACTCAAGCCATGGTCTTGAAATTTTTGGTACCAGTCCAAATGATTTTTGTCATTCTTTCTCTACTCTACCAAAACTTGTTCTTTCTAATGTATAATTTATTCTATTTTTGTCATTGCATCATTATAATATTATGTATGTGGTTGTCTTTCTCTGTTGCTCTTTTTTTCCATTTCGTGTTTTGTATTTTTTTTGTAATTGGACAAAAACCGTTAGTATATAAATAAATAAATCATTTTCAAAACCAAAGAAAAGAATAGTCAAACGCAATTTTCCTATTGTCAATACGAAGAGACAAAACCATGATTTTTTTACCATGGTATATGTACGGGACGGTATGTCCGCACAAGACTGTAAAAGGGGGCGCCGGCCTCCTATTACGCCTCATCCAGGCTCTCAGTTGTAAGGTGAGAGCACAAGCGTGCTCCGGTTCGCTCGTTCGCTCAGATGGCAGTGGCAGATGGGGATGCCGTAGATGTCCCGGCCCTGGGACAGGTGGTGTCGTGTACGACGACAGGTGACACCATGGTGGAAGGTCCAAAGGCCTGGTTCAAGCCAAGTCGGTCGTAGGGCGGTCCGGCATGGTGACCAGGAGAGTGGCGGGAGTAATAAAAAACGCGTAGGTGTTCCAAAAATGTGACATACTTTATTTATTTTTTTTTTGTGTCTATTGGGTCTTGGGCGAGTTTCAGGGATACCCAAATCCCTATGTCTCACGACCTGAAGTATAGTTAACTGGGGGATGGTTTTTTTCTACCCGATGTGCGGGCTGCCTACGGCAACTTGTAGGGCTTGAATACTATGATTTTTTGTATTTTGAAATATTTTTTTTTTTTTTACTGAAGGTGTTTCTGATTTGAGTGATCAATTAAATTTTCTTATACTATATTTTTTGTATCTATGGTTGCACTTTATTATCTTTTATTAGAGCCCGCACATCAAGGGGGGAATGTAATGGATATGGGTAGGCGGTAGGCGAGGGGTTCGTCGTCGGGTCTTGATTGCCCGAGACAGGAAATGCTTGGGTTAGGGTTCGAAGCTAGTTTGGAGTAGAACTTTTTGGCTAATTCAACTATGTGAGTTCTGAGTGGGGGGATTTTCGTGCCTGTATTAATTATTCTATTTCGGACAAACCAAGGACCCTTGGTGTATCTTCTGAGCGTGACGTTCTGGAATGTCTCGAGTCTTTTTATGTTACCCGTGGTCCATATAGGTGAGGCGTATGTGATGATCGGACGGATTTGGGATTTGTATATGAGTAGTTTGATTTGTGTGGATGTTTTGCTATTATAGTGTAGTAGTGGATAGAGCGCAGACGATGTGCGTCTGGCTTTTGCAAGTGTATTTTTGATGTGAGGCACCCAAGTGAGCTTTTTATCTAGTGTGACTCCAAGATATTTGGCAGTGTCTCGCCATGGTATGACCTGGCCGTGCATTGTTACTTCCCCCGGAGGCAGATCGCCAAGCCTTCTTCGCAAAAAGAGGATGGCGACGCTCTTCGAGGGGTTCACGTCGATACGCCACTTGTCATACCATTCTTGGAGTCTGTTGATGTTACTTTGTAAGCGGTGTGTAATCATCCTGGGAGAACTGTATCGGACCATAACCGCCGTGTCATCTGCGTACAGAGCTTTGTATGAATGGGCGTTATCTGAGAGGGGAATGTCGTGGGTGTAGACGTTGAAGAGGGTGGGTGATAGCAGGGACCCCTGGGGGACTCCCGCCGTCATGAAGGCTATTCTTGAAAGAGCGCCGCGGTACTTCACTTGGAAGGTTCGCTGGCGGAGAAACGATTTGAAGACACCGAGTAATTGGGGATCGATGCCTGTTTCGTGGAGTTTGAAAAGTAGGCCGTTTATCCATACTTTGTCGAAAGCTTTGGCTATATCCAGGAAGATGGCGCCAGTGGACCGCTGGGTGTTGAAGCCGCCGAGGATTAGCTCGGTGACTCTCAGGAGCTGGTGAAGAGTCGAGTGTTGGGATCTGAAGCCGTGCTGCTCGTCAGGGAGGGTTGATACCTCGTTAATGTGCTTGAGGAGCCTGGTGAGGAGGATTTGCTCGTAGATCTTTCCGATGTTCGAAAGAAGGCTGATCGGCCGGTGGTTCTCGCAGAAGAGTGAGTCTTTTCCAGGTTTCTGGATGACTATGACGTGCGCGTGCTTCCAACTCTTGGGGAAGTAGCGCAGTCTGAGGGCTGAATTTATCAGGTTGACGATGGTGAGAATGGTTTTACGGAGGAGAGCTTTAAGAGCGAAGTTTGTTACGCCATCAGGACCGGGAGCTTTTTTATTACGTTTTGATTTTATGATCCTGATGACTTCGGCCGGGGTGGTGAAGTGAACATTTGTCGCTGGGAGAGAGTTGAAAATGCTGTTCACTTTGCGGTTGACGTGGGCGATGTGATCTAAGTCTGCGTGTTTGAAGCTGGGGCTGAACTGTTTTTCAAGATTGTCGGCGAACGCCTCCGCCTTGTCTTGGTTGTCGAAAACGAGACCGTTTTCGGCGTGAATGGGGTGGTTCGGGCTGGGAGATGCTCAAAAAGACTTGGATAATCTCCACAGGGAGCCGTCCTGCGGATTTATCTCTTGGATTTTCATATTCCAGGTGAAGTTGGAGTGCTCATCGAGTTTTTTCTTGATGAGGGCTTGAAGTCGATTGACAGATGTTTTGACTCTACGGTTTTGGGTTCGGTGCCAGAGGCGGCGAAGCTGATTTTTGGTAGCGATAAGATCCTTGATCGTGTTGGGTAGGTTCTCCCTCAAAGAGACGGAAGAACGCTCGGGTCGGGGGGTCGAAGAATCTTTTATCGAAGACATGATAGTCTCCGCAAAGTCGTCAACCGCTTTATCGAGTTCAGCCGTGCTCGATATGGTATGGGGGATCGTAGTTTTTTCTCCCACTCTGTGCGAGAAATACGTCCAGTCAGTTTTTACTGGTGGGGGGGCGGGGGGTGGGGGGTCTGAGAAATAATGGAGGTTGAGCAACACGGGGTTGTGGTCTGAGTGGAGGTCGTTTATGGTCTCGATACTGTATGCCCAGGGGGATTTGTGGAGTACGGCGATGTCGAGTACGTCAGGTGAATGCCCAAGGTGGGAGAAATGAGTGGGTTCCTTGGGCCCTGCGACGACCAATTCGGGATGGGAGTTGGCGTAATTTTTCAAAATTTTGCCGTTGGGGTTAGTCCGCCTACTATTCCATGAGCTGTGTTTCGCGTTGAAATCTCCCATAAGAATAGTAGGCGTGTGTCCATCGAGAAGTAAATCCATATCGGTGTGAGTAAGTTTTTTCTGTGGGGGGTTGTAAATGGAGTTTACTCTCAATGGACCCGATTTTTTGGTGAAAATGGTAATGGAGGTGCTTTCTATGGTAGAAAGTGTAGGTGTGATATTGACTTTGTGTGCGATATTATTTTTCACGTAGATGGCTGTGCCACCACCGCGTGAGTGTAAACGATCGTTCCTGTACAGTGTGTAGTTTGCGATTTTGGGATTGTGTGAAGTGTTTAAGTGTGTTTCATTTATGAGCAAAATGTCGAGTGCGTGTGTGTTTGTGAAAATACGGGCTTCGTGTAGGTACTTGGGTAGACCGTTGGCATTCCAGAATGCCATGCGCAGCGCGGAGGGCGTGGTAGTTGAATTGGCCATTTATCCTGAGAAGAGAGAGAGAATTTGGGGTGCCGCAGCGAAGAGGATGGAGATGTAGTCGGCCGGAGAGGCGGCCGCCCGAAATTTAGGGATGAGATCGGCGATGAGGTCGCCGATTCGAGAAAAGTTAAAATTTTTGAAGAATTCAAAAAATCCGGAAGGGCCCGCTGAGGGCGGAGGGGGGGCAGAGGAGGTGAGGGGGTTGGTGTGGGGGGGTTGGTGGTGGTTTGTGAGGGGGTTGGTGCAGGGGTCTGGAGGGTGTGGCTTGTGCCTGCGGCCTGCGCAAAGGAAATGAGGGGGTTGGTGGGGCGGGAGGTGAAGTTAACTTGTGGATTACCTTCAGGTCGTGACGGATGTATAGGGTCCGCCGGGCGTTTTGGGCATCCCTTGAAGTTTGCGGGGTGTTCTCCTTGGCAGTTTGCGCAGGTGGCTGGACCGTCCTCCCTCTTCTTGGAACATTCCATCGTGAAGTGTCCCCCCGCGCACTTGACGCAGCGGGGGGGTAGACGGCATGATTTTGCAGAGTGTCCGAAATACTGACATCTGCGGCACTGTGTGGGGGCGGATTTCGGGTCGAGGTATTCCACCTTAATACGTAGGTGGAAGATGGATTGGAGAGAGAAGATCCTCTTCCCGGACTCCCCATGGGTTAGTTGGACGAGGACCATCGGCACGTTCTTGCGATCGGGGCCCGAACGCATCCGATGGACCGAAATGATGGGGAGGTCCAGGTCGAGGAGTTCCACCTTAATTTCTTCTTCTGATATGGTGGTCGGGATGCCTCGGAGGACGGCCTTGGTGGTCATGTCCTCCGAGAGCTCGAATGTGTGGAAAGGTGTCTGGGACTCTTCCAGCATCTTCGTTGCTAGGCGGAAGCTGGTTGAGTCCTTTGTGTTGAGGACAACGCCGGTGGGGATCGCCTTGCAGTCATTGATCTGGACGCCAGCGCTGTCCAGCTTCCGCCTGAGGGTATTCCAATTTACGTCCGATTTTATGATGATCGGTGGGATTCTTATCGGTCTTGGTGCTGGGGTCGGGGGGTCCACTTCGATGGTCTCTTGGCCATCGGTGGTGATGGTGTCTGATGTGGTGGATGGGTTATCCGTAGCGAGGGCGGAGAAACGGTTGGCAGTGGTCGTTGGTGATGCAGTCCGGGGTGAGATTGATGCTTTTCTTTTTTTTTTGTTGGTTGAAGCGGCAGATTCCCATAGAGGAGGGAAGTCGGAGGAGGTCGAGGATCTGGGGAGGTCTGGTGAGTCGGTGGAGGTGAGGATTGTTGGTTTCGGTGCAGCGGTGGTCGTGGTGAGGGTAGGTAGGGAGGTGCAGGTGGTCATTAGCGGCGTGGTTTTCGATGGTATGCTGGGCAAGGAGGTGGTCGGCAGTTGGGTAGTAGGAGTTTTGGTAGGTTTGCCGGTGTCGGTGCTGTTGGTCGGAGAGGGGTCGAAGTGATATCGAACCCTACGTGGTCTGTGAGAAATCGCCTTCGAGTTGGCGTGGAGATGGACGAGATAGGCTTCCACTGCTTCGACGGAAAGTCCTAGCTTTTCAAGAGATTTGAATTGTTTGTTCATTTTGACCTGATGGGTAAATGAACTAACGTGGAACAAAAGTCAATGTAAGTGATTTTATTTTGATTTTTGAAGAAAATAGAAAATAAGGATTTGATTTTTCACTGGAACTGGAACTGGAACCGGAACTGTTACTGGAACTGGAACCGGAACTGGAACCGGAACTGTCACTGGAACTGTCACTGGCACTGGAACTGGCACTGGCACTGGGGGGGCACTGGAACTGAAGTTATTGATGACTGGGACTGGCAAGGTTGCAGAAGGCGAAAAACTGTACTTTGGTCAAATGACCGGAGGTGCTGGAGGCGAGAGGTTGGCGGTGAGCAAGCGGCGAACGGGAGCACGATAAGTCAGACTTCCTTCGACATCTGACATCACATCGACAAGACATGGCATCACATACATCGACATACTTTTAACCAAAAAAAAAAAAACTGTGTTATTTATACAAAAAACAGCGTGCGCCGAACGCACCGTTTGCCGAGGGCAAACATGGGTAAGGGGACGCCTCTTGCGCGGGTGTTTTCGCGGTCAGTTTCGCGACACCTTCAAGTACTGACAAAAACTATCGCGCTCCTCATTTGCCGATTATGGTCGGAAAACGAGGTCAGTTGTTTTCGCTCCGGGAAAACATTTCTTGTGGCCTTACCTTTCGTATTCAAAAGGTGTTTAATGACTTTATCGTCATCAAATGCTTCTGGCCATAAGAAGATTTTTTGCTACACAAGTTTTGACAGAAAATAAGAAATTGGAAAATGAAAACTTTTCTGGTGGCCTGGCCTTTCAAGGTGGAAAGGTGAATTATGTTTATTTGCGCACATAATCACCTGGGCCACCACAAGAATTTTCATTCTCTTAACAAAGTACAATTTTACATAAGAAATTTAAATTTTAGTAACTAAATTTCCCACCTGTAAAGGTGTTGTACAGAGATCCGATGATTCTAAGTTAAAAAATTAGTGTATTTTATTACACCTGGCCAGGAAACGGGAAACAAACATAATATTTTTATACACAAAAATAGAGGTGATTTTCCCCAAGTTTCCGTCGTGATTCTGGGTTTCCTGTTGCCGCGGCATTTCCAAATAGTTTTTATTTACTTTGGCGCAAGGATTAACATAGCGAATCACGAAGAAAACGCGGGATTACCTCTCAAAATACCGAAGTTTTATTAGAATTAAAGAATGACGTTTCGTCATTTATCGCTGAAATTCAGGTAGATAATTATTCTCTAGCGACCACAAAAATATATTTACTGAAATATTTGTTACAGAATAAAACTTTTCTCACGCAGACGGACAAGTCTGCGTTTTTAGAATTCCTAATTTTTACGATTACAAGAAGTCGATAAAATTTTAGCCGCGTAATTATTCTCGTATTATGAGAATCTGACCGGAAATTCGGCAGAGTCCAAAATGGATTTCAAATGCTCGTATCTCGGGCTGTGGGCCTCTGAGAGCTTTGAAAACAAAAAAATACAAATAGAATAAGTACGTTTTCATACATTTACATAGGTACCCAGAAATGCGTTTGAAAATTCGATTTTCTATTTCCACAGTTTTCCTATAGAGAATAGGCGCGCGACACGGTACCGCCAAATTTCACTGTCTTGTGTCTTTTGGGCGGCCATGTTTGTTTAGTGGCGCTTCAATGACATTCCGATCGCATTCCGAGCGCTTCTTTGGCGCCAGCTTGGAATGTCGACTTCCGGCTTTTGGTACCGGGACCCGATGGTGGTTTCCAACTGGAAACCCGAGTCTTTGGGTGCGTTGTCATGGTATTTCATACCAACAAGAACAACGCGATATTTGTTTTCTACGAAAACGACAATTTGAAAGGAAATTTGTCAGAAATGAGTAATCAATATTGGATGCGTTTTCAAGGTATTTCATACCTGTAAGAACAACGCAATGTTTGTTTTCTACGAAAACACTAATTCAAAGGGGATGAGAGTGAACATAATTTACAATTTAAAAATCGTCTTCAACGCATTTCTGGATAAAATTATTTACACTAATACCGTCTCATACAGTATAGTTTCTCAGATAACTGACAATATTTTAATAGTAGTGCAATTTCATAATTTCAAACAATTGTTTTCTCATTTTAAGTAATTGTAGTGATGTTTTGGGGTTCAGCCGCAAACACCGTTTCCTCCCATAAAGCCATTGAGAACTGAATTAGGATGATCAAATAAGTAGCGGTGGCACCAACGATCTACAAAGAAAGAAATACGTATTTACCTCCGTCATCATTCCTAATTAGACCTTCAGAGCAAGAATATATATGGAGAGAGATACATGTTTTTACCCAACCCATACAAATAGACGATGAATGACTTTCTCCGGGTTTTTACGTCGTAAACCGTGATAAAGAAAGAGATAAAAACAAGTTCTCACATAATATATTACCATTCGGTATGTAAGCATGTTTTCTGTCTCCCGCGTCTCCGGCGACTCCGCCCACTACGTTTTGTTATTTTATTTAATTGTATACGCCCGAGAGAGCTTTTAAATCAAAGGTTTACAATTGACACAACGATTTTTTAGGTTATATCCTATTTTTTATTTATAACAATACTGTAAAAAAGTGGTTATACGAGTACAAATGAACAAAACATTATGTCGATATGTGCTATGAACTAACTAACTAACTAACTGACCATCACGCCGTTTCCCCGCAGGGGTAGGCAGAGAGGACGGACCGCCATACAACTCTGTCTTGGCACACACTTCTTGCTTCATTTACATTCATACATCGTCTCATACATACTCTTCTGTTATTCCTACTCTTCACATGACCCGATTCAAGTATTTGATTTACTTGATCGTGCCATGTCTTTCTCGGGCGTCCTCGACTTCTTCTTCCAATCACTTTCGCATCATATATTCTTTTCACACTCCTTTCTTCGTTCATTCGCTCTACATGCCCAAACCATCTAAGCGTCTTTTTCTTGATCCTATCGATTACGCTCATATCAGCCTTGCATTCTTTCCGGATATCCACATTTGTAATACGGTCAAACATGGTTTTACCGCACATCCGTCTCAAGGATCTCATTTCCACAGCATTCAGTCTACTTTCATCCTTCCTCTGCCAGTTCCATGCCTCACTGCCATACATCAGGGTTGGTATAAGCACTCCATTGTGGACTGCTAGCTTCGCTTCTTTGGACAATTTCTTGTTTGCCCCAACAGCGTTCAGTCCTCCATTAATGGAGTTTCCTGCATTCACCCTTCTTTCAATATCCTTATCAGCCTTTCCGTCTCTTGTAAACATACTTCCTAAATACACAAACTCATCCACTTGCTCCAAGTATTCATCATTCACAACTATATTGCACGCTGTTCTCGTACTCTCTCTTTCAAACACCATCACTTTGGACTTACTTACATTCATCATCAACTCATTTTGCATACATACTTGGTTCATCCTAGACACGAGAAACTGTAGATCTTCCATATTGTCAGCAATCAGCACCGCATCGTCCGCATACAATAGGCAACATACTTTCAGATTGTTCATTTTCGCGCCCAAGCCCACACCTTTCAATTCTTGCATACAATTATCCATGTACAAATTGAACAACCACGGTGACATTACACAGCCTTGTTTTACACCTTTTGTGATGTTAAACCACTTCGTAAAATCACCGTTCACTCTAACACATGCAACGCTTCCCTCGTACAAGGACGCTATTGCTTGTATAAGTTTTGTGTCAACTTCATACATGGATAATACCTTCCACAATTTGTTTCTATCAACTCGATCATACGCCTTTTGCAAATCGACAAAAGCACAGAAAAGTTTCTGGTTTTTTGCCAAAAACTTCTCTGTAAGCATCCGCTGTTGGATCCTAGAATTAACACTTTGATAGGTCCAAATCTGATGTTCATTGTTGCCCCGTTCCTGCCTATTCCTACACGCCATTTTGCGCCAAAGTAATGCACTATTTGCATGGTTGAATAAACATGTATTCACCAGCCTGTGACATGACCCCCATTATCGGGTAACAACACAAGATCGGGTCGTCCGAACTGTCGACACCGGTCTCAGTGACTTGAGAACCATCGCTCGGACGGAGCGGTTCCCACTTCAAAACCATCGCTCGGACAGGGAGGTATCCTCTTCAACACCACCGCCCGGGCAGGAAAGGTCGTCGCTTCGCGCAGACATCTAAAACCAGGTTAGCAAATGGCGTAATCCTTTTGCCAATATTTCCTCAGATAAATATCAAGTCATTCACCAAGTATTTCCTCGTTTTACAGTCCACTTAATTCAATACAAATCTTTCCAGAACCGATTCGCAGTTTCGGGATCGAACACATTGAATTTCATCGTTTTACAGTCCACTTAATTCAATACAAATCTTTCCAGAACCGATTCGCGGTTTCGGGATCGAACACATTGAATTTCATCGTTTCACAGTCCATTTAATCATTACAAGTCTTTCCAGAACCGATTCGCGGTTTCTGGATCGAACAATCCGCAATGAGAAAATTTGATCCATGCACCCTCTTCCACTCATGAAAGCACCTTGGATGTCCCATATTTTGTCTTTGGTTTTCATTCTTACCCTTTCAATCAATATTCTACCATACAGCTTGCCAACTGAACTTAGTAGGCCCTATGGTTCCCACATTCCATGCGTGACCCTTTACCTTTGTACAGAGGCATGATCACAGCCCTTCTCCAATCTAATGGCGTGTACCCCTCCTCTAAACACTGGTTAAAAAGTTTGCACAGCCATGTGAGAACTACACGGCTACCCCCTTTAAAATATTCAGCAGCGAGATTGTCGAAGCCAACCGCTTTACCATTCTTCATGCATTTAATCGCTCTTTTAATTTCATCCATGCTGATTTTGGCAACATTCACTTCATCATCATTCATACCTGACTCGACACTGGGAACACTGTCACTTGGAGTGCTTTCAAAAACCTCTTCAAAATATTTCATCCATCTTTCTTTTATTTCTTCCTCGTTTGTTAACATTTTTCCATCTTTCGATCTTATAACTTTCACGCATCCGCTTTCTGGGCCGTTTCGGGATCTTTTGACCTCCTTTCAAAACAATTTAATGTTTTCTTGGAAGTGATTTGTCATTTTGATTCCTTCTTCTTCTTCCAGGCGTTTCTTTCGTTCTTTCACTCCAACACTTACTCTTTTCTTGCATTCCTTGTATACTTCTTTTGCTCGATCCCTCTTCGTGCTAGAAGCACTGCCAGTCGCTATCAGACATAACCATGCTTTCTTCTTCTCTGAGACCAGTGCTTTAATCTCGTCATCCCACCATGCGTCACTTTTCTTCCTACCTTCATTCATCTTCCTTTCCATTTCTCCTCTTACATTCCACGTGCCAATTCGACATTGTTCACGTTCCGTCCTCCTCTTTGCGCCACCGAAGGGTTGGCGGTGTGATAGATAGCGAACCTCATCGACACCTGTTTTGGCCATGCCCTTCCTCTTAAACGTTAATACTTGACTAAACTCATTGAGATTTATATACCTCAATGACTAACTAAACATTACATTTAATAAACATTTCATACACTATGCAAATAACTATACACAAATAGATACAATAAAATAATATGTAATATTAACTTAACCCTAACGCTAAACAAAACTGTCCAATACTGTCCACACTATAACTAGAAACTTTAAATTGTTTTAATATGAATGGATGTATAAATACCCTAGTCCTAGCCATGCCAGAGTCAGGCGAAAATCATCAATACTGACTACAGAAGCACTCCCTCCTGTATATAATTGCTCTGAGGGTAGAATTCTGTACTCCAATTACTACCTCCCGGGGTGCTACGAGTATATGTTCTTTTCTCCAAATTCCCTCCACTGGCTTCTAGTATGCAGTCCTCGGACTTCTCCTGTCTCTCCCATTCTATTCCAAACTTCTTCCAGCAGTCACTCAGCCTCTCTAACGAAATGACTCACTGCCCTACATATATCTGTCTGCATGTAATATTATTTAGTTTATGTAAAAGCCCTGAAGAAGCTTGAGAAAAGCAAAACCTGGTTGGCGGCTCACTCTAATTAAGTTGTGTTTTACAAAGTTTATGGTTTTATTTAATATTTCTAAGTTCAAAGTTCACACATACCTGTGTTTTCTACCAACTAGCTACATATCGTCGCTGCGAAGACAAACGGGTTTAAGCAAAACTTTGGTAAAAATGAGTTAAATAATATATACAGTTTGGATCAGTTTTTTTTCTGAATAGAATGGTCTGACTCTCGTTTGATTCCGAGGACTTTTGTGGCGCTTCAGCCATTTAAAATATATTTACCATTTTTAAAGCCTAACTCAAGGACACAAGTTTGGGACTTTTTTTAACTATGTACATTTACCATGTGTACATCGCGCCTCACACTTACAACAAACTCCCACCGCAGACTGTAGCCATCACCAACATGTATTCCTTTAATCAAAACATTACTAAATGGCTAATGAGTAAGGACCGCAAGGAAATTGAAAACCTCCTAAAATAGCACTTGAAATTCTTCACCATGACAAACTAGAACATTGTGTAACAAATATCGTCATTTCTTAAAAAATATTCTACTTGTACTCACTGTCACTTACCTCAGAACAGGTTCTTATGACCTAGTGAAGTATATAATGTAAAAGATAATGTAAAAAACAAAAAAATAAAAAAAAATACAAAAAAATTGTTATCGCTTTGGGTAAATCAGTGAGAGCATTGAGTTAAATTGAAAGGGCGTCAATGAGGAATATATAAAAAGATAGCTACCGTAAAGAGCAAAGTGTTGTTTACTGGGAACATCCCCAGTACTGAGAAAGTGGGTCGACGGTGAAGGATGTACGTGGAAAATCTGTATAGCTGCAACGTAAATAGCAATTATTGTCACATGGTTATTTTTCAAAGTAGTGAATATGAAAGGCATTAATCTTGTGATCACCTGTACCTCATCTCCTACATCCTCCGAATCTTCTTGGATCAACAGTTTGTTCACCAATGTCGCCGTATCAGTTACCTGAAATCAAAGTAGTCAATATTAGACAAGCAGTAATCATTTCAGCGCGGTTTCCAACTCAACTCGTAAGTGGAAAGCATACACCAAGTACCGAGCCGCAGGGAGAGACAAATAAGTCGTAGCAGTAAGAGGGTGTTGGGCTTGTTGTAGTATTGGCTGGCATCCCCGATTGGGGTATGTTGTGGGGCTGAAAGTAGTGAGGAAGGGAAGGAGATGGCAAAGACGAAGGTTGAAAAGTACCTGGCTATTCATATCTAGTCACCAAACACGGTTAATGCCATTTCAAGTCACGTTTCGATTTTGAATGGTGGTCTTCCACCAGGGCGATACTTGAGTATCTATCACTCTGAAAGTGCCGCAAACATACTATTCTATGAATCAAATGTGTCATGTCACATATTAATCTAATGAAAATTATATTTTCGTAGAAAGCAATCACTTTGTGGTTCGACATATTTAAAGAAATTAATAAATTTCCTTCTCTCTATTCTTTTGTTATAATTTAGAGGTTATTCTATCGTTTTCTCATTGTTTTGTTATTTTATTTTATAATTTGTTCTCCCTCTGTATGCAGAGGCCTGTTCAAAAGAAAAGGTGAATTTTGAATTTTCGCGGGCTGTGTACATTCGATTATCGATTTTTTTGTTATGTTGGTACACATATGTTTATCATATGTTAGCATTATCAGCCATTTTGGATTAGTGGTTTGTTTTTGACAACTGAAAAGGTTAGTCACGTTCTTCTGTGTTCTTCGAATTTTCACTTTTGAAAAAAATGGCAGATTTGGCTCCCTGCAACTTTTTCCTATTCCCGAAACTGAAGAAACTAATGAAAGGAAAGCGTTTTGCCACAATTGATGAGATGAAGTCAGAATCGAAGAACGAGCTGATTGCCATACCGAAAAGCGCATTCCAGAAGTGCTTCGAGGATTGGAAGAAACGCTGGCATAAGTGCGTTATATCTGAGGGGGATTACTTTGAAGGGGAGAAATTGGATATTGATGAATAAACAAATACTTTTCCAAAAATTCGAAATTCACCTTTTTTTTTTTGAACAAAGGTATACATAGCCGCACACTTTGTATTTTTTGTTTAGTTTAATTTCGTACCCTGATGACGAGGCTAAGCAAAACCTGCCGGTCATAAAAAAAAAAAATAATATTCGTGGTCTTCTACAAAGTTGTTTTTAAATTTCTTTAAATAAAATTGAGGCCGTCAGAGATATTGATCGTAAATAAGGATGAGACGGATAACTTATAAATTTAATAATTACCCGCGATACACACTGTTCACACGTTGTGGTGATGAAAAGCACCAGCAATATATTCATGACACCGTGGTGCAGCGACGTACAGAACACGGATACCAGGACATCGGAGTAGTCGCTGTAGTAGATGGAAATCACCACGACAGGACACAGAACAGGTTAAGGACCACGGAGGTGAAGCAGGAAGTCATAATGACCAAGATTTTAAACGAATACGCATCGTACACGCCGTCGGATGTGTCGCAAATTTTATCATACACTCGAAAAATTGAGTTGATTCTCTTTGCTTTTGCCGTGCTCTTCATCACGCTGTTCGTCTCTTGGGCGTTAGTTCTTGTCGCCAACATAGACACTTCAACCGGATATGCCATCTTTGTTTTGCGGCTTTTGATTTCTGTCTTGGCCTCTTCGCTCGTAGTTCGCTTGTAAAAAGCGTATCCCATCCCTCTCGTCAGTTTCACGTCGCAAAGCTGTGCCAACTGCCGGTTGATTCGGTCTATATCGACTTTGACGAGGTAAGCGCACATTCCGTAAAAGAGCAAGTTCGTTTCTGAGAAATACCCCGGTCCGTAGAGTGCGACTGTCAGTTTCCACGACGATTGAAGAAGTTTGTCAGACACAAGCGCGGCTAGGCTCATTTCAAAGGCTAAGTTGATTGCTTGCATCGCGATAACTATGGACAACGATTCTTTGAACAACGTCCTGTAGTCGATTTTGATTCCCAAATCCATCATCATTTCGTCGACCCTTACAAAATTATATAAATTCACAGCGTATCTATTGATTAATACGAATCCTTCGACGCCTAAGGTAAACATGCAGCTCAAGCCAATTATAATTTTAAGCTTTAATGTATGTTTTAAAAGTTGCGAAGATTGAAAGTACTGAACTTGGTCTTCATAAAACAGGACTCTGAGTACACTGTACATATAGACAAAGAACAAACTCAGTAAATACATCGTTTTCGGAATATTGAAATAAACTTTTGGACCTTTGCTAAGATCGAAAGTGAAAGGGTTATTTCCGGAAAATGTTAAAGTAATCAAGATAGGTCTTAGACCTTCTAGGAACGATTTTGCATTGAAAATGTTTTCAATATATTTCCAAGTTTTGAATTTTTTCATGTTTATTTATTTGTTAATATCTGTTAGACGGATTAAAGCGAAGTGCTTCGTGTTACATTTAATTTTATGGGTGTAAAATTGTAGTACCTACTAAAGTAAAAGCCGTAATTGCCAATCGTAGTAATGAATTAATTAGTTTCATTGATAGGTTTATTGAAAGGTTTTTAATGTTTTAATAATAAAACCATTTGTATCGCGATGGCGTTAAAATAACGTGAGTTGGTTTGTTCGAGCATTTTAATAATGACTAGTCAATTGTTATGTAAATAAATAATATGTCAACTACAATTAAAAGGTAGGTTTTTGTCTGTTCCATTAAAATCTCTCAGTGTTTTATTCTTATGTAACGAAGCCCAAAACAATAAACTGCAGGTTATACTAAATAGAGGGATAAAGATTATTTTGAAATCCGAAACATTTACCAGAGTCAAAATTATGTTACGAAATTAAAATATGATGATAACTAAACAACACATAATATATAATGCTCTAACGATGATTTACGTGTTTGAAAATAGTATGCTCCCTAAATAATCTTATATATAATGCTCTTAATTATCCTACGAGAGGTTGTCATGATTTGAGGCTTTCGAAAAAAAAACATACACTTACTCAAAACAGCGTATTTTACAAAGGTTGAGAACTTTTTAATAGTCTTCCAAAAGCCCTAAAAGAAGCCTCAAGTCTTGACACTTTTCCTAGGATTTGTGCGGAATATGTAAAGAAAATCCTATGATTTTTATATATACTAAGATATCAATTTATATCTACAATACACGTATATAGTACGAAAACAAAACAGAAATAATCCGTAGAATAAACTTGTATTGTGATTTTACCAACATATTCAAGCGTGCCACAATTTTCGATCGATTGATAAACATAGTAGGTATAGCTTTAAATTCATTTTATTCTAGTAAATAATTAGATTAATAATGTGAAGGTTATTAATTAAGTTCATTGTTTTACAATATTTATTTATTATTAACGCCCTAGTGGGCTTTTACAAGAAATTTGTACAATGTATTGATGTTGACAGGTAAAGTATTCTATGATAGTACATGATACATTAAAAAATAAAACAAAAAGTACATGCTTCTTGGAAAAATCAAAATAAATATAAACCAGTGGTAAATACAAAATGCAATATGAAAATTACAATAAAAACATAGAAAAGAAAAATACATATTCACAATTGTCTGGTAGACTCGTATATTTCAGTGAAGTATTTGTGAAGAGTACCTATACAACTCCGATCTGAATCTCATGATTGAATAAAGAAAAATATCAACATAACTAAATTGGTTTCCAAGCCTATGTAACCTTTGGACTGGGGAGTTCATTGCATAGTTGGTTCTTGATGAATTAACATGAAACAACTCAGAAAGTCTTGTGTCACGATTAGGTACACGGAACGTTATCAGCTTATTTAAATCAGGTGCATCCAGTACACCGTTAACTAGTTTGAATAAGAGTACTAGGTCACTCATGGTTCTTCTACAAGATAAGTTAGTTATGTTCAATATTTTCATTAAGCTAGTATAATTAATTTGTTCAATAGGTAATGAGAGTTTAAAGTTAATGAATCTAAGAAATTTATGTTGGACTCTTTCAATTTTCAGTTGATGATTTTTATAGTATGGAGACCAGATCGTTGAGTTGTATTCTAAGTTACTTCTTACCGAGGCAGTGAAAAGAATTTTAAAAGAATAGAGCGACGTGAAGTCTTTTACCGTTCTTAAAACAAATCCCAAGCATTTCATTGCCTTATTTGTTACCTCGTTGATGTGAGGGATAAATGTTAATTTAACATCAAATAGGATACCCAGGTCTTTGATTTGGTAAACTCTTTTAAGAGGGATATTGTTGATATGGTAATGAGACATAATAAGATTTTTGTTCCTGGTGAATGATATATATTGACACTTATCTATATTTAAAAAGAGTTAATTGAGTTTGCACCATTCATATAAGCGGTTAAGATTTAATTGAAAGGATATAACAGTCATTTAAGGTTCTAATCGTTTTATAAATCTTAAGATCGTCGGCAAACAATAGAATGTCAACGCCTTCGAATATCGTCATAACGTCATTAATGAATAATAAAAACAATACAGGTCCCAAGTGGGATCCCTGTGGTACGCCACTGGTAGCCGCAAATTGGTATGAAGTATAACCCGAAATTTTAACTGAAATTTTTCTCAAAGACAAGTAACTCCTGAACCAGTTTAACATGCTTCCAGTGATACCGAAGGCTTTAAGTTTGCAGATTAAAATTTTATGCGATACCTTGTCGAATGCTTTGCTGAAGTCTGTGTACACCACGTCTGTTTGGCATCCTTTGTTCATTGAATCTGTTAACTGATGTTGAAATATCATAAGATTTGTGAGTGTTGATCGTTCTGACATAAATCCATGCTGATACGTTGAAATAACTCTTTTTGCTTCGATATTTAGTTTGGATAGTAATACGGATTCAAATAATTTAGGTATTGCTGATTGAATACAGATAGGTCTATAATTTGAAACATCGGTTTTATTACCCTTTTTAAAGATAGGCGATAAGAAGCTCAATTTCCATTGATCCGGAAAGACTCCAGTTTTCAATGAAAGGTTAAAGGTTTATATATAAAGAGATTCCACCCTCAGAGCAATAATATACAAGAAGTAGCGCTGCTGTAGTCAGTTTTGATGAGTTTTGCTGGACTCGGCTATACCTGGGCATGGCTAGGACAAGGGATAGGGTAGTTACACATCCATTCATAGCACTTGTCGACATAATGTTTTTGGTTATTCGGATGACCACTTTCTCACAGTATTGTTATAAAAAAACATAAAGCATGTAACCTAATAAACCGTTGAGTAAAAACGTGTGGGCGGAGTCAACGGAGACGCGGGACACGAATAACATTTTAACAATACTTTAAGGCGGGGTGATTTATCCGGGGGTTTTTTTTGTCTCTTTCTTTCTCATGGTGTACGACGTAAAAACTCGGAGAAAGTGATTTATCCCACATTTTAATAGGTTGAGTAGAAAGAAATATCTCTCTCTCTCTCCATATATTGTTACTTCAAGATTCCAACCTCATTAAAACAAACATAAGGCTTTCTTCTTCGAAATGCCAATGAATTTAAAAATATTTCTACATTGAAAATCCTGTACTCTTCACTAGTTCGAAGTCAAGTCGAATATAATTCTTCTGTCCTCACTTTAAAATCCACTCTGATTCCATTGAAAAATTGCAACATAAATTTCTAAGATACATTAACTACAAACTCGGTCTACCTATTGAAACAATAAATTATAATTATTTAATGAAAGAATTAAAATTACTAAAACTTTTAGACAGGAGGCTTGTTTCCGACTTGACTTTTATTTTTAAAATTGTTAATGGTATTATAGACAGCCCTGATTTACTTAGCTTAATTACCTTCTATGTACCTAACAGATCCACTCGATCCAAAATTCTTTTCAAATGTAACAACAATATCAGGACTGAGTCATTTAAATACTCGCTTGTACCTAGATTGCATGCAGTGAGTAATTCTATCGCTGAAATAGTAGATATATTCAACTGCACTGAATCTAGTTACAAGAAGGCTATAATAGCATACCTCTTTCTAAAATACTAGTGTTAATTTTCTATCAATTTCATCATGTTTTTGGGTGCATTGTTATTTTTTATGTCATTGTTATTTTTTATGTCACTGTTATTTTATTTTATATCTATGTTATGTAAAAGCCCATGAGGGCATATATAAATAAATAAATAACGCGTTTTACTATCGGTATAAATCTCTCCTGTCGACCAAATATACTGCCGATGTTTGCTCCACATAGTAAGATATTTCAGGGCCTACCGAGCTAAGATTTTATTTAAAAAACATCTATTGATCAATCATCCAGAAGTATGCTATTTAAAGTAAGTTGTTTATGGTTAAAAAAGATATACGAGTACTCGTATATACTCGTACCTCCAAATAAAATAAAATCCCAAATAACGTCAGCTCTTTATGGATATATTTTTTATAAAAGCATTCACAATGAACAATTCTTAGTCAAAGTATCGAACATGTAGCTTTTTTGATGTTGAATTCTAGTTTTTTTGTTTATTTTTTATAAGAATACCGTATAAGAGTCTCAACTGCTCCCAACCGTCTAGAGCCAGTGAGACTATGGCATCCCCGATAGGGGTATGTTGTGAGGTTGAAGGTAGTGGGGAGGGAAAGGAGATTGAGAAAAGGAAGGTTGGGAAGTACTTGGCTATTCAGATCTGGTCACCAAACATGACTAAAGCCATTTTAAGTAACGTTTAGATTCTGAATGGTGGTTTTTCACCAGGGCGATACTTAGAGTATCTATCACTCTGAAATAGGAATTCTTTAATACACCTAAAAAAAAAGAATTAATGTAAATACTATTTATTTATTTGAATAAGACCACGAATATTATTTTTCACAGGTTTCGCTTAGCTTAAGCATAATCAGGGTACAAAAATGAACCAAACAAAAAATACAAAGTGTGCGGTTATGCGAGTATATACATACAAGAACAAGTTATAAATTAAAATAACAAAACAATGATAAAACAATAGAATTACAATTTTTTTATAATTTTTTTTTTATAACTTTTTTGTTTTTTACATTATTTTTTACATTACCTACCTCACTAGGTTATAAGAACCTGTTCTGAGGTAAGTGACAGTAAGTACAAGTAGAATAATTTTTTTTAAATGATGATATTTGTTACACAATGTTCTAGTTTGTCATGGTGAAGAATTTCAGTTGCTATTTTAGGAGGTCTTTAATTTCCTTGCGGTCCTTACTCATTAGCCATTTAGTAATGTTTTGATTGAAGGAATACATATTGGTGATGGCTACAGTCTGTTGTGGGACTTTGTTGTAAGTGTGAGGCACGATGTACATATGGTGTCTTTGTGCAAAAGCTGTATTGTATTTAGGTACTAAAAGTCTTTCTTCTTGTTTGGCTCTTGTGTTTTTATTATGTGTGATATACATTAAGGATTTTGGAGAATGGGTTATTTATAACACTATTTTAAGATATAACTGTGTGATATTGAGGATTCTTAAAAGTTGAAAGAGTGGCGTTGTTGGGTGCCTGAAGGGCTTTCTAAATATAATTCGTAAAATTAGTTTTTGTATTTTTATAAGAGGACCTAGCAAGGTTTAATAAATTACAACAAAGAAACCGAGAGAAAGAAACAGACAATAATAATTGATAGAGACAAAACGTCAACTGAGAAGGCGATGAAAGAATAATGATTATGATTATGAATTTACAGGAAATATACTTAATATTGGACTACTGAACTAACTTAATAATAAGATTATTCATCTTATTGGCTTTTTTTATTTCTGAGGGTCTTAATTATTTAATCTAATGCCATCATCATTTTTGTGAAGAATATGAGCACTGGTGCTCAGGCTAAACAAAACCGGTCAGTCATACAAAATAAAATAATATTTGTGGTCTTGTACAAAGTTATTTTTTCATTTCTTTAAATATGTCAAACCACAAAGTGATTGCTTTCTACGAAAACGTTATTTATTTCTTTTAATAAAATTACACAAATTTTATAATGGATAAAATTAATATTCAAATCACGAGATGTGACATGAATTGTCAAGAAAAAAAAACAGTTGTTTTAATTCACCTATTTAAAAATAGAATAATGTCTGCTGAAATACACTATGGGTAGGTAGGGATTTGAAAATGTATTTCTTTAAATTTGATAATTCAATTAACATCAGTTTCAAATTTGAAAAGTTTCCACTTGTACGGACGTACCTACTCACAAAGAGAATTATTTATTGTTAATTATTTTATATATTTTTCACTTTCTTCGTGAAGGTAAAAGAAAAATTAGGCATCAGTCTGGGGGAAACGGTAATTAAATACTTATTTCCCTTGAGAGGTCACAATCCTCATATCAGAGAGCAGCTAGCTACAAAGACGTGATGCTTGTATGGTTAAATATAGTGTGAGATTTGGGTACTGATTTTAAGGGTTCTTTCTTCACATGTAGCTAATAAATCACTACAACTTCTTTCATTCATCAATAGAATTGCGTGTGACTTTAAGAATATAAAGACCCTAAAAACCCTTTACTGCTCATTAGTTCGCCCTCATCTAGAATATGCCAGTGTCATGTGGTCCCTTTTATACACTGTTTATATTCATCATATTGAATCCATACAAAATTATTTCTTACGCGGAATTGCGTGGAGATTATGGCGATAAAGAGGCGATTATTCATAATATATGATGAAATTTAGCAAACATTAAAATTTCTTCAATAGAAAAGCGTAGGAAAGACTTTGATTTAATTTGCAATTGTATTATTGACTCACTTTCTTTGTTGCAACTCATCCATTTCAAAATACCTTGCCGTAGATTAAAAAAAGGAATTATTGTTCCTCAATCATCACTCTACCAATTATGGGTATCATTCTCCACTGTCCAGAATGTCGAGACTTACAAACTCAAGCCATGGTCTTGAAATTTTTGGTACCAGTCTAAATGATTTTTGTCATTCTTTCTCTACTCTACCAAAACTTGTTCTTTCTAATGTATATTTTGTCCTATTTTTGTCATTGCTTCATTATAATATTATGTATGTGGTTGTCTTTCTCTGTTGCTTTTTTTTCCCATTTCGTGTTTTGTATTTTTTTTGTAACTGGACAAAATCCGTTAGTATATAAATAAATAAATCATTTTCAAAACCAAAGAAAAGAATAGTCAAACGCAATTTTCCTGTTGTCAATACGAAGAGACAAAAGCATGATTATTTTTCCATGGTATAGTTTCTTAGATAACTGACAATATTTTAATAGTAGTGCAATTTCATAATTTCAAACAATTGTTTTCTCATTTTAAGTAATTGTAGTGATGTTTTGGGCTTCAGCCGTGGGCACCGTTTCCTCCCATAAAGCCATCGAGAACTGAATTAGGATGATCAAATAAGTAGCGGTGGCACCAACGATCTACAAAGAAAGAAATACATATTTACCTCCGTCATCATTCCTAATTAGACCTTCAGAGCAAGAATATATATGGAGAGACATACATGTTTTTACCCAACCCATACAAATAGACGATGAATCACTTTCTCCGGGTTTTTACGTCGTAAACCGCGAGAAAAAAGAGATAAGACAAGTTCTCACATAATATACCACCATTCGATATGTAAGCATGTTTTTCCGTCTTCCGCGTCTCCGGCGAACTCCGCCCACTACGTTTTGTTATTTTTTTTATTTAATTATATACGCCCGAGAGGGCTTTTAGATCAAAGGTTTACAATTGACACAACGGTTTTTTAGGTTATATCCTATTTTTAATTTAAAACAATACTGTAAAAAAGTGGTTATACTAGTACAAATAATTATATATGGTTATGCGAATAAACAAAAACATTATGTCGACATGTGCTATGAATGGATGTATAAATACCCTAGTCCTAGCCACGCCAGAGTCAGGCAAAAATCATCAATACTGACTACAGAAGCACTCCCTCCTGTATATAATTGCTCTGAGGGTTGAACTCTGTACTCCAATTACTATCTTCCGGGGTGCTACGAGTATATGTTATTTTCTCCACTGGCTTCTAGTATGCAGACCTCACACTTCTCCTGTCTCTCCCGTGAATCCCATTCTATTCCAATCTTCTTCCAGCAGTCACTCAGCCTCTCTAACGGAATGACTCACTGTCCTACATATATCTGTCTGCATGTAATATTATTTAGTTGATGTAAAAGCCCTGAAGAAGCTTGAGAAAAGCGAAATCTGGTTGGTGGTTAACTCAAATTAAGTGGTGTTCTACAAAGTTTATGGTTTTATTTAATATTTCTTAGTTCAAAGTTCACACCTACCTGTGTTTTCTACCAACTAGCTACACATCGTCGCTGCGAAGACAAACGGGTTTAAGCAAAACTTTGGTAAAAATGAGTTAAATAATAGATCAGTTTTTTTTTCTGAATCGAATGCTCTAACTCTCGTTTGATTCTGAGGACTTTTGTGGCGCTTCAGCCATTTCGAATATATTTACCATTTTTAAAGCCTAACTCAAGGACACAAGTTTGGGACTTTTTTAACTATGTACATTTACCATATGTAGATCATGCCTCACACTTACAACAAACTCCCACCGCAGACTGTAGCCATCACCAATATGTATTCCTTTAATCAAAACATTACTAAATGGCTAATGAGTAAGGACCTCAAGGAAATTGAAGACCTCCTAAAATAGCAACTGAAATTCTTCACCATGACAAACTAGAACATTGTGTAACAAATATCGTCATTTCTTAAAAATTATTCTACTTGTACTCACTGTCACTTACCTCAGAACAGGTTCTTATGACCTAGTGAGGTAGGTAATGTAAAAAATAATGTAAAAAACAATAAAGTTAATAAAAAAAAAAATGTTGTCGCTTCGGGTAAATCAGTGAGCGCATTGAGTTAAATTTAAAGGGCGTCACTAAGGAATATATAAAAAAAGATAGCTACCATGAAGAGCAAAGTGTTGTTTACTGGAAACATCTCCAGTGCTGAGAAAGTGGGTCGACGGTGAAGGATGTACGTGGAAAATCTGTATAGCTGCAACGAAAATAGCAATTATTGTCACATAGTTATTTTTCAAAGTAGTGAATATAAAAGGCATATATCTTGTGATCACCTGTACCTCATCTCCTACATCCTCCGAATCTTCTTGGATCAACAGTTTGTTCACCAATGTCGCCGTATCAGTTACCTGAAATCAAAGTAGTCAATATTAGACAAACAGTAATCATTTCAGCGCGGTTTCCAACTCAACTCGTAAGTGGATAGCATACACCAAGTACCGAGCCGTATGGAGAAAAAATAAGTCGTAGCAGTAAGAGCGTGTTGGGCTTGTTGTAGTATTGGCTGGCATCCCCGATTGGGGTATGTTGTGGGGCTGAAAGTAGTGAGGAAAGGAAGGAGATGGCGAAGACGAAGGTTGAATAGTACCAGGCTATTCATATCTAGTCACCAAACACGGTTAATGCCATTTCAAGTCACGTTTCGATTTTAAATGGTGGTCTTCCACCAGGGCGATATTTGAGTATCTATCACTCTGTAAGTGCCGCAAATATACTATTCTATGAATCAAATGTGTTATGTCACATATTAATCAAATGAAAATTATATTTTTGTAGAAAGCAATCACTTTGTGGTTCGACATATTAAAAGAAATTAATAAATTTCCTTCTCTCTGTTCTTTTGTTATAATTTAGAGGTTATTCTTTCGTTTTCTCATTGTTTTGTTATTTTATTTTATAATTTGTTCTTTCTCTGTATGCAGAAACTAGTTCAAAAGAAAAGGTGAATTTTGAATTTTCGCGGGCTGTGTACATTCGATTATCGATTTTTTTTTTATGTTGGTACACATATGTTTATCATATGTTATTATCAGCCATTTTGGAAAAGCGCATTCCAGAAGTGCTTCGAGGATTGGAAAAAGCGCTGGCATAAGCGCATTATATCTGAGGGGGATTACTTTGAAGGGGAGAAAATGGGCCTTAAACGTCGAAACAGCTGTCACTAAAAAACTAAAATAAAACTTAAAATAGCAGAACTCAATAATAATAATATTAAATTTAATTCAATTGAATTATATGAAAATTAAAATGGAGTTCTACAAAGTAAACACAAAAACTATAAATAATAAATAAATACAACAAAAACACGACAACTGCAGGTTGATTTACCTTTCCTCCGCAATAAAAATACAATTCTTAACAGTTAAATGTAAACTATACTTATTTTTAAGTGACTTGATAGTGACAGTGATTTCCAGTGCATCGAACGAAATAATTTAAATGTGTCTACGAGTGTACTAAAACTAATAAAACATTAAAACAAAAATCTAAATTTATAGTTCGGAAATATTTACTAGAACTGTCATATCATTATCAAGATAGGGAACCAATCACAAGTGCCCGCTGTGAAGTCATTGGGCTACCATTTGCCAGTGGCTTAAATCGAGGACCAATCACAGCCGCTCGTGGTGAGCTCATATTTATTTACTTCCCCTTGTTCAACAATAACGTACCATAAACAATCGTAATTAGTTTATGAGTTTCATAAAATTAATGCGGGGCATTTTCGAACGCAGTACTTAAGACAACATAATAAATAAATATATCTGAAAAATATATTAATACATAACTTACAACCATGAACAACTGCCGAGCTTGTAAATCTACAGTCTCACAGGGACCTCAATGTTCGTCATGCAAAGAATTCTTCCACCACAAATGCGGGGGCATTTCCGAAGAAAACTTCAAAAAACTGAAGTTGGAGCTGAGATCTGCCTGGAGGTGTAGCAGCTGCAAATCCTCTAACATTGTTGTCAGTCCCCAGGATATCAGCACTATCATGGCGGATATCAAGAGAATCCAGACCGACTTATCATCCTTCAAGACGCTTCACGAAGATATAAAAGTTCTGCGCGAAGAAATACAAGGAGTTCAAAACTCGGTGGATAGCTGTCACATGGATGTTGCAGCATTTGGGAAAAAAATAAACGACCTTGAAAAGCGTCTACAGAAAGTTGAAAATATAGAAACAGAAGTCACACACCTGCGAAGGGAAGTACGTGCCCTATCTGATGAATCTAATAAAAGAGACCAATGGGCAAGACTTCAAAATCTTGAAATTAAGGGGATCCCTCAGAAAACAGGTGAAAACCTGACCAACCTCATCCAGAAAATAGGAGATGTCACTAAAGTTAACCTTAGCGAAAGGGACATTGAATTCGTGACTCGTGTGGCCAACAAGGGAAACGCCCCTGGTATACCGAAATCCATCGTCGTAAAACTTACCAGTCGAAGCCTTAAAAACCAGCTTCTTCAGGCAGTGAAAGAGAGAAAGGGCTTCACCACGGCTGACATCGGTTTTGCAGGAACCCCACAGAAAGTTTACATCAACGACCACCTAACTAAGGTAAATAAAAATCTATTCTTTCGGACGAGAGTTCTAGCTAAAGAAAGAGGTTTCCAATACGTATGGTTAAAAAACTGCCAAATTTTTGCTCGACGCAACTCAACTTCAGCGCCAATCAACATTTCGAAGGAAGAAGATCTGAAGAAGATGGAACTACGATGGAATTTTTCTCCTCCCCCTGGAACCGATGCAGCAGACTCCCGTCCCAGCCAGGCTCAAAGTTGAGAAGACCTAAACGAAAACTCTTGTCTTTAAAAATGAAAACTCCTATTTCTCCTCTGCATCTACTATGCACTTTTCCTTCCATGCTACCTCTCCCACCCCTTCTTCTCCTTATAGATCTACTCATTACTACCTTACTCATCATTTTACAAAAAGATTTTAGAATAACTATTACTTACCAGAAACAATATACTCATTTGGCTCTCGATTTCACACTTAAATGTATATTATTACCAACTGAAAAATGACATTGAATATCTACTATCAAAATGTAAAGAGGACTACGTACAAAAACTGACACACTGCTGAATTCTGTCAGATCAAAACGAATATGATATTATCGCTCTGACTGAAACATGGCTCGTTGACGGCATCCGCAACGAAGAGTTGTTCGACAGTCGCTATGACGTGTTCCGCCGAGATCGGAACTATTGTGCCACTGGACAGCGCTTGGGTGGAGGTGTCTCGCTCGCTGTTCGCCGCGACCTGGTAGCCCGCGCCCGTCCAGACTGGCACTCGCAAGCCGAAGACTTATGGATATCCTTACAACTTAAGGGATCGTTGCGCAATAATCTCCACATATGTTGTGTGTACCTGCCTAAGGGGCCAACATATCAAGAAAACATGGAAAGCTTTCTCAGAGAATTTTCAAGACTAACATTGCAATTTCCCTGTGAAAAATTTCTCATTTTAGGTGACTTCAATCTTACCGATATTATGTGGAACAAATGTCCGAATAACGCGGCATACACACCTAGTAATCGTTTATCCCCCAGTCAGCTCTGCATTTGTTGACTGCCTGCATTTTTTCGGGACTCAGTCAGTATAATGGAATCTCTAATTCCAATGGCCATTTCTAGATCTGGTCCTTTGTAACGATTGTGTCCAGGTATCAGCCTGCGATGAATCTCTTATAGTCGAAGACTTACACCATACCTCCATTATAATAGACGTAGCTTTTTCAGAATCTGTTGCATTGAGGGAAGAAATAAGAAATATTCATGTTTTCAAACGCGGTGACTATGAACGCATAAATGCTTCTCTCGACAATGTAAACTGGCACGAGTTTCTCTCAACCGGAGATATAAACGCAGCCTTGTCAGACTTCTACGCGAAGATACACCAGCTAATAGACGCTTATATTCCACGTAAACTAAGTAAGAATTCAAAATACCCACCATGGTATAGCGCAGCTCTCATAAAACTTGACCAAGGAAAAATATAAATATTTCAAAAAATTCAAAACTTACAAAAATCAGTCTGATTATTCCACTTTTTCTCTATTAAGATCGCGTCATAAAAAACTAAATCTAGAATGTCACACAAAATACGTATTAAATATTGAACATGAAATATCGTCTGATCCAAAAAAGCTTTGGAACTACATTAAATCCAACTCTAAATCTCAAGGTATACCAAACACGATATTTCATAAGGATGAAAAAAGCTGAAAACGGTTCTGATATTGTTAACATTTTCTCTAAATATTTCAGTTCTGTATACAACAATGATGTACAAACTTCTCAACATATGCCAGTCAACAACAATACCCAAAATAACTCTGCTATTCATAGTATCGAAGTTGACAAACATTTAGTGCAAATATATTTAGAAAACTTAAATCTTAAAAAAGCGCAGGTCCAGACCAAATCCCTCCGTTTTTCATACTGAAGTGTGCACGCAGTCTTTCAAAGCCGCTATCCATTGTATTTAATCGTTCCTTGAAAGAGGGCGTTGTACCTTATATTTGGAAGACTGCATTTATAACACCCATTTTCAAAACTGGACACAAATCCGACGTAGAAAACTATCGACCGATTTCAAAACTGTGTGTATTCAGTAAGGTTTTTGAAAAAATCGTATACGAACAGATGTTTCCCGCCTTGAAATCCACACTCAATATTAATCAACATGGGTTTATGAGTGGAAAATCAACAACAACTAATCTGATAGCATTTACCGAATTTTTACAAGAAAATATGGATCAGCGTATACAAGTAGATGCAATCTATACGGACTACAGTAAAGCCTTTGACTTGGTGATTCATGATATACTAATAATGAAGCTAATGCAAATCGGTGTACACGGTGACCTTCTCAGATGGCTGTCGTCCTATGTATCGAACCGTAGTCAAGCCGTAGTTGTGGGTGGTTTCAAGTCTGACTGGGTAACTGTTCCATCTGGTGTGCCCCAAGGATCATTATTGGGACCACTACTGTTTAATATGTACATCAATGATATAGGCCAATGCTTCAAATTCTCCAAATATTTACTTTATGCAGATGATATGAAAGTCTTTTTACGTGTCAAAAGTATTGCTGACTGTCAAAAAATACAAGAGGACCTTAACCGTCTTAATTTTTACTGTTCACAGCATAACCTTAAAATAAATATAAAAAAGTGTTTCGTCGTCAATTTTACACGAAATAAAAATATCATTACCCATGAATACTCTCTAAACGACTCAATCATAATTAACAAGACAGAAGCCAAGGATTTGGGAGTGATATTGGACTCGAAGCTTCTCTTCAATACACATATCGACTCACTAACTTCAAAAGCCTCAAAAATGTTAGGATTCATTCTTAGAACATGTAAAAAATTTAATAATCTTAAAACAATGAAAATCTTGTATTTTGCTTACGTCCGTAGCTTACTGGAATACGCGTCACAAGTATGGAACCCACAATACAAAACATATGTGTACAACTTGGAACGTGTTCAAAATCGTTTCCTTCGATACCTAGATTTTCGTAGTTACCGTCCCCATGTAAATCACCAAGAGTCGGCCGCATTCTTTAATATCCTGTCGTTGGAAGATCGAAGAATCTCTGCTGATGTACTATTTCTGCAGAAAATTGCTAGATCCACCGTAGATTGCCCGGAACTCCTCCAACGGATCCAATTACGAGTTCCCAATAGACTAACCAGATCTGACCAATTTCTTAGTCTCCCTCGATGCAACACTAATTCTAAACAAAACTCCTTCTTCTATCGGGCCTCACACACTTTTAACACACACTACTCACAATATGACATTTTTTAACTCTGCACCTCACTCTATAAAATCACACCGACGATCTCACGAGCCTTTATAACTACAGATAACTACTCATTCCACAATACCACCAATTCTTTTTTAACTTTAACTTTATTTCTTTAAATATATATGTTTAAAAAATAAACAAAATCTTTTAAATCACACATATCATTATACATATCTACTACATCTAGATCGATCCCCCCTCATGTCCTTCCTTTTCCTCAACCCTTTAAACATACTGATTTGAAAAATTTAAAATTATGTTTCTTATTTTTTATTTTTTATTTGATTTGTATTTCTTTTAATTTATATCTTAATTTCTTGTTTAATTTTTAAAATTAGATTCACTTACAGTATCAGTTCACCTGTATATACAAACACTAAAGTGGAAACCTATAAATGGTCATATTAATACTACTTATATAATATTTTACCTAGTATGTATGTAAACTGTTGGTCTCCCAAACAAAATAAAATAAAAAATAAAATAAAATACTTTTCGAAAAATTCGAAATTCACCTTTTCTTTTGAACTAACGTATACATAGCCGCACATGTTTGTATTTTTTGTTTAGTTTAATTTCGTACCCTGATGACGAGATTAAGCAAAACCTGCCGGTCATAAACAATAAAATAATATTTGTAATCTTGTAAAAAGTTGTTTTTTAATTTCTCTAAATAAAATTGAGGCCGTCAGAGATATTGATCGTAAATAAGGAGGAGACGGATAACTTATAAATTTAATAATTACCCGCGATATACACTGTTCACACGTTGTGGTGATGAACAGCATCAGCAATATATTCATGACACCGTGGTGCAGCGACGTACAGAACACGGATACCAGGACATCGGAGTAGTCGCTGTAGTAGATGGAAATCACCACGACCAGGACACAGAACAGGTTAAGGACCACGGAGGTGAAGCAGGAAGTCATAATGACCAAGATTTTGAACGAATACGCATCGTACACGCCGTCGGATGTGTCGCAAATTTTATCATACACTCGAAAAATTGAGTTGATTCTCTTTGCTTTTGCCGTGCTCTTCATCACGCTGTTCGTCTCTTGGGCGTTAGTTCTTGTGGCCAACATAGACACTTCAACCGGATATGCCATCTTTGTTTTGCGGCTTTTGATTTCTGTCTTGGCCTCTTCGCTCGTAGTTCGCTTGTGAAAAGCGTATCCCATCCCTCTCGTCAGTTTCACGTCGCAAAGTTGTGCCAACTGCCCGTTGATTCGGTCTATATCGACTTTGACGAGGTAAGCGCACATTCCGTAAAAGAGCAAGTTGGTTTCCGAGAAATACCCCGGTCCGTAGAGTGCGACTGTCAGTTTCCACGACGATTGAAGAAGTTTGTCAGACACAAGCGCGGCTAGGCCCATTTCAAAGGCTAAGTTGATCGTTTGCATCGCGATAATTACGAACAACGATTCTTTGAACAACGTCCTGTAGTCGATTTTGATTCCCAAATCCATCATCATTTCGTCGACCCTTACAAAATTATATAAATTCACAGCGTATCTATTGATAAATACGTATCCTTCAGTGGTTAAGATCAACATGCAGCTCAAACCAATTATAATTTTAAACATTAATATATGTTTTAAAAGTTGCGAAGTTTGAAAGTACTGAACTTGGTCTTCATAAAACAGGACTCTGAGTACACTGTACATGTACAAACAGGACAAACTCATTGAATAAACAATTTTCGGAATATTGAAATCAACTTTCGGACCTTTGCTAAGATCGATAGTGAAAGGGTTAATTCCGGAAAATGTTAAAGTAATTAAGATAGGTCTTAGACCTTCTAGGAACGATTTTGCATTGAAAATGTTTTCGACATATTTCAAAGTTTTGAATTTTTTCATGTTTATTTATTTGTTAATATCTGTTAGACGGAGTAAAGCGAGGTGCTTCGTGTTACATTTAATGTTATGGGTGTAAAATTGTAGTACCTACTAAAGTAAAAGCCATAATTTCCAATCGTAGTAATGAATTCATTAGTTTCATTGATGGGTTTATTGAAAGGTTTTTAATGTTTGAATAATAAAACCATTTGTATCGCGATGGCCTTAAAATAACGTGAGTTGGTTTGTTCGAGCATTTTAATAATTACTAGTCAATAGTTATATAAATAAATAATATGTCAACTATAATTAAAAGGTAGGTTTTTGTCTGTTCCATTAAAATCTCTCAGTGTTTTATTCTTATGTAACGAACCCCAAAATAATAAACTACAGGTTATACTAAATAGAGAGATAAAGATTATTTTGAAATCCAAAACTTTTACTAGAGTCAAAATTATGTTACGAAATTAAAATATGATGACAACTAAACAACATATAAAATATAATGATTTAAGGATGATTTACATGTTTGAAAATAGTATGCTCCCTAAATAATATTATATATAATGCTCTTAATTATCCTACGAGAGGTTGTCATGATTTGAGGCTTTCGAAAAAAAAACATACACTTACTCAAAACAGCGTATTTTACAAAGGTTGAGAACTTTTTAATAGTCTTCCAAAAACCCTAAAAGAAGCCTCAAGTCTTGACACTTTTCCTAGGATTTGTGCTGAATATGTAAAGAAAATCCTATGATTTTTATACACACTAAGATTTCAATTTACATCTACAATACACGTATATAGGAACCTTATGTGTTTTGTTCTGATATTGTGAAATTACTAGATGTGTGAAAATAAAAATGCATACATCTAAATAAAAATACGAAAACAAAACAAAAATAATCCGTAGAATAAACTTGTATTGTGATTTTACCAACATATTCAAGCGTGCCACAATTTTCGATCGATTGATAAACATAGTAGGTATAGCTTTATGGTAAATTCATTTTAATCTAGTAAATAATTAAATTAATAATGTGAAGGTTTTTAATTAAATTCATTGTTTTACAATATAAAGAGATTCCACCCTCAGAGCAATAATATACAAGAAGTAGCGCTGCTGTAGTCAGTTTTGATGAGTTTTGCTGGACTCGGCTATACCTGGGCGTGGCTAGGACAAGAGCTAGGGTGTTTACACATCCATTCATAGCACTTGTCGACATTATGTTTTTGGTTATTCGGATAACCACTTTCTCACAGTATTGTTATAAAAAAATATAAAGCGTGTAACCTAATGAACAGTTGAGTTATGTTTATTTATTTCGCGTATCAAAACGTGTGGGCGGAGTCAACGGAGACGCGGGACACGAATAACATTCTAACAATACTTTAAAGCGGTGTGATTTATTCGGGAGATTTTGTTGTCTCTTTCTTTCTCATGGTGTACGACGTAAAAACCCGGAGAAAGTGATTTATCCCACAGTTGTATAGGTTGAGTAGAAAGAAATAGCTCTCTCTCTCTCTATATATTGTTACTTCAAGATTCCACCTCATTAAAACGAACATAACGCTTTTACTATCGGAATAAATCTCTCCCGTCGACCAAGTATAATATCGATGTTTGCTCCACATAGTAAGATATTTCAGGGCCTACTGAGCGAAGATTTTATTAAAAAACATCTATTGATCAATCATCCAGAAGTATGCTATTTTAAACAAGTTGTTTATAGGTAAAATAGATATACGAATACTCGTATATACCTCCAAATAATGAGAGCTCTTTATGGATATATTTTTTTTATAAGTATTCATAATGAACAATTCTTAGTCAAACTATCAAACATGTAGCTTATTTGATGTTGAATTCTAGTTTTATTTTTATTTTTATAAGAATACCGCACAAGAGTCTCAACTGCTCCCAACTGTCTAGAGCCAGTGAGACTATGGCATCCCCAAATAGGGTATGTTGTGAGGCTGAAGGTAGTGGGGAGGGGAAGGAGATTGAGAAGAGGAAGGTCGGGAAGTACTTGGCTATTCAGATTTTGTCACCAAACACGGCTAAAGCCATTTCAAGTAACGTTTAGATTCTGAATGGTGGTCTTTCACCAGGGCGATAGGAATTCTTTATTACACTAAAAAAAAAAGAATTAATGTAAATACTATTTATTCATTTGAATAAGACCACGAATATTATTTTTCAAGGGTTTCGCTAAGCTTAAGTATCACCAGTGTACAAAAATGAACTAAACAAAAAATACAAAGTGTGCGGTTATACGAGTATATACATACAGAGGGAGAACAAGTTATAAATTAAAATAACAAAACAATGATAAAACAATAGAATTACAATTTTTTTTAATAATTTATTTTTTTTAACTTTTTTGGTTTTTACATTATTTTTTACATCACCTACCTCACTAGGTCATAAGAACCTGTTCTGAGGTAAGTGACAGTGAGTACAAGTAAAATAATTTTTAAAAATTGATGATATATGTTACACAATGTTATAGTTTGTCATGGTGAAGAATTTCAATTGCTATTTTAGGAGGTCTTTAATTTCCTTGCGGTCCTTACTCATTAGCCATTTGGTAATGTGTTGATTAAAGGAATACATATTGGTGATGGCTACAGTCTGTGGTGGGAGTTTGTTGTAAGTGTGAGGCGCGATGTACATATGGTGTCTTTGTGCAAAAGCTGTATTGTATTTAGGTACTAAAAGTCTTTCTTGTTGTTTGGCCCTTGTGTTTTTATTATGTGTGATATACATTAAGGATTTTGGAGAATGGGTTATTTATAACACTATTTTAAGATATAACTGTGTGATATTGAGGATTCCTAAAAGTTGAAAGAGTGGCGTTGTTGGGTGCCTGAAGGGCTTTCTAAATATAATTCGTAAAATTACTTTTTGTATTTTTATAAGAGGACCTAGCAAGGTTTAATAAATTACAACAAAGAAACCGAGAGAAAGAAACAGACAATAATAATTGATAGAGACAAAACGTCAACTGAGAAGGCGATGAAAGAATAATGATTATGATTATGAATATGAATTTACAGGAAATATACTTAATATTGGACTACTGAACTAACTTAATAATAAGATTATTCATCTTATTGGCTTTTTTTATTTCTGAGGGTCTTAATTATTTAATCTAATGCCATCATCATTTTTGTGAAGAATATCATAATATCAAAAGATAAGATAATAAGAATATCAAAACCGGTCAGTCATACAAAATAAAATAATATTTGTGGTCTTGTACAAAGTTATTTTTTCATTTCTTTAAATATGTCAAACCACAAAGTGATTGCTTTCTACGAAAACGTTATTTATTTCTTTTAATAAAATTACACAAATTTTATAATGGATAAAATTAATATTCAAATCACGAGATGTGACATGAATTGTCAAGAAAAAAAAACAGTTGTTTTAATCCACCTATTTGAAAATGGAATAATGTCTGCTGAAATACACTATAGGTAGGTAGGGATTTGAAATGTATTTTTTTAAATTTGATAATTCAATTAACATCAGTTTCAAAATTGAAAAGTTTCCACTTGTACGGACGTACCTACTCACAAAGAGAATTATTTATTGTTAATTATTTTATATATATTTTTCACTTTCTTCGTGAAGGTAAAAGAAAAATTAGGCATCAGTCTGGAGGAAACGGTAATTAAATACTTATTTCCCTTGAGAGGTCACAATCCTCATATCAGAGGGCAGCTAGCTACAAAGACGTGATGCTTGTATAGTTAAAAATAGTGTGAGATTTGGGTACTGATTTTAAGCGTTCTTTCTTTACTTGAGCGAAAAGAGATCTTAAGACTGGATAGATGTTACCTCAGAGCAATAATATACAAGAGAGAGATTTTCTGTTGTTGTTAATTTAAAGCAGTTCCAGTCAAGTTTTGTGCTTCGACCACCAGCTCTGGATTCTCCCACATGGTGACCGAGAACTGAATGAGGATGATCAAGTAGGTCGTTGTGGCTCCGACAATCTACAAAAACAAAAAAGGTGAAAGAATGTGGTGTTACGCATTTATGTAATATAATACAAATAACACACACTTGGCATTCACTTCCGACACTGGAGTTCTCGCCAAGCGTCACCGAGAAACAGCCCTTTGTCTTGATTGTGAATACCGCATCTATCACTGTGATTAGCAGAGGCGTGCACTCCACATAGGCACATAAGCACTGCCTACCCTGCCGTACTTGCATAAAATATGAATTATATTGGATTAAATAATATGATTTTTTCATAAGAAGCGATCACATGTGGGTTAGACATTATACTAAAAATAAAAGAGAACTTTGTTTTAAAACCACGAAATTCATTATAATGAAGGCCAACCGGTTTCGCTTGGATCAAACTTCGTCAGTTATAATATGTGCCCTGACGAAGCTTGATCCAAGCGAAACCGGTTGTCCTCCAATATAATAAATGTTGCGGTTTTAAAACAAAGTATTCTTTTATTTTTAATAAATAATATGAATTTATTGCAAAAAATAAATTCACGCTTTCAGTAATACGCGCGAAGTACAGGTTTATTTTTATTTTTTTATGGTGAATACCGCACGAGAGTCCCAACTGCTCCCAACCGTCTAGAGCCAGTGAGACTATGGCATCCCTAGTAGGGGTATGTTGTGAGGCTGAACTTAATGGGGAGGGGGAGAAGATGGTGTAAAGGAAGGTTGGGAAGTACTTGGCTATTCAGATCTGGTCACCAAACACGGCTAAAGCCATTTCAAGCAACGTTTCGATTCTGAATGGTGGTCTTTCACCAGGGCGATACTTCAAGTATCTACCACTCTGGAACGTGCCGCAAATATACTTCATGTTATTTTATATGAATTAAATGTGTTATGACACATTTTCATCAAATAAAAGTTATTGGCGCACGCCGGGTTTGAACCCGCGACCCTTGGATTTGTAGTCGAGCGTTTTACCACTCGACCATGGAGGCCATCGACGCAGTTGTGCATGGTGAACATGCACAACTTCCATTTTTGTTTGAAACTCACAGATCCAACGAGAATAAATATTTTCTCTAGGTATTGGCGATAGAGGCATTTGCTAAAAAAATCCTAACCAAAAAAAATTGTAGTTTTACAAAAACATTATGATAACTGATTAAAAAATATAGTGGAGAGCTTGATTATTCACGTGTTTTACCGTAAAGAGCAATGTGTTATCAATGGGAAACATTCCCAGCACTGAGAAGGTCGGTCTACGGTGAAGTATGTACGTGGAAAATCTGTGTAGCTGCAAAATAAACAACAATTATTGGGTGTCATTTATTATTTTACTTAAAATACAAAAACATTAAGGTTGGGGTGTTCCAAACTTTCGTCACAAATGACATCGTCACAATTCAACGATTAGCGCATTTTTTTACATTTTAATGTTCCTCTTTTGACGTCTATTCTAGCCCCGTTTCTACTTTTTTTAAAGCTGTGTTCAGCTGGCAACATGACCGTTATAATTTTCAGTTGATAGCAATTTGTTAAAAAACCTAAAACGGACCGACAACCGATGTTTAGAATTACAAAAAAAATGGCGTTTTGATTTGATTTGTGACGATGTCAAATGTGACGACAGTTTGAAACAAACCAACCTAAGTTTTTTCTTGAGTAGACATACCTCATCTCCAACATCCTCTGACTCTTCTTGAATTAATAATTTGTTCACCAATGTCGCCGTATCGGTTGTCTGAAATAAAGTGTTTTTTTTTTAAATTTTATGAATTCAATAAGTTATCCACTTTAGAGAGTTATCAAAGGCACCGTACCATCAACCAACCGAACGAAACAAAAAACCAAAGCCCCAAAAGTTTAACACCCATATTAACTATTAACGAAAAGCACCACAGCGCTGCTACGAGCTCACATCAAATGTGCCAACGACGCGACAGCGCTTCACATTTCAGTGTACATTTGACTCGCGGTATTGACAGTTGTGTGCGTGGAGCTCGTGTTTTACTCTTTGATTTTTGAAAAAGACTCTTCCGATAAAGCGTCCTTGAGATGATTTTCTCACGAAAACGACGCTATACAAATTATCCATTTATTATTATTATTATTATAGAGGTATATGATAGAGTAGACTGCTCCATACGAAGCGTTGTTCGAATCATGTTCCATTTTGCGCTTCCGGAAAGATGCCCGCGATGAAATCTTCGACAAATATCGGCTAAGTTCTGCTAAGTTCGGTACGATACTTTTAATTTCAGCTTTGGACTTGATAATAATAAAGCCAAATAAATAATTCAAGCAGTTGTTTTAATTTAATAAAAATAATCTTTCCCACGGAAAGAAATCCGGTCAGTTTTTTAACACTTTCCGGTATTTTTATTGCAATATTTTAGTACACAAGCCGGCATTTTATTAATTCATTCGCTCGGAATTTTTATGACGTAAACCGCCGACAATCGCCAGTCGACTAAAGTAGTGAATCTACTCGTAGCTGTGACTGCCATAGACTCCAGTTGGTTGGAGCCACTTTGAGCGTTTATTGTCTTATCTAATTATATACATCTATGTCAACTATAGAATATTCAAAATTCACAATCCTCGATAAATTATAATATTAAGAGTAGTTTTTTTAAATAATTACCCGTAGTACACATTGCTCACACATTGTCGCGATGAACATCACAAACAACACATTCATCAAACTCTGATGCAGGGAAACGCAGAATAAAGATATCAGGTCATCAGAGTAGTCTCCGAAATAGATAGAGGTCGCCACACCCAGGACATAGAATAAATTCAGGACCAAGGAGATAAAACAGTACGTCACAATGAACAAGATTTTAAACGAATACGCATCGTACAACCCGTCAGTTGTGTCGCAAATCTTATCATACACTCGAAAGATCATGTTGATTCTCTTTGCTTTTACCATGTTCTTCATTACTATATTCGTTTCAACTTTTGTTATTCTTGTATATTTAGTTACTTTGAGTGGTTGTTCCATCTGTGTTTTGTCGTTTTTATTTAAGTCTTTGTTGGTCTCTTCGTTTGTGGCGCGTGCTGGGAAGTTACAGCCCATTCCTCTAGTAAGTTTAACATTGCACAGTTGAGCTAATTGCTGGTTGATTCGATTGACGTCCACTTTGATTAGATAAGTGCATACTCCGTAAAAGAGTAAACACATCTGAGTGAAATAGACAGGGCCGTTAAGGGATACAGTGAGTTTCCACGAAGACTCGATGAGCATCTTGTTAGAAATAATCCAGCCGATGATGAATTCGAAAATAAGGTTGATCGTTTCCATTACAACAACTATCAAAAGTGATTCTTTAAACAATGTGGCGTAGTCGATTTTGATTCCCAAATCTATCATCATGTTATCGACTCGTACAAAGTTATACAGGTTCACTGCGTATCTTTTAGTGAATAAAAAACCTTCGATGGACAGTAAAATCAGACACATCAATCCGAGAATGACCTTAAAAGTCGTTGTGTATTTTAAAAGTTTCGACGTGTTTAAATATTCCGCCTGCATTTCGTCGTGAGTCAGAACACAAACGACGCTATATAAATAAATACAATATATGGCCACCGAATAAATCAGTACGGGAATATTAAAAGAAGTTTTAGGGCTTTTGCTCAGTTCATAGTTGTAGTGATTTATTCCGGAGAGTGCCAAAATAGCCATGAGAGGTCTAATACCTTCCTGGAATGATTTTGCAGCGGAAAGGTTTTTAAAATATTGAAACATTTTCTAATGTTCTACTGATAGACGTTAGGCGGACTAAAAAAGGAATGCTTTCCCTTAATTTTTTATGAATATTGTATAGCTAAAATATCAACGTTAAAACCAAATTTTCACTGTTTTTGTTCAATTATATCGCTCTCTGTTATATGAACTGAAACAGAATGCTTCGAGTTCGATTTACAAGTGACAAAGGAAAATTATTATCATGGAACAAAACGATTTGTGGTGAAAAAGTCGTACTAATGGAATTGATTGTATTAAATGGAAATCGTCATTAAAATTTTAAGACATTAAGAGATAAGTCACCAGAAAGCCACTAAACGAAATTATTGAAAGGAAAAATGTATTTATTATTTTATTGCTACTTTATAATCAAATTACGATGAAAACATCGATAACCTTTAATATATTATACGATGTTGAAGCAATTGCGGGGAAATTATATGTCTTTTTTTATTTTGCTTGATTGGTTTCCGACGTATAATCATTGTTAAACATGAAATGAGGTAGGTTTCTTATAATATAATAAAATAGCAGAGAAGTGAGCTTTTGGTGAGTTTTTTTAGGCAATGACAACTGCCATGACAACAGGGGCGTCCATTGACTTTCTTGAGTATTTCAGAGGATAGAAAAAAACGCAGGGATCTGAAATACGTGCTTAATATTTGTATGTTCATCTGATAATGAAGTTGTTGTTTGATTTTGTCAATGGTAATAAAATGCACACCAATGTGTTATTTTGTTTAATTTTGTTTTGGAAACAATCTAATGGTATTGATATTCAATTAGTAATTCTTCCAAAGCAATTTAGGAAAGATTTGTCTAGGGGACACACGTACATAACTATATTTAAATAACATAATTTACGTTTTCTGGGGTATGTAGTTATTGGTTCAGATTTATTTTATAGCTATGTATCATATATAATTTCAGGTGTAAGGGTGTAATCATATTTTAATGTATTAGATAAATACAGGCACAGGGTTGAACTAAAATTCAGGCTCCACGTATCAATTAGAGAAAAAAAGAAAACAATTGTTACCGGAGCGACCATATAACACTGTCTTTTTCTCGCATGTGAAGCTCTCACACGCACAGTGACGTGTATCGGTACACACTAGATTGCTACAATACGTGCCATGAGTAAAAAAAAACCTTAATACACTAAAGAGATAAGGAAGGACAGTTATTTCTTTACTAGCAATAAACAAAAAAAATGATATTTTATCTTTTAAATTAATAGTTCTTTTTGATTTTATTAAAGGTGGCAGCACTTTCATTTGTAGCTAGCACGTAGATGCTTCCACAGCAAGTATACAATAGACGTTTTATAGTACTAATACTACCGGATTAGGGAGAAGATTGATAAAATACTTTCAAATGTCTAAATACTTATTGAACAGATAATCAATTGATATCGGAAATTGGGTGTCACTGCGGTTTCAGTTACCGGTGACTGGCAAAGAACTGGTTATTTATCCAGCTATTAGAGATGGTCGATGTCGGAATTGGTTGTACCTGCGGTTCCAGTTACCGGTGACCGGCGAGGAACCGGTTATTTATCCAGTTCTTTTTTGGAACCGATTCCTGGTGAAAGAAAAGTTCCACGAAGGAGATTTTTTCGAAAAGTACTAGCAAATTGACAAAAGTTCCTCGCCGAAAAAAGTACTAGTTGGCAGTGATTTGAAAACCAAATGAACTGGAACTGGTTCATCGCCCAAAAAACACGAAAAAAAAGAACGGACAAAGAATATCGATATTTTTATTTGCGAGACGGTTCCAGTGACTTCCTTTTAACCGGGATAGGAATATCGACCATCTATTTTTGGAATCGGTTCCTGATGACAGAAAGGTATTTGATTTAGAAGATTTTTATATTAAGAATTTTATATTATTGACGGCCTGTATGGTCGAGTGGTAATACGCTCGACTACGAATCCAGAAGTCACGGGTTCGAACCCGGCGTGCGCAAATATTTTTTATTTAATTAATATGTGTCATAACACATTTAATTGATATAAAAAATAAATAAAGTATATTTGTGAAACGTTCCAGAGTGTTAGATACTCTTAGTATCGACCTGGTGAAAGACCACCATTCAGATTCGAAACGTTGCTTGAAATGGCTTAAGCCGTGTTTGATGACCAGATCTGAATAGCCAGGTACTTCCCAACCTTCCCCTTCCCCATCTACTCCTCCCCACCACCTTCAGCCTCACAACATACCCCTATTGGGGATGCCATAGTCTCACCGGCTCTAGACGGTTGGGGGCAGTTGAGACTCTTGTGTGGTGTTCACGTAAAAAAAAAAAAGAAAGGATTCTTAGAATAAAAAAAACTTAGGTTCCATGATTCTATCATTGTAACGTTCCAACAAATGATATTATTTATTCCCAGGATTAGCCAGCTACGCGATGTGATAATTAATGACCGAACTATGCACCGAAGGAAGGAAGCATGGGGCAGGTCAGGGAGATTTATGCTCGCGGTCTCACGAAACAAACATTTTTTTGGTTTAGTTTTTCTTTCGGCCAGGTTTCACTACCTAAGTAATAATTCCATCACGGCACAGAAAACTGGCATATTGTATTAGGCACACTAAATGAAGAGCAATAATTCATTTTTATAAAACTAGACTAGCGTAGGCCCGTGAAAGATCATGAGATATTACCTTAGAGTACATAGAGTGGTACCAATCCAAGGCAGTGCAGTCAGTTTTTGATGATTTTTACCGGACTCGACACACCTGGACGTGGCTAGTACTAGAGCTAGGGTATCTATACATCCGTTCATAGTACATGTCGACATAATGTTTTTGTTTATTCGTATAACCACTTTTTCACAGTATTGTTATCAACAAAAATATAGCATATGACCTAAAAACCGTTTAGTTGTGTCGAGTTTAGTCGCATATGAAAACATGTGGGCGGAGTCCCCGGAGACGCGGGAGACAAAGATCATCCTTACAGTGCATAAAAGCGATGTGTTATTTTTGCTGTCTCTTTCTATCTCATGGCGTACTTTTTTTTTAATATATAATACCGCACAAGAGTCTCAACTGCTCCCAACCGTCTAGAGCCAGTGAGACTATGGCATCCCCGATAGGGGTGTGTTGTGAGGCTGAAGGTAGTGGGGAGGGGAAGGAGATGAGGAAGGGGAAGGTTGGGAAGTACCCGTCTATTCAGATCTGGTCACCAAACACGGCTAAAGCTATTTCAATTCTGAAGGGTGGTCTTTCACCAGGGCGATACTTAATGTATCTACCACTCTGGAACGTGCCGCAAATTTACTATATTGTATTTCAAATAAGCGTGTTATGACACATATTAATTGAATACATTTTATCTGCGCACGCCGGGTTCGAACCCGCGACCTCTGGATTCGTAGTCGAGCGTCTTACCACTCGACCATATAGGCCGTCAAACGACGTAAAATCCCGTAGAAAGTGATTTATCGTAACTTTGTATAGGTTGGGTAAATAACTTGGCTCTCTCTCCATACATTATCACTCCAAGGATATTACATTAGAATTGCTGGTCTTCGTATAAAACTCGCTCTCCTTCATTTCTGCCGGTTATTATGTCAGCGTCGAGAAAATTCTCATGTAAGGCTCGTAACGTTAAGATCCTGGTTCGACAGTCGCATACCTGATATCTTGGTTGAGATATAATTCTAGGTCCATTATAATTTCACGCGAGACCGCCAACACAGAGTTCTGATTCTTCCCAGGTGCAGAAACAACGTGCCAATGTTAATTACCCCGGGAAGGCTTGCCAGGTTAGTTAACTGCCTCGGAGGAAATGTGAATATTTTCCACATGACCTTTAATAACTTTAAGCACGAACTATCCACAAAGCTAAAACAATATGTAACTTATATTATTAATACTAATACGGCCGTGGAATGATTTGCCTTTGGAGCACAGGCGTCAGGTGGGAGTGTTGTCCTTGTTCTACCGGTATTTCAATGGAAGATGCTTCGAGCAACTTGCGTCATTGATACCTTCAATGCGCCGGTGCATAGTGGGGAAGCTCGCCAAACGCGCGGCTAACATTTGTACACGGTTGACTTCGATACCCGAGAACGGGCCGCTTCTACGAATCGTTCTTGTGTTCCAACGGCTCGGCTGTGGAACGGTTTGCTGGCCTCTGTGTTTCCTCCCTCTTACAACATGAGCTTTCAAGACCCAGGTTCGCTCCTTTCTTTTTTTATTTATTAACTTCATGTATATTTACAATATTGTACATACGTTGTCCTCCACGCTAGGATTTTACCTGTGATGTGGAGGACATCATAGAATTAATTGATAAAACAATGGAAAATATAAAATAAAGCCACTTTAACATAATTAAAAACAAAATACAAACTAATAAATTACCTAAGTAGCACTACTATTCTGAATGTATTTAATTATAAATTAGGAGGATTGTAACCAGTTAAGTGTAGATGTTTTGATTTGTGTAGGAAGAGAATTATAAAGCTTAATAGCCTGGTATCTGTAATGCTTTTATCCAAACGATGTGTATGTTTTATGTATCTGTAGTTGATGGGCATGTCTTGATCTAGTGTTAATTTATATTTTTGTAAAGGAAAGTTAGTATATGCTTAGATAATAATATTTGTACGGTAAGCACTGGAAATTTTTGGAATATGATTGAGGTCGGTGTTTGATTTATACAGTTCTTTTCCCCAAAAAACCCTCCACACAGCATCTGCAAACCCAACACAGGCCCAGAGGAAAATAATTTTCCCCAGGGCCTGCAGTGTGGATTTAATGCTTAAAAAAACTGTATTTTGTGGTTTTTTCGCTTTTACAACGATGTATTGGTTATATTCCTCTTTTTGTAAAATAAATAAATGAATCTGAAATATGTACTTAAAAGCGTGGATTGTGAAATAGAGAAGAATGGTAACAACCGTTTGGGGGCCTTCATTCATCAGTATATATGCAGCGGCCATTGACGATGATACATGGGGTGATGCTAAAAATTAGAATAGTCAATATTGTCTGAATTAATTAAATTATTTCGGAGGCATTTCACGGCCCAGGGGGCTGGCTGTGCGGGAACCAATAAATATACATATTTTTCATTATATAGCGCATTGTTTTATAAATGAGAATACCCTCTGAATGCCTTCCTACAAATTGCCTTTTTAAAAGTGCGGCCTTTGAAACTGGATTACCTAGAAAAGCCCACGCCAAATTGTCATGGACATTGTTCGTTAAACCCACTCAAACTGGGCATATTTAAATATAGAGAGGAAAACAGTAAAAAAAACGCGAGCAATTTTTTTAATATATTTTGGTTCAGGGAAGATTTCTGGGGTATTCAGTAAATTTTAAAACTTTTTCATCGAGTTTTTAAAATCATTGTGTTTTTTTGAAAATGATACATTTTTAATACCTTCTTCTTTAGGCCAAAATATATTACTACATTCACAATTTGTTTCATTTGATTTATTTTGATCTGTTTGCATTATTATTTATTTTCTAGTCGAGAATGGCTTACGTACATTGTGGCGCACTGTCTGGACGAAGTTATTGACTATTGAACAGAGGTTTAAATTTAATAAAAGAACCCGCGTAGCCTGCCGGAGGTCGCGTGGGCTCTTTCCGGCTGTCCCAGCTGACATTGAACTGTCAAAAGATGTCCAAAAGCCTCAGTACTTAAACATGGTACTAAAAATTGCATTGTATTATTCTAATACAAGCAATACCGACAGCCTCTGGTGGTAAGATTCTCAACTAAGAATCTAATTTAGTTTGAATACGGCACTACCGACCTGCTCTCAACCGTCTAGAGCCAGTGAGAATGACATACCCGCTCGGAGTATTTTGTGAGGCTAAAAGTAGTGGAGAGGGGAAATAGAAAGGAAAGAGGAAGGTTGGGAAGTACCTAGCTATTCAGATCTAGTCAACAAACACGGCTAAAACCATGTCAAGCAACGTTTTGATTCTGAATGGTTGTCTTTTACCAGGGAGATACTTAGAGCGGTAACGCTGAAGGTAGTAAAGAGAGGAAGGAGAGGGAAAAGATGAAGGTTGAGAAGTACTAGGCTGCTCAGATATGGTCACCAAAGACGGCTAAAGCCATTTCGAGCAACGTTTAGATTCTGAATGGTGGTCTTTCACCAGGGCGATACTTGGAGTATCTACCACTATGGAATGTGCTGCAAATACACTTTATATATGAATTTAATGTTTTGTGACACATGTTGATTAAATAAAATGTATTTGCGCAGGTGAGTTTGAACCCGTGAACTCTAGATCATCTCGAGCGTGTTACCACTCAACCGCGGAGGCCTTCGAATTATATATTTGATTGACGTTTTCTGTATAAAAAAAGCGTCATCGAAAAGCCGCGATAGCCAACCTCGTGTATTCAATGACTGCGCACCCATTTTCGGAAGGTTTCGGCGCGTATAAAGGCTTCGATCAAAAGGCTTTGTGATATTAGGGGAGAAAAGCGTTTTTCATATTCATATCTTAATTAAAAGTCACGCTTCGATGACGGGATATTATACCGGCCTCAGAATAAAGTCCATGCCGGCTTAAACTGAAACCTTAGTTTATTAAACGTAATTTCAGGAGGCTCAACTAAGGCTTGGAGGTAATCCCCAGCTGAAAGAACTGACTGAATTGTGGCGGAAAGCACTTTGTACCTACGTTTAATTATGCAGGAAAAGTTTCAACCAATTATCGGAAAGTTTTCACGTCAATAATAATAATTGGTATTATTAGATTGTTCACGTTTTAGATAGAGCTTTTCCTTGTTTCAGAACACTGCGTCACATCATTGATTTTAATAATACAACATTTTTAACTTATTGCACTATTTTTTAAATTCAAGACGGGACCGGTTTCACCTTATGACGGGCATCTTCAGACTGGTACAATTTTAAGTTAATCTATGGCATAAATACTATTAGTGTCCGGAATGGACGCTTATTGAGTCTCATAGTGAACGTCTGTGACTTTAGCCTTTGTTTTATGGCTGACAGAGGCGGCTTTACAATAACATTTAAAAATACATTCGGGTAGTTTTATTACCTTCATTATTTCGACAAGTAGGGCGCTTTTATTCAGAAATAAATGCCAACTTGAATTGATAATGATAGCCTCCGTGGCCAAACGGTTTAGACCGTTGGCTCTGGGCCAAGAGGTCAGCAAGGAGGCAGTAACAAAATAAGAAAAGAATTACAGAATTATTTATTTAATTTTTATATGAATTTTCTCTGCGAGATAGAATTGGTGAAGGCCTGGGTGGTCGAGTATCCAGAGGTCGCGGGCTCGAACCCGGCGTCCGGAAACAAGTTTTATTTTATTAATATGCGTCATAACACGTTTAATTGATATAAAATATTATTAAGTATATTTGCAAGTTTAACAGTGGTAGATACTCCAAGTATCGCCCTGGTGAAAGACCACCATTCAGAATTGAAACGTTGCTTGAAATGGCTTCAGCCGTGTTTGCTGACCAGATCTGAATAACCAGGTACCTTCAAACCTTCCTCTTCCCCATCTCCTTCCTTTCCCCACTACTTTCAGCCTCACAACATACCCCCATTGGGGTTGCCATAGTCTCACTGGCTCTAGACGGTTGGGAGCAGTTGGGACTCTTGTGCGGTATTCACAAAAAACAAATTCAAAAACAAAAATGGGGTGAATGAAGGGTTAACAAGCAAATTATTAATAATTTTTCTATTATGTATATTATTTGTCAATCCATGAATGCTCCAAATAAAATAAGATAAAATATCCAACCATTTTTAAGTGTTTAATAAAAAAATTTTGGCCGTCCATCGTTATTCAAAACTCTGGAGTTTATTTTATGTCATCAGATTTATCGAGGAGACTTTATATTTTATTTTATTTTGCCAAGTGAGCCGTATCAGCCCTCGGGCTGCACAAAACAGGCTCGGGGGTTGCGCAAAGCGGCGCCTCGTAGCATATCCCATTGGAAATTCAATTGGAGATTAAAAAACTCGAAAAATATCGTTTCAGTTGGATAAAAATGTGCCCAGAATGTCACTGAAACCAAAAAACATTGCCACAAAAGAGTATTTGTTTTTTTGCTTCTAAAATCATTTCCACGTTTTAAAAAAAAATACAAACTTCACATCACGGCTCAAACGATTAGTGACCTAGAAACTACAAACAACAATTGGGCGATTCATAAAAACGTCAGTGGCTTTAAAAATATATACATATTGTGAATACCGCACAAGTGTCCTAACTGCCCCCAACCCTCTAGAGCCAATTGGACTATGGCATCCCCATCGGTGTATGTTGTCAGACTGAAGGTAGTAGGGAGGGGAAGGGGAAGGAGATGGGAAAGAGGAAGGTTGTAAAGTACCTGGCTATTCAGATCTGGTCATCAAACACGAACAAAGCCATTTCTAGCAACGTTTGGATTCTGAATGGTGGTCTATCACCAGGGCGATACTTAGAGTATCTACCCACTCTGGAATATGTCACACATATGCTATATATTATTTTATATCAATCAAATGTGAAATAACACATATTGATTAAATACATTTTATTTGTGCACGTCGGATTTGAACTCGCGACCTCTGGCTCGTATTTAAGCGTCTTGACCACTCGACAGCGGAGGCTGTCAAAATTATATAAGAACATATTGCCGTGAGTAGAATTTTTTTTTAAATGTGGCAATCACAATTTAAGCAAGAAACTGTACAGTTTATATTACATACTTGACAATGCTGTATAATTCTACAAATTATGTAACAAGAAAATTAAAGTCTTCAATAATTAACTTATTTAAAAAAACTAAAACACATGTATTAAAAGTAAAAAATGGTGTGTTTTCTGGACTTTACAAAATACTTTTCCACACTAATTCGGTTTTATCAAATCTCACAGAACCTGCGCATTCTGTCACCAAGAATATGACCAAGGTTCACATTTCTACCGCCCTTGCGCCACTAGCATGTTTTGAATGAACTATTTCTAAAGATTCAAAGTTCATGGGTGCTGAATCCTTTTAACACGTTTGGAATTCATTTCAGACTTACTCTCGGAGGGTGTTATTCGAACGGGTGGAATTTTCATATCGCGTTGTTAAAAACGTGGTAAAAGTCTAATACCTGTTTGCCTTTTTTTCTTATCTTTTTTATGGTATTTCTCTGCACAAATGTGCTTTGACCATTATGTGACTGAAGGAAACTACACTTTTTAAAATTTATGTAAAGGTTTCTTTTACAGTATATCATTTGCTGAAGTTTGCTGGACTTTTGACTCAGTTAAATACTTGAGGAACTGGATAGGAATTTCATCCAGTACCATCTTTTTTTGTGGTTTTTAATTTAATAGGTGATTAAAAATAGTGTAAAAGATACAGGTGATGTAATTTGAACACAACAGTTCATCATTTAAAATAAGATAAAACGATTAATAAATACGGACAAGCTTCAAATTCCATATAAAACATATGAGATTACCCGGGCTATGTTCAATTGTTCATTTTCACTCTCAGAGCAATAATATAAAAGAGAGCGCTGTAGAGAGAGCTGTAGTCAGTTTTTACAAGGTTTGCCGGACTCGGCTAGATCTGAGCGTGGCTAGGACTAGGTCTAGCGTATTTATACATCTATTCATAGCACATGTCGACATAATGTTTTCATTTATTCGTAAAACCACTTTTTCACAGTATTTTTATAAACAAAAATATAGCATGTAACCTAATAAACCGTTGAGTTATGTCCATTTATTTCGCGTATCAAAACGTGTGAGCGAGTCAACGGAGACGCGGGACATGAAGAACATTCTAACAGTACTTTAAAGCGGTGTGATAATTTGGGAGATTTTGTTGTCTCTTTCTTTCTCATGGTGTACGACGCAAAAACCCGGAGAAAGTGATTTATCCCAAATTTGTATAGGTTGGGTAAAAAGAATTAGCTCTCTCTTCATATATTGTTACTTCAAGTTTTCACTATTGTGGAGAAGTCAGGAAGTTTCAGCCGGTTAGACTTACTGGAACATTAAAAAAAAACTATGTTAAAAACCGTACCCTTTCAGTCACATAAAGGTTAAAGAAAACCACCGCTGGTTATGCATCACTGAATCGTACATTTCGCACAAATTTATAACTAAGTAATCTAACACCTAGAACTTTTTACTTAACGTTTCTCTACAAATTACCACAGAAATCTCGAAGCAGCATTATTGAACGAAGTTGTATATTAATTCAGGGCTCGTGTAATCTATGGGTGCATGAAAACGTTAACATCACGCATTTTTCTAGGAATTTTACAACAAGATTGTGGTGGACACGACAATATTTTTAGCATTTTTTAATATTAACGTATTATAAGCATGCAAACATTTTCTAAGTGCCAAATATTCAAGTGTAAAATAAATATTTATTTATTATTGTACCTACTCTTTGGCACTAAAAAAACATAAACTATAGAACAAATGAAGACCCCACGGCAAGATCCTGTTAATTAACTGTTGAGTCATTCTGAGATATTTAGTATTTTGCGTTTTGTTAAAAAACAGTGTGTACCATCACAAACCCAATAACTATTTTTCGTGAATGTTATAGCTAACATTCTAAATTTAATATTTAAATTAGCATTTTATTGCATTTCTGATATTCAATGTTATTATTGTAGATAACATGTTCTTGCCATTAAAAAATATTTCAGCTTTAACAAAATTTGCAGTTATATTATATCTAATAATAGAAAATAAGATCTGTACAGCGCCATTGAGGTGATTTTTCACAAAAACGTCGCTATACAAATCATCTAAATATTATTATTATTATGAACTCTTTGATTTTCCATGTTCGTGCCATTTTCATGATCTGAAAGTGTGTTTATTGGAAAGAGCGTACCAGAATTAGTTTAGTGAAAATTCTAACTAATTTTTAACAAAAATGTTAGTTAACATGTTTTTGCCGTGGGGTCTTCAAATATTATTAGTATATTATACTAATATATTTAATAATTTATAAATAATTTTAAATTTCTCAATGTTCTCTAATCACCTCCTCAGTAGATGTTTTACCTCTTTCTCTTCTTTCTGTTCCTTTGTTAAAATTTAAATGTTATTCTATTGTTTTCTCACTGTTCTCTTATTTTATTTTATATTGTGTTCTCTCTCTGTATGTATATACTCGTATAAGCGCACACTATGTATTCTTTTATGTTTAGTTTACTTTTGTCGAAAGAGTAGAAATTAATAACATAAACATTATAAATACGAGAGATAGATATTCACACACACAAAGGTTTTATAGAAAGGATATATCAATGATTTTTTAAATTGCTAAGCAAATATCTTTGGAGTGGTTTGTGCCAAGATTTTTTTGTTTGCAACTAGGAGTTTGTAATTAATTGGGTAATACATCGGAGTAAGAATATCTATGGAGAGAGAGCTAATTCTGTTTTACCCAACCTAAACAAATTTGCGATAAATTACTTTCTCCGGGGTTTTACGTCGTATACCGTAAGAGAGAAAAGACAACAAAATTTCGGAAAATTTCACACCGCTTCAAAGTATTGTAACCATGTTCTTTGACTCGTGCGTCTCCCGGGACTCCGCCCACACGCTTTGATGTGCAACTAAACTGAACATAACTCAACGATTTTTCAGGTTATATGGGATATTTATTTTTATAAGAATACTGTGAAAAAGTGGTAATAAGAATAAACAAAAACATTGTGTCGACATGTGCTATGAATGGATGTATAAATACCGTAACTTGAGTCATTAGCCACGCCCAGGTCCAACCGAGTCAGTAAAACCTAGTAAAAACTGACTACAGATCGATCTACAGCGTTACCTCTTCTATATTATTGCTCAAAGGGTAATACGTTTTATTGTGTATATCAGAGCTGAGGATCACAGGGGCCTATCTTATATGCAAAACTAGTATAGATAAGCCCCTGTGATTACAAGTCCTCGATATATGAGGGGCTTAGAAGCAAAGGCAGCAATCTCCTTCATTTTAAATTATTTCTTGGAAAGTTGATTAAACGTTTAATGCACTTTTTTTTGTGAATATGATGATAAATTTAGAGATAATTGTTTCAAATTGTTCCTAATTTAATGTGCACTAACATTTTTGTACACTTCATTCTCCATATCTTTATAATAATCATTCAAAAGTTGACAATGCTACAAAACCGTATTTGGAGATTGCTGCCTTTGCTTCTAAGCTCCTCATTTGATGTATTGTAAGGAGTCAATTCCAAATTTAGTTGTGTGAGTGGATGAAGTGTTCTTGATTTTATGATCGTGTATTGTGTTTGTGCATGTCAGAATTGAAGGCTGATTCAATGTTGGTGTGTAACGAGTTCTGAATTATTTGTAATATGGCAGTTGTTTTGCTATATATTTTTACATGAAACCGCACAAGAGTCTAAACTGCTCCCAACCCTCTAGAGCCAGTGAGACTATGGCATCTTCAATAGGGGTATGTTGTGAGGATGAAGGTAGTGGGGAAGGAAAGAAGATGAAGCAGGAAAAGGTTGGAAAGTACCCGGCTATTCAGATCTGGTCGCCAAACATGGCTAAAGCCATTTCAAGCAACGTATTATTGTAATGCTATATTTTGGCAGAATCGTAATTTATCGGTTAATTTTTTGCTTTCCAATTTGAGAGCTCTTCAGCGTGTCTATAAGTTTGTAAAGTCATTACTAGGGCGGTTGTTTTCGTCCAAAATATTCCGTTTTTTTTGCATTAAACAAATATTAAAATTCCGCAAATATTTTCTAGCTACTGAATTTTATTTATGAATAACATTCACTCTGAAGTCTTTTGAACACTTTTTCTATTAATAAAAAACACGGAAAAAACAACCTCCAAGCATACCGATGTGTAAATGTTATTTTTTATGTTTTCGCTTCAAAATAATATCCAAAGATAAATACGCTTTTAATATAATAATTCAAGTTTATTAGGAATGCAGTTTTTACGATGAAGTAAAAACTCTTTATGAAAATTAACCTTTTAAATACCAAGAATTATGTTAGGGTTTGTAGGTAGGCACAAGGAGCATAAAATTTATTATTGCTAATCTATAATGTTCAAATATGGACTATAAAAATAAAGAAACACCTTAATTATCCCGCGACGACATTAAATTAGTCACTCGTTTGAAAATGATGAAACAAGTGGATGATTCCTATGAATTTCTGTATTGTTATTAAAAGTATGACCTGTTTTAATGAGATGATTAAGAAATTTAAAGAATCCGTTTCTTTTTAGACATCGTGCTCTTTTAACTGTAAAATTAATATTGCGCACTATCTTACCTTATAAAAAGCGAGATATCCGTTACATGTAGGCAGAGGCGTGCACTCCATATAGACACATAAACACTGCACACCTTACCGTACTCGCATACCAATATTGCATGTGAAAATAATCTACGCTTTCAAAAATACGTGCGGAAGTTCAGCTAATTGCAACGCCGCGAGCACCCCACCGACCGTGTACGAGTATAACGTGTCAAAAGCAGTAACTAAATATGCCCAATGCCGCCAACATCAGAGCAGATTATTTAATGTTCACACGACTACACAAAATATTATTTATTTATTTATTTATTTATTTATTTATTTACGCCCGTTACAGGCTTTTACATACATGTAAACATTTTTTTTTTTTAAACAACAACCTCATAAGTGCAAAAATTTATGTAAAAAAATAAATAAAAAGAGTATTGAATAGCAGATACAAAAATAATCAATAATATTCAATAAATAACAGGTCCAAAATATTGTAAAAGAAAAAAACAATACTAAGTAATAGGTCTAACTATTAGTTTAGCTCTTCCAGATGATAACAACTGTACTAAACTAAACTTATAGTTTGATATTGACGTGTTAAATATATCAGCGACATCGGAGTATACGTTTCCTAAATTTTGTATTCGTCGCATAGGCGTGTTGCATTGTGAGTTTGAAGCAGAATTGCTACAATAATACGGTAAGTACTGCCTTGTAACCGTCCTGCTTGGAACATGAAAATAAATCAAGTTTAATAATTCAGGGCTGTCAATCATTGAATTTATAACTTTGTATAAGCAAATTAAGTCGGTAATTATTCTTCGCTCAGACAATCTCAATAAATTAAGGTGACAAAGAAGATAATCGTAATTGATACATTCCCTTAATATGCCCATTTTGATGTTAATAAATCTCAAGAATTTATTTTGAACTCTTTCTATTGTAAGGGAATGAATAACATAACTTGGTGCCCACACTGTAGAGTTGTATTCAATTTGACTCCTAACTAATGACATGTACAATTTTTTAAAGGTATGAATGTTTTTAAATTGATTACATATTCTTAATATAAAACCCAACATTTTTAAAGCTTTATTTGATGCGATTTCAATATGATTATTAAAGTTTAGTTTTTGATCAAAGTATACTCCTAAATCATTTACCTCGGTTACATTTGTTAGCGAGGTATCGTTTATGGTATAATCATAAATTAGTGGGTTTTTTATTTTATAGAATCTCATAATTAGACATTTACTTATATTGAGTTGCAAATCATTTTTTAGGCACCATACAAAGAGTTTGAACAAATTACTTAACAATGTGTGACAGTCATGAACATTTCTTATAGTTTTGTAAATTTTCAGATCATCGGCAAACATCAACACTTCGACATCGCTGAAAATAGATAAAACGTCGTTTACAAATAGTAGAAACAAAATTGGTCCTAAATGTGACCCTTGAGGAACACCACTGGTAGCAATGAATTTATACGAAGTTAAGCTATCAATTTTAACAGCCAGTTCCCTATTTTTTAGATAACTGCTAAACCACATAAACAAAGATCCGGCTATGCCAAATTTCTTAAGTTTTTTTAATAATAAGTTATGATTAATTCTGTCAAATGCTTTGCTGAAATCGGTGTAGACAGAATCAACTTGTAACTTCATGGACATGGACTCGGATATATAATTTTGATATATTAAAAGATTAGACAAAGTAGATTTTCCTGAAGTAAAGCCATGTTGTTTAGGTGAGATTAGTGGTTTGATACAGTGAATGATTTTATTTAAAATAAGTTTTTCAAATAATTTGGGTATAGTTGATAAAAGGCAAATCGGTCTATAATTGCTCACTTCATTTTTATCTCCTTTTTTAAAAATTGGGGTGAGGTAACTGTATTTCCATTTATCTGGAAAGTGTCCTGTTTGTAATGACTGGTTAAAAAGAAAATGTAGTGGATATGCAAGAGTTGTGGCGCAATTCTTTAAAAAAACAGGTGGTATATTATCAGGACCACCACTCTTACTTTGGTCTAGTAGTTTCAACTCAGTCAAAACATCACCATATTCGATGTGTACATGGGTTAAATTCAAATAATAGTCTGGGGAAAAATTGGCGTGTAATTATTAGCCATGGTTGAATCGTGGACATATACACTTTTAAAAAAGTCAGCAAGTAGGTGAGCTACGTTCTGAGTATTGTTGGCCTTTTTATTTCCATAGTGCATATTAGAGGGTATACCAACATCATTATTTTTCATAGATTTCGTGTAATTCCAAAAATATTTGATGTCTCCATCAATTGAGGTTTCTACCTTATTAATATAATTACTGTAACAAATTTTAGACATATTTTTGCATTCTTTTCTTTTTCTACAGAAATCAATGTAGGTTGGTAGGGATCTCTCCTCTTTATATTTTCTATGTGAAACTTTTTTGCTTGCTATTAATTGAATTAATTCTTTGTTGAACCATTTTGGATGTCTTGATTCTTTATAATGAATTAAGGGTATGCAGTCAGTGATAATGGTATTAAGTTTGGAATAAAATGATTCTATATTATGACTCATGTCAACTGCTTTGAAAAACGACCAATTTTCTTTTAGTAAGATGATCATTAACTTCATTGTAATTGGCATTTTTGAAATTATAACTGGGACTAGTGAGTTTATTAATACTTTTGATACAGTTTTGAATGGTTACTGACAGTGGAGGATGGTGACTGTCTATGGGAAGAATAGACTCTAATGATTTACTAACTACTGTATCCTCCACATTTGAAAAAACAAGATCAAGCAGACGATTATTCGAATTATGTACATTATTAAATTGGGTGAGATTAAGAAATATTGACATATCTAATATTTCTCTTTCACATAATGTTACAGATTGGGAATCGATACAATTAAAATCACAATTTGGAAGATTGTAATCTCCAAAAATTATAAATTTATGTTTTTATGTTTTGTTTTTAAAAGTTCAACATCTTGGGAATGATTTTTGTAAGTTGAAATATTAGCTGAAGGAGGGATATACACACAACCAATAATATAATTTAGGTTTTTACCGTTTATCATAATGAACATTTGTTCGACGTCACTATTTTTGGTTTTTAGTAGTTTTGAGGATAATTCGTTATGAACTGCTATAAGAACCCCTCCACCTCTGGATCTGGAACTGGTATTGGTATTTCTATCAAGTCGGTAGATCTGATGGAAGGGTAGACCGAGCTCTGCTGAGTTGATTGATGGTTCTAGCCAGGTTTCCGTTAAAGCAATGACATCGTGTGAAATAATTGGGGCGTTTATTCGAAATTCGTTCAGCTTTGTTCTTAGTCCTCTGACGTTCTGGTAGTAAAATCTTCTCGATGCGGGCTTGACGAGTTTATCATATGAGGAGGTGAGTCGCATTTTACTCAGTTTTTTGAAAGGCTTTAACTATTTTTGGTATTCCGTTAAAGTGTTTGATTCGCAAATCACTTTCGCCTTTTGATTTTCTATCTTCCATTTCGTTCCAAAGGTCTGATAAATGTTGCCTTTGTTGAAGAGTTCTGTCTGGTTTGATAAATATTCCATCGGGTATTTTTTTTTTGTTAAGTAGAATCATTTTCACGATGTGGAGGTCGACAAATTCAACTTTAATAGGCCTAGTTTTGTTGGAAACTTTACTTCCTAGCCTGTAAATTTTAACTCCTTCAGGATTATACCGATCAGTTAATTTACTAATGACTTCGGAAACTTTTTTTTCGTCTTCTAAGATGTTAACCGTGTTAGAGTTGGAAGAACACTCTGGGACGTTGAGTAAGATGACGTTCTTCGAGCGGTTCTTACGTCCTTCCATCTCGGCGAGCATCTCACTGATTGGTGTTGTTTCCTGTTGCAATGTTTTCTTGTCAATGATCTTTTCAAAGGTCGTGACTTTACCCTCCAGGATCCCAATGTTTACTCCTAGATCCAACATGGTGCCAGAGAGATTTGAAAGTTTAGTTAGTATTTTAGACATTTGATCTTTTGTTATTTTTAGAGCCGGATCAGTAATGGCACTGTGAATGCCATTGATTTCTTCCTTGGCTTTATTCAAAAAATAAAGTGCGTCGTTTGGATTCATTATTGTAGTTAAGATTTTTTTTTTTTTTTTTGCAAAAGATATATGGGTGTCAGCCCTGCTCACAAAGTAATTAACACTGGTACCTGAGGCGCCAACAACTGTCTAGTGAGTGCGAGGGAGAAATGCGATAATACACGTTTCCTAACACTGGTTAGAGCGAGACGTAAAGAACACAATTTTTCACAAATTACTGAAGTGATCAAATTACAGTAATCACAAATTTAAATAAAGTTTTGTATTTTTTTCACTGTTTACTATGAACAGAATTTATCTCTGCACTTTATTGTTTTTACAAGCTGGTTTTGGTAGTGGTCACTAATGACACTTATATCAAAAATATGAAAAAGTCACTCTCTAGTAATTCCGTGAGGAGAACTGGGTCCAGTCTGCCAAAGGGGTAGATAATCCTTCCCGACACAGATCGTACACTTTTAAGAGAATATTTAATTAGTATAACACAGAGAAAACTTAATAAATATGTGTTTTTAATAAATTTTATGAGAGCTAAAACAAACAGCTGTCACTGAGGTTGTTGTTACAAAATTCATATCTATGCATGTATTCTGTGAGTTGTGTAAGCTTTCAAGTGGCTTGTTTGTGTTAGTATTTTTGAAAGTGCCGAGGCAGTGTTTTTACAGAACAAATTTAATGGAACATTCCTATTATCTCTATTATCAATTAATCCACTGTTTTTCCTACTGCCTACTATGTAGGTGAATAGATGCCCGAATGGCTAAATCCTCAGAGCAACAATAAACCAGGAGGAATAACTTGTGTAGTCAGGAGTGTTAATTTTTTCCTAACTCTGGCGTGGCTAGGGTTAGAACTAGCGTATCAATACATCCATTCATAGCACATGTCGACATGATGTTTTGTTTATTTGTATAATCACTTTTTCACAGTTTTGTTATCAACAAAAATATAGGATATGACCTAAAAAACCGCCACGTTATATCCTGTTATGTCGCATGTTTTGCTAAACGAAGGCGGAAAACATGCTCACATAACGAAAAGTGGTGCAATATTATGTGATGATTTGCGTTATCTGTTTCTCTCTCACGGTTTACGACGTAAAAACCCGGAAAAAGTGATTTATCGTAAATTTGTATACGTTAGGTTAGGTTAGGTCTAGCTAAATACGTTGTCTTTATCTCTAAGTAAATTTTATTACATGTTCATTAATTTTATGTTATTTTATTTTTAAATATTTTTCTTTTCAAGTGAGCTTTTAGTTTGCGACAGAAAATCCAGGCTATCTGATCATACGAGTATAATTAGTTCCTTCAACGTGATATTTCAATGTGAGTACTTATTTTGATTAATTGCGATTTTTAGTTGTTACCTGCAAAACACCGCTAATTAGGAACGGCACATGGCTGGCACTTTAATGGTACAGAGTCAGATCTCGTGAATTTGTATTATTAAATTATATTAAACAAAACTTAAATAATATATGTAAAGTTAAGGATTGGTGAAGTTTCTGGAATAATATGAAAGTCTGCGAAGTTTTCCACGATTCAACTGTGTCACACTGCTAAAATTATGAAATTGGAGATTTTGGTTTGCTTTTTGTTTCGTTTCCCTTCATGTAGATCTTTTGTTAATTAAATTAATTCGAAGGTAAAGAAGGTTCACAGGTGTCGTGAAGGACATTGATGTTCATATCAGGTCCCGGTATTTACTGTCACCGTTGTGAGTCAATTTTACGAAGTGGGGAATTTGTACCCACCACACGTATCTTGTCAGAAAAACCAGCGCCCTTGAGGTGATTTTTCACAAAAAACGGCGCTATACAAATTGCCCAAATATTATTATTAGGTAAGCAATATGATATTATATAACTTATAAACTTCTGAACGGTGTATTAATAATACTTGACATCCTGGCGGAAATTGGATTTTATGTCCCTGATAATTTCACGCGAGGCCGCCAACACAGGCTTCTATTTCTTCCCAGGTGCAGAAATAACTTACCAATGGTGATGCTTCTGGGAAGACTAACTAGGTTAATTAACTGCCTGGTAGGAAATTTGGATTTTTTTCACACGAGCTACAACAAGTTTAAGCAAGAACTAACTATTCAGTTATAACTTTATTATGTACTACTATAATTATGGTTACCATTTTAGAACATTTAATTATATATTACAGCGAATTTCAGCATGCTTTTTTATTAATTTTTAAATGATGAAAGTAATGAAACTAACCATTAGGCATCTTGTCTAATTTAACAGTTCAGTTGATGTTTGAAAGCTTCCACAGTTCATGATAAAAAGTACGCAGAGGGCTGAAAAAAGTTGCAGTGATTTCAGACAGGAATGACTGTGCAGATTTCTTGACGCCAGGGCTCACAGTGTTGTAAAGTTTATTCTGCTTTACACAAAAAAATATCTGCTTTATTTTACATTTCTAAATATGATATTGCCATTTGAATAATATTTTGATTAAACTTAAAACTTAAATAAGTGGAAATTTTATACCGAAACGAACAATTAAAAATAATTGCTGAGTGTTTTATTATGGTCACTTTCTATGTTATTTGTTTACCTGATCGGATGTATTTTGAAACTTCTAAATTAATTAGCTCCCACGGTTATGGAAATAAATCATATTTAATTAATTATGACATGGTTTTGTAATTTTATAATTGTTTTTACAAAAGTTAATTTTTTGGTTTGTGTCGATAGTGTTTAGTCACATAACACATAATTTGAACGGCAGTGAATACCGCATAAGAGTCCCACCTGTCTGGAGCCAGTGGGGCTATGGCATCCCCAATCGGGGTATGTTGTGAGGCTCAATGCAGTGTGAAGGGGAAAAAATGGGAAGAGAAAGGTTGGAATGTAGCTGGCATAATCACAGCTAAAGCCATTTAAAGCAACGTTTCCATTTGTAATGGTGGTCTTTCACCAGGGCTATAGTTACCATGACTATTTACCACTCTGGAATGTGCCGCGAATGTATTATTTTACATTAATTAAATTTAAAATTCCATATATATTTATTATTTAGGATTATCAAATAAAGGATAAGTGTTCAAATAACTATATAATCTCAAATCAGCAGAACAAAATATTTGCTAAAAATAATAATAATGTAATAACAGTGAATTTATAATATAAAGCACAGTTTTGTGATATTTCACCTCACATGCGCTTTCCACCAAATTACCTAACTTATTTATTTATTTGGCTAACATTAACTTTTTGTTTCTTTCATTATTTTTAAAAATTAACTATCCCACTAGGTCATAAAACCTGTTCTAAGGTAGGTGACAGTGAGTACAAGTAGAATAATATGGTAAAATGATGATATTTATTACACAATGTTAGATGGTGCAACAGATACTGACCGTAAAACTCTCTTGATACCATATAAGATACATTGACAGTAGGTAAAGTTGCAAGGCACTAAATCCCATAATTATAACAACGAGAAAATAATATATAACAGATATGTGTATGCAAATTAACTAACTAACTAACCATCGCGCCGTTTCACCGCAGAGGTAGGCAGAGAAAGAGAACGCCCACAATACACTCTGTCTTGGCACACTTCGTTCACATTAATACATACTCTTCTGTTATACTGACTCTTAACATGGTCCGATTCTAGTATTTGATTTACTTGATCGCGCCATGTCTTCCTTGGGCGTCCCCGACTTCTGCTACCATTCACTTTTGGATCATATCTTCTTTTCACACTCCTTTCTTCGTTCATTCGCTTTACATGGCCGAACCATCTAAGCGTCCCTTTTTGATCCTATTCATTACGCTTACATTAGCCTTGCATTTTTCCGGATTTCATAAATGGTTTTACCGCACATACTTTTTAGGGATCTCAAATCATGAAAAATGTTCAGATATGGGTATAACAGTGCGTGTGTCCATCAACAATTTAACATAGAAAAATAACTAGAAGAAAAGGGTGTAAAAAATCCTGTTGAAAAAATGTATAAATATGAAAAAAAATGGTATTACATGTTATTAAAGACAGTTAACGTGTTGGTAAAAATATTAATATTAAATTATTGTAAAATTGAGTTACAATGTATTGTAAGTTGATAAACAAATTATTATTTCATTAAATATATTATTATTTTTTTAAAGTTGTAACATAAGTCTTAATTGTAAGTCACCAGTTAAAAATATTAGTTGTAAGCCATTAGTAATAAATTTTGACTGTAAGTTATCAGTTACAACTTTAAATGACAAGTTATAGGTTATATAAATTAATTTATAAAGCGCCCTTAAGGTGATTTTCCCACGAAAACGGCGCGATAAAAGTTATGCGTTTATTATTATTATTAAAAAACATCAGTTTGCCCAATTGATAACTTCGCTACCTTCAATAGAAACTAATATAAACTGCCTTGTTAATTTGGTCGGCCAAACAATTCAATTTAGCCAAGTAAATAAATTAACACTGTCAGGGGTTTTTAAAATTAATTTCGTAAATGTATTGTTCGCATCTGGCGCCAGCCGAGGGCGGGAACACAGCACAGGGATAGGGGACGGGACGGAGAAGGGGTGATCGATATAGAGATGAATTGTTTGCGAAATGCAATTTTCACCCTGTCAGGGAAAAAGATATCAAATATACAGTGGTCGCCTTTGCCGTTGACGTAGACTATAGAACGAAATTATAAACTAACTGACTAACTAACCATCAGCCCATTTCCGAAGGCATAAGCAGAGAGGATGGACCGCTATAAAACCCTGTCTTAGCATATTAATTATCATTTTAACTATCCTCAATCTAATTTCCTTTTCTTTGATTTGACAAATATGTTAATATGAATTCATACGTTTCATCTGGATTTTTATATCCCTAGCTTCGGGTACATTGTTTTTTTTTAATCTGTTGATGTACACATGCACTGTTTTACCCAAATCTGAACCTTTTTCTCTCATGATTTAGATAGTTTTAATTTGTATACATATTATTTTCTCCTTGTTAGTTAGTCTGATTAGCAAAAATAATTTAGTATAAAGCGCACTTGAAGTGAAATATCACAAAACTGCGCTAAATAAGTTCAATGTGATTATTATTATTAGCACATACTCTTTGCTTCATTCACTTGCATGCGTTGTCTTGTACATAATCTTCTGTTATTTTGACTCTTGACATGACCTGAATCAAGTTTTCGATTCACTTGATGGTGCCATGACTTCCTCGGGCGTCCCCCACTTCATCTACCATTTACTTTTGCGTCGTATATTCTTCTCACATTATTTTCTTCGTTCATCCATTCTACGTGCTTAAGTCATCTAAGCGTCCCTTTCTTAATCCTCTTCATTACGTTTATATCAGCCTTGCATTATTTCCGGATATCCACATTTTCAATACGGTCATAGCGCACACTCTTTGCTTCATTCACATACATGCATCGTCTTATACATAATCTTCTGTTGTTTTGATTCTGGACATGGCCCGACTCAGGTATTTGATTCACTTGATCGTGCCATGTCTTCCTCAGGCGTCCCCGACTTCGTCTACTATTCACTTCCATGTCATATATCCTGCTCACACTCTTTTCTTCGTTCATCTGCTCCGCGTGCCATCTAAACGTCCCTTCCTCAATCCTCTTCACTACGCTTACATCAGCCTTGCATTCTTTTCGGATATCCACATTTTCAACACGGTCATACATTGTTTTACCACACATACCCCTCAAGGATCTCATAATATTCAAAATTTACGGCTTAGTAATTTGAACTTAAGTATTTTATTCATTTGTTCGTGTCATGTCTTCCTCGAACAAACCCGACTTTTTTATCATTCACTTTCGCGACATATATTCTCCATACACTAATTTCTGGATTTTTCCGCTCTGCGTGCCCAAACCGAATAAGCGTCTCTTTCTTAATCACGTTCATTACGCTTACATCTCTACGATCTTCACATTTTATTCATACAAACTTAGTAAATAAGTAATTAATTTGCAATACAAAATAAATTAGATAAACATTCTTAAATAATTTTCTAAGCTTAAATCATTTGAACCTGTATAAATTTCCAACTTTCGACAAATTTCAATACAAATACATTTTCACCCCTAGGTGTTGGCCATTAAAGCCTTACCTACCCTTAAATTATTATACAGAGCGCAACGCTGCGGAAGAAATACATAAGTATATATTTATTTATCTGTACAAAATTAAGGCTAAAAGCGATAACAGGTATTGATAATAAAGAAACATTATTGTAACATTTTTGTACGCTCAATTGACTTTAAACTATTTTCTTTGTAAATATGTAGGACCGTACAAGTGTGAACTGATGTTGATGTGAATTAAAATTATTACATTGTAAAAGTAACCTTTCCAAATCCCTACCTACCTATAATGTATTTTAGCAGACATTATTCTATATTAGAAATGGGTGAATTGAAGCAACATTGAAGCAAGACTTTCTTGCACAGTCAAGTTACATCCCGTGGTTAGTTTAGTAATAATCTTAGAGTATAAAGAGTGGTATCTATCCAAGGCAGTGTAGTCAGTTTTTGATGATTTTTACCGCACTCGGCGGACCTGGGCGTGGCTAAGACCAGTGGCGGCTCGTGACTTTTGAGTGTGGTAGAGTGTTAAGATAAAAATACGGCGTTATTGATGTTGTGGTAGTCGAAAATGATTTAAATTTTTTCAAAATTTTAATTTTTTGTATAAGGATTTTCAGGATTTTTCAGTTTTGGTGGTGCACTGCACGGCTTGCTGAAAAATCTTCATACATAAAATGAAATTTAAAAAAAAGTAAAAATCATTTTCGGCTACAACAGCATCAATAATAACGTTTCCTTTCAATCTTGGCACTCTAGCACACTAAAAAGTCACGAGCCGCCACTGGCTAAGACTAAGGCTAGGGTATTCGTACATCCATTCATAGCACATATTTTCACAGTATTGTTATCAACAAAAATATAGCATAAAACCTAAAAACCCGTTTAGTGGCATAGTAAAAGATGTGGGCGGAGTCTCGCAGTGACTCAGGAGCCCAATATCATTGTGACAGTACATAGAAGCGGTGTATTATATTTGATGTCGCTTTCTCTCTCATGGTGTGCGACGTAAAAACCCGGAGAAAGTGATTTATCGCAAATTTGTATAGGTTGGGTAAAAATAATTAGCTCTCTCTCCATACATTGTTACTCCAAGGTAATACCGTTTTAATTTGAGTGCAGTTGTGCAAATCGTAATCGCTAAAAATGCAACACATTTACAATAAAATACGAGTGTTTGGTTTTTTAACCACAGTCAGCACAACAGAAGAGTAAGTACAATTCGATGCATGCGTGTAAATGAAGCAAGGAGTGTATGTCAAGAAATGGTTGTGTGACTGTCCATCCTCTCTGCCTACCCCTGCGGGGAAACGGCTTAATGTTTATTTTTTAACCTAATAATTAATGCTTTCAAAATTTGAAATTTTCTGTCTATGTCTATATTTTATCTAAATTACGACAGCTGGCATATATTGCCGTTTTCCATTAATCTATCTCAGAAGTAAACACTGGCTCAATATATACATGTACATATATCTTTATTGAAAATTATAGATGGCAGCACTTTCGATTGTAGCTAGCACGCGGATAATTCCATAGCGAGTGTACGGTAGACGTTTTGCGGCATTAATTCCAACAGATAATCTGTATTGACACATACTCCATGGATTACCATGGATACACCGATATTAAAAAAGCAACCTTTCAAAGAAATACGTCCGTTGTCCACATTATTCTGGCCTTTAAGGTGACCTAACTTGGATAAATGTTGACTTAGGATAATCTTATTTAGAGCTATCCCTGTTGGCAGATATTTAATGCGTGAGTACGAATGTATGTATGTACTTATAGTGCGTGTGAAAACAAGATAGGCCTCGTCTTATAAAAGTATTTTACCATAGAGATGAATTCCTACTATAGAGGATACCCAATATACTCTATAAAGCACCATGTCAAGTGTAAATGATATAAAACATACATAAGATCTCTAATTTTGAAACTGTTAATTCGTGGTGGAATTCCATTTTAATGATTTAATAAAACAAATTTTTAACTTTATTCCACTTTTATTTTATGACTGGACCGGTTTCAGCCTATGACGGCCATCTTCAGACTAGTCCGAAGACGGCCGATGGACTAGTCTGAAGATGGCCGTCATAGGCTATATTATTATTTTGCATTAAAATAAAATATCAAATAATATGTAGCATATTTGCGGCATGTTCCAGAGTGGTAGATACTAAGTATCGCCCTGGTAAAAGACCAACGCTAAGAATCGAAACTTTGATTGAAATGGCTTTGTACTTCCAACAGATAGGTACCTCTCAACTTTCTTCTTTGCCATCTCTTTACTCTCCTCAATACCTTCAGCCTCACAACATGTTTCAATGACATGGCTCTGGCTCCAGACGGTTGGGAGTAGTCGGTACTCTTGTGCCGTGCTCAACCAGATCTGAATAGCCTGGTTCCTTTCAACCCTCGTCTTCACCGTCTCCTTTCCCTGCCTACTCTCTTCAGTCTCACAACATACCTCAATGGGGGACGCCAAAGACACATTTACTTCGGGCAGTTCGGGTTCTGGTGCGGTATTCATCTGAAGAAATAACATTTGGTTGGTAGCAAAGTATTTTTATTGCCATAAATTTTATTGAATTAATATAATATTATGTGATAACACCTTTAATTGATATACGAGTACAATAATATATAGAATATTTGCAGCACGTTCCAGAGTGGTAGATACTCTAAGTATTGCCCCGGTAAAAGACCGCCGTTCAGAATTGAAACGTTTCTTGATCTGAATAGCCAGATCATTACTTACTTTTCTCTTTCTTATCTCCTTCCCCTCCCCATTACATTCAGCCTCACAACATACCTCGATTAAGGATGCCAAAGTCCCACAGGCTCTAGACGGTTGGGAGCAGTTGACACTCTTGTACAATATTTACTACAAAAATATAAAAAAAAAACTTTAGCCGTGTTAAGTGACCACATTTGAATAACCAGGTATTTACCAACCTTCCTCTTACCCATCTCTGTACCCTACCCATCACTTTCAGCCTCACAACATACCCCAATCGGGGATGCTAAAGTCCCACTGGCTCTAGACGGTTGGGAGCAGTTTGCACTCTTGTACGGTATTCATATAAAATATAAATAAAAAAGTGAACTACGCAAAGTATTTCAATTGCAATGTACCTAATACATGCGAATGGAAGAAGAAGTCGGCAGCGTCCCAGAAAGAACTATGATCAAGTGAATACAACTCTTTATTCTTTACTTTATGTCTTTGGTCGTAATAGCGGCAGAGCATGGATGTATACCTAGTTATTATACTTCAAGTCGGGGATAGGGGTGACATAGATACCTGCCGTTAAACAACCATATTATACAATCTCATAGCCGAGATAAAATCCCGTAGGAAATACATCACAATGAACCAGAATTTGTTGAGCGATCCGGCAAGCCTGACTGAGACGGGAATATCCGGAAGGAAAAAGGAAAACGTAGCTAGAGCAGGTAGAAGAGAATAATGCGAAGTCAGAGCCATATTGGAAATATTAAAAATGAGACGGTTGGATGGTGTTGCCATAAATAATAGCACAGAATGGCGGGCATTTCAAAGCTCTCTTTAAACGGGCCAAATTCTCAAAATATCGTACTAAAACGTAAAATTTAGTTAGAAATTTTCCAGTGTTTTTTTATTTATTTTTTAATTTGTAAAAAAAAGACAAACATTCCCGGATTACGAATAAACTGACAGTATTTTAAAAACTCCCACTGCCGTCATAATAAGAGGAAGATGTTGCTTGCGCAATGATGGAGGATTTTGTTAATTTATTAACTTTTTGTTTCTTACATTATTTTTTTACATTGCCCACCTCACTAGGTCATTAGATGTTATGAGGTAGGTGACAGTGAGTACAAGTAGAATAATATTAAAAAAATGATATTTGTTACACAATGCTAGATGATGCAACAGACACTGACTGTAAAACTCTCTTGATACCATATAAGATACATTGACAGTAGGTAAAGTTGCAAGGCACTAAATCTTATAATTAAAGACAGTGGATACGATACAAATATACATACATTTTACATCGTAACAATCCTACAATTGTTTATAGTGAACACATTACATTTTAAACCTAAAGAAAGGACTTAGCAGAAGTATTGAACCCACGATTCCCTTCGTTCTACGATTGTGAAATGCGTAATTTTTTTTCTCACTAGATGTGTAAAAAAATAATTTGCGTACATCCAAATAAAAATACAAAAACAAAAAAAAACAAACAAACGAAGTCTGGATAGGAATCCGACGCGTTTGTTCACTCAGCTACTGACCGGTGGATTATTTACTAATTTAATAAGGGCGGATTGTTTCAAAATTTCATAACATTTGACGTCGTCACAATTCAACGATTAGCGCCATTTTGTTGTTTGACATTTGAACGGTCACCGTTAAACGCCGATTGTCTATTCGTTTGAGGTTTTTTTTTATTTTATACTAAATACCGCACGAAGTCTCAACTGCTCCCAACCGTTTGGAGCCAGTGGGACTATGGCATCCCCAAATAGTTGTTCTAGTTAAATGTTCTGAGGCTGAAGGTGATGGTAGGGGAATGAGATAGGGAAGATGAAGTTTGGGAAGTACCTGGCTATTTAGATCTGGTCATCAAACACGACTAAAACCATTTTAATAATGTTTCAGTTTTGAATGGTGGTCTTTCAACAGGGCGATACTTAGAGTATCTACCACTCTGGAACGTGCCGCAAATATACTATACATTTTTTACAGTGAATTAATTTGTGAAATAGCACACATTGAAATGTTAAAATTTTATTTGCGCATGCTTGGATTTGAACCCGCGACCGTAAATACGGACCGTATGGATTCATAGTCGAGGATCGTAACCGCTCGACTACGGAGGCTATGTTTTTTTTTTCTATGCTAACTTCACCTATTTTCCCTTGTTGTTTGACAAGTAAATATTATTCATTTCTTTCTTACCTAGAAAAATATACTATAAGCCAGTTGTGGCTTGTTTTTGCCGCTAGGCCCTGCTTGCGTCTTTTCCTGGATTACGCCTGATGGTGAGCTTTTCAATAAATGCCAATAATATTTATGCGTATTTCGATAATTCCATATCAAATAAAATCGATAAGACAAACAACCTGTTTAGTGGGGATTCTATTCCACCAAGCTTAAGGCAGATAACATATCTGTAATATTATAGTCTTAGAGTATATAGAGTGGTATCAATCCAAGGTAGTGTAGTCAGTTTTTGATGATTTTACCTGACTCGGCAGACCTGGGCGTGGCTAAGATCAATGCTAGGGTATTTATACATCCATTCATAGCACATATCGACATAATGTTTTTGTTTATTCGTATAAACACCTTATCACAGTATTGATATCAACAAAAATATAACATCTAACCTAAAAAACCGTTTAGTTATGTCAAGTTTAGTGGCATAGTAAAAAAGGCAGAGTCCCGCGGTGACACAGGAGCCCAAGATCATTGTGACAGTACGTAGAAGAGGAGTATTATATTTGTTGTCTGTTTCTCTCTCATGGTGTAAGACGTAAAAACCCGCAGAATGTGATTTATCGCAAGTTGGTATCGGTTGGGTAAAAATAATTAGCTCTCTCTCCATACATTGTTTCTCCAAGATTATAGTAATAATATTTAAAACTTCGTGTATAAAAATTCTTTCAATATTTATTTTTGTTTTCGATTCAATAATTTAAGTGATCGATCTAATTTGTTACCTATATAATTTGATTACGAAATTTGTTTTCCGTACAACTATCTTTTCAAGATTTCAGTCAAAATGCTGACCCATGTGAAAGTGACTTGGTCTAAATTCTTTGCAGAATAAGACAGCGTGTAGTATTATATTCAAATTCGTATAAATGTTTTCATTTCGGTTAATTTATGTTTACACAACTCACGAGGGAAGCGAGGTTCTACGGCTCGGAGCGGGAGGTTCTATGACTCATGTTTTAGCTTCTCATGACTCTGATATTTTATTAATAGCGTAAAAATCTGTTAAACACGGTTAGATCAATCGCCGTAAGGGGCGCCAATGTTTGCAAAATATACACGATACACGAGAAGAATTATAAATGGTAATTTTCGATCATACGTAAAAGAGTCTGGAATTTTATTTCGATTACGCTACTTCACGATTAACTCACTATGTCCTTTTTGACGTGTGTGTCAAGAATTAACTGTTACTTGGTTGATATTGATTCAACAAAACCCATGGGAATCATTTTCTAGACAATGTCAAAAGTTTATTATTTGCATTTAAGATCGAGGCAATGAAAATAACTCACCATTAATATTTAGGACACATTTGCCACAGTGCATTTGTTACAGTTCTTGCAGAAACGCATGGTCCGTTTGATAAATTCTCCCATCTTAACAAACGGAATGCAATTTTGGGGCACTGACGTCAGGTGGGAATGCTGTCCTTGTTCTACAGGTATTTCAATGGAAGATGCTCCGAGGAACTTGTGTCATGGGTTATTCTGACTCTTCACATGGCCCGACTCAAGTATTTGATTCACTTCATGGTGCCGTGTCTTCCTCGGGCATCCGCTACTTCTTTTTCCATTCACGTTTGTGCCAATTATTATATTCATACTGCTTTATTCGTTCGTCCAATCTACATGCCCGAAACATCTATGCGAAAAAAGCCAACTAACCACCGAAACCACCAAATAAAATATTTTAATGTAATAACAAAAATGCCACTGCATTACGATCTCAAAACCATAGTGAGGCTAGTAGATATATGGCATACCTGTTAAATTAATAATGTAGATTTTTTTCTCATTACACAAAAGCTACGCTATTAAGATATATATTTTTTATCGCCATGCATAAATTATAAGGTGACCAATAAAAAGTAAGGCACTCCTGAGGGCTATTCAAAACTTTCGTTTAATAAAAGGGCCGACTAAATTTAAAAAGTTTGTTTCAAACTCCAATGAAAAGGCTTCTTCTGAGTATTACCTTTCGCCCAGTAAGCACTAAAACATCGTATAAAGGAGTGATTTGATTGCTCAAGTAACCGGCCTTCGTAGCGTAGGTTGGGTAACATCAAATCCAGAGGTTATTAATCTCAGAGCAAGATCATATACGGAGAGAGAGCTTAATATTTTTACCTAACCTATACAAATTTACGATAAATCACTTTCTCCGGGTTTTCACGTCGTAAACCGCGAGAGAGAAAGAGACGAGGCAAGTTGTCACATAATTTCGCACCACTTTTTTCATCATGTTTTCCGTCTCTGGCGACTCCGCCCACTACGTTTTGTTATGCAACATAACAGGACATAACTCAACGGTTTTTTCAGGATATATCCTTGGAGTAAGAATAGACATGGAGAGCTAAATATTTTTACCTAACTAATACAAATTTGCGATAAATCACTTTCTACGGGTTCTTACGCCATATACCATGAGAGAGAAAGAGATAAAACAAGTCGTCACATAATATTGCAACACTTCTAAATTTGTAAGAATGTTCTCCGTCCGCGCTAACTTCACATCACCGAGTCGCATAAGTTACGTCGATGGATTTTGCGGTTATTTCCTATATTTGTGTTGATTAAAAAACTTGCAGTGGCCATACAAATAAATCAAACATGATGGTGATATGTGCTATGGGGGAATGTTCAAATAAGACCAAACAAAGATTATAAAACATCACTTTTCTGAGGTATTTCAACAGTTTTAAATATTTTTGACCAAACTTTACAATTATTACATTTTTAATAATATAAAGACATTTGATCAACAAAAAGCTTCCATCATTATTTAGGCAAACCTTCTGTTATTAGTGTTTAGTGATATTTTGACTTTATAAATTATAGGTGTATGTATTTTCTTTCGTTTAATGTGTTCAAATATGTTTATTAAAAATCTCCAAATTCAATGTGGGCGGTAACTAATAGGCTATCTAAAATCCTTAAACACATATTTGTCTCTTTCTATCGAGTCAGTATAAAGTCAACAATACTGACTACACTGTTTCGCAAAGGTACCTCTATATAAATATTCTTACTCTAAGATGGAGAGAGAGCTAAATATTTTTACTCAACTTATACAAATTTACGATAGATCATTTTCTCAGGGTTTTTACGTCGTAAACCGTGAGAGGGAAAAGACCAAGACAAGTTCTCACATAATATAGCACCACTTTTCGGTATGTAAGCACGTTTTGTTCTTCCGCGTCGCCAGCGACTCCTACCACTCATCCCATCCTATATTTTTGTGCATAATTATTTTGTGAAAAAGTGGTTTTACAAATAAACGTTGCATTGTTGCATATGAATGGATGTAAAAATACCCTAGCCCTAGCCACGCCCGAGTTATAAAAAAATCAACAATCCTGACTACACAAGGTATCCCTCCTGGTTAATTATTGCTCTGAGGTTATAATGGAAACGCCTGGAGGCTTGCTTTAAAAAAAAGGACATTTCGACTAGCTAACCATAAAAAAATTAAGAATGATTTAGTGGGCAAAAGAGTCCTAAAAGGGCCTAACTGTTCCCAACCGTCTGAAGCCAGTGGGACTTTAAAATCTCAAATTAGGGAACGTTGTGAGGCTGAAGGCAGTGAGGAAAGGAAGGAGAAAGGGAAGAAGAAGGTCGGTAAGTACCTGGCTATTCAGGTCTGGTCACCAAACACGTCTAAAGCCATTTAAAGCAACGTTTCGATTCTAAATGTAGTTGTTACCAACTGTCTAGCGCCAGTGGAACTATGGCATCCCCTATCGAGGAGTGTTGTGCAGCTCAAGGGAGTGGGAAGGGGAAAATATGAAAATAGGAAGGTTGGAATTTACCTGGGTATTCAGATCTGGTCACTAAGCACGGCTAAACCTATTTCAAGCAACGTTCCGATTCTGAATGGTGGTATTTCACCAGGGTGATACATGGAGTATCTACCACTCTTTTATATATACTTTAATATGAATATGAATTAAATGTGTTATGAATAGCGTTGTGACCGCTTTCAAAGAACTACTTCTTTTGGCAACAGTTCCTACTTCATTCATTGTTCATTGAACAAATACTTCAATTGAAGTCGGTAGTTCATTTTAGTGTTCATTCATTTCAATAACTTCATTTCATTGAACAAATACTTCAATTGAAGTCGGTAGTTCATTTTAGTGTTCATTCATTTCAATAACTTAATTTCATTGAACAAATACTTCAATTGAAGTTGGTAGTTCCTTTAAGCGTTTATTCATTTCATTAACTTCATTTCATTGAACAAATATTGCAATTGAAGTTGGTAGTTCATTTTAGCCTTCATTCATTTCATTGAACAAATACTTCAATTGAAGTCGGTAGGTCATTTTAGCCTTCATTTATTTCATTAACTTCATTTCATTGAAAAAATACGGCAGTTCATTTTAGCCGTCATTCATTTTCACTGAAAGAAGTACTTCAATCTGCGAGGCATTTTGGCGAGGAACGGGTTCCAGTTCTTTTCGTTTTCAAAACTTTACCGACTATTACGTGCTTTTTCGGCGAGGAACCGGTTCCAAAAAGAAATTCAAATCTCTTTTTTGCGAGTTTTAGTTCAATTGAAGTGTTCATTTTAAAGAACTAACAATTCGTGAAGCATTCACAAAACATTGAAGTTTTTCCCAACGCTAGTTATGACTCATCTTTATTAATTAAATAAAATTTAATAGAGCACGCCGGGTTTGAACTGGCGACCTCCAGGTCAGTAATTATATCATAAATGATAAATATAAGCTATATAATACTATGATGTTTTCTCCCGCATTTATTACGATGTAATTCTAACCCTCGGGCAGTCCATCATTTCCGTCCTGGAATGTGCCGCAAGTATGCTATTTATTGTTTTGTGTTATTTAATTAAATGAGAAATAGCAGATTAATTTTAAGAAATATATATTGCGGCTTGCATTCGTTTTTTCATCACGCCTCTTTTGCCTTGGGCCGTTTTTGGCTCAGTCAGTTGACAGTCTACGAATAGAGATGTCGCATTTGTGTCAGTAGTAAGCGTGGATTCTTGGAACCAAGAGCCTGTTATGGCATCCCCAATTGGGGTGCGTTCTAAGGTTGAAGCTAGTGGGGAAGGGAAGGAGATGGAGAAGAGGAAAGTCAGGAAGGACCTGGCTATTCAGATCTGATCACCAAACACGGCTAGACCATTTAACGACCTCCATTGTCGAGTGGTAAGACGCTCGACTACGAATCCAAAGGTCGCGGGTTCAAACCCGGAGTGCGCCAATAACTTTTATTTAATGAATATGTTTCATAACACATTTAATTAATTTAAAAATAATAAAAAGTATATTTCCGGGACGTTTCACAGTGGTATATACTCTAAGTATCGCCCTGTTGAAAGACCAACATTCAGAATCGAAACGTTGCTTGAAATGGTTTAAGCCGTGTTTGGTGACCAGATCTGAATAGCCAGGTACTTCCCAACCTTCCTCTTCCCTATGTCCTTCCTCTCCCACTACCTTCAGTCTCACAACATACCCTATTTGTGGATGCCATAGTCTCACTGGCTCTAGACGGTTGGGAGCAGTTGAGACTCTTGTGCGGCATTCATATAAAAAAAAAATCCAGCAACGTTTCGATTCGGAATAGCGGTCTTTCACCAGGGCAATACTTAAAGTATCTACCACTCTGGGACGTGCCTCAAATACACCACATATTATTTTATACTAATTAAATGTATAATGTCACATATTAATTAAATTAAATTTATTTGTAAATAAAACACATGAACTTTGTTTATAACAACTTTATTATTTAATATTACGTTAACCGGTTTCGGATGTACCCTTCCATCATCAGGACAATATAAAAATTAATAATTAGTAAAAAAATAATATTGTCCTGACGATGGAAGGGTACTTCCGAAACCGGTAGACATAATATCAAATAATAAAGTGGTTGTAAACAAAGTTTATGTGTTTTATTAATAAATATGGCAAACCACAAAGTAAATGCTTTTTACGAATATGTAAATTTATTTGGGCCAGCAAGGATTTGAACCCGCGACCTCTGGATTCGTAGTTGAGCGTTTCAACCACTCGTCCATGAAGGCCGTAAAATCTTAGATGAATTAAATAATGTAGATACGTTACTGCGACAACGCGCGTGACTGTACTAAACTAAGCCAACGTGGCATACCTGAGATTTACTGCGTTTATTCTCGCACAAACATTCGTTTGAAAAACAAGCTGTCACCAGCTGCCACAAAGGCATCGCTGTAAGCTCTTTTCATGGGATAAAATGCCTTCCTGTGCTTTTGACGAGTGTCAAAAATCATTCGGGACCAAAAAACAAATCTCATGGAATTTCCTTTCATGCGAAGTACACACAAATCATTTATTATTTTAATTAATACAATTATTCACAAAGCAAATGGTATAAGTGAGATGGCGAATGCAGAAATACTTAAGTGTGTGGAAGACAACCTAGCGACAGTACACTGAGTACGTCGCATGCTACTTCGCTCGTAAGTTCGTTAAGGAAGAGAGGGCTTGTAACGCGGAGAATGTAACGCGGGACGATCACGTAGCTATCTCATTCATACACACATATTCTGTATGATATGGCTATCCTTTTCATGCGTTATGAGTTTTCAAACAGATATCAGAGCGTACCAAATTTGTCGTTTCATTTGTATGAATATGACGTGTCTTGTATTTTATGTCTATGCGTAAAATAAAGATTTTAGATTTTTGTGATAGGAGTAGAGAGAGTATACATGTTATTATTTAGTTTGTCGCCTGACATTTTTACTACTTTTAAAAATCTATTTTGCCATGTATAATTCTCATTCCTCTTTGTTTTTGTTGAGAATTTGAAACTTGTTCTATTATTTGTCGTTACACGAGAAAAGAATAGTTGAACAGTAATGCAAATGTGGAGCAATAATGAAGAGGTGATGAAGTAATAATAATGAAATCTTAGATGTAAGTTACTAGTTATAAGTTATACTCAGTAGTAAGTTACAAGCCATAAGTCCTTATTGTAAGTCACTAGTTGAAAATATTAGTTGTAAGCCATTAGTAATAAATCTTAGCTGTAAGTTATTAGTTATAAGCTTAAGTGATAAATTATAGGTAAGATAAATTAATTTGTAAAGCGCCCTTGAGGTGATTTTCCCACAAAAACGGCGCTATAAAAGTAATCCATTTATTATTATTATTATTATATTGTACGTTAATAGAAAATGTTCGTCTTTCTAAGAGGATAAAATAAACATAACATCATTTCCTAAACCAGAAAAATATGAGGCTTTCCGGAAGAGGGGATCCCTTGTCCCACCATTAGTTACGGCAGGACTTGCCGAACTGTTCCGGAGATTGCCGAGCGATGGCCCGAACGCCTTCCACAATATGATTCTGCTTCTAGCTTAACAGGCAGTCTTTTGTAGGCCGCCGCGGTGGAAGTACGTGACAAATGCATGCCGACAATCTGTATGGACCCTCGAATAAAAATAAGTCGTTTAAAATAGTTTTAAACTAAAGAAATTAAATAAACCAAATAACAGACAAAGTGAAGATAAAACAATGCTACTCTTCTAATTAAATTGAGATATAAACTTTTACAAACTAGAAGAAAAAAATAATATAAAAGTTTTTAAATTTGTTGTTACGCTTTTCAAACAATTTACTTGTAACTATCGCAAATATAATATGTTTACATGCTAATTGATGGGTAAGTTTATTTAAACATTTTCATTGTTTTTTGTACACTATTAGAATGTCGAAAACATTTTCAGAATTAGCTTTTAATAAAATGGTTTATTTTTTAAACAGTAAGGTCCGGTTTTTTAATACGTGGTATCTGTCTTGTAAAGCATAAAGACCATGTTGTTATGCTTGTAAGCTAATCACAATTTGTTTGAAAGCTGAAACGGGCCTAGATTCGATGTTTAACGGGGACTGTTAAAATATTATTGAAAAATGGAGCTAATCGTTGTATTGTGACGATGTAAAATGTGACGAAAATTTGAAAAAACTTTGGTTTTTTTTGGATCATTTAACAAATAGATCTCTGAGGCGTATGTGTGGTAAAACCATATACGAGTATATCTGTGTTGAAAATGTTAATATCCGGAAAGAGTTCAAGGCTGATATAAATGTAATGAATAGGATTAAAAAGGGTTTGTGCATGTAGAGCGGAAGAACGATGAAAAGGGTGTAAGGAAAAAAAGGGGTATAAGGTCGGAAGCTGAGTGGACAAACGCGTCAGATTCCCCACCCGGGCGTCGTGGGTTCAATTCGTCCATCATTGCACAAGCAACATCTTCCGCTTATTATGATGGCACTAGGAGTTTTTTAAATATTTTCAAGTTATTCGTAACCCGGTATGTTTGTCTTTCTCTAAAAAAAAAAAAATATACAACGCGAAACTGAATTTTAGAACAAGTCGGGGACGCCCGAGGAAGACATGACACGATCAAGAGAATCTAATTCTTGAGTCGGGCCATGTTAAGAGTCACAATAACACAATAGTGTGTATGAGACGATGTACGGATGTGAATGAAGCAAGAAGTGTGTGCCGAAGACAAAGTTGTTTTGTCGGTCCATCCTCTCTGCCTACCCCTGGCACTCTACCAACAAATATGGTCAGTTAAATTTTAGATCTATCAGTTCACCATCTATTTATAACATTTAAAACATATTCCAAAACATTTAACCACAAGGTTTTCAATGCTAGAACATAATTAACAATATGATGTTTATTTAAATTACCACACATTTTTATCACCGATTTAGCTACGCTATATATGAAACAACCGACCCTAAATTTAATGAAATTTCTGCCATATTGGGCAAATGGCTCGTTTGATTCTCAGAAAGTTGAAAATAAACTAAATATTTCGATTAAAAATTTTCTGAACGTAAATAATTAAAATAATTGAGCAAAGCAAATACCTAAATGAAATTGTATTAAAAAGTTAACAATTTTCAGCAGAAAAAAAAATCGAAATACTCGATAGAAAAGAAATTTAAAAAGAATTAACGGATTTCATTATTTTCAATTATATATTTTATAATAATAATAATAATTAACAAAGTGTATATCAGTATATTTGAAAATAGTTACATTGCGATGGAACAATATTTAACAAACTGCTGTAAATTCGTTAAAATTACTTAAATTTATCTATCAAACTTACTTTTATTTAAACTCCAGAGAATAATTATTAAGTATCGCCCTTATGAAATTTGTACTTCTCAACCTTCCTCTTCCCAATCTACCTTCAGCCTCACAACATATTTGGGATGCCATAGGCTCACTGGCTCTAGACGGTTGGGAGCAGTTGACTCTTGTGCGGTATTCATATAAAACAAAAATAAAAAAATAACTGTCTGGAGCCAGTGGGACTATGGCATCCCTAATTGGGGTATGTTGTGGGGCTTAAAGTAGTGGGGAGGGGAAGGAGATGAAGAAGATGAAGGCTGGTACGTACCTGGCTTTTCAGATCTGGTCAACAAATACGGCTAAAGCCATTTCAAGCATCGTTTCGATTCACACCAGGGTGATGAACGTACCGCAAATATACTAACTGACTAACTAACCATCACGCCGTGTCCCAGCAGGGGGAAGAGACGAACCGCCATATATATATATATTTTTTTTTAAATGAAGTCTGTCGGTTGGGAAGTACCTGGCTATTCAGATCTGGTCAACAAACACGGCTAAAGCCATTTCAAGCAACGTTTCAATTCTGAATGGTGGTCTTTCACCAGAGCGATACTTAGAGTATCTACCACTCTGGAACGTGCCGCAAATATACTTTTTTATTATTTTTATATGAATTAAATGTGTTATGACACATATTAATTAAATAAAAGTTATTGGCGCACGCCGGGTTTGAACCCGCGACCTTTGGATTCGTATTCGAGCGTCTTACCACTCGACTATGGAAGCCGTCAACTATATAACTCTGTCTTGGAATTACGCTCCTTGCTTCATTCACATTCATACATCGTCTCATACATACTCTTCTGTTATTCTGACTCTTCACATGACCGGAATCATGTATTTGATTTACTTGATCGTGCTATGTCTTCCTCCGTCGTCCTCGACTTCTTATTCCATTCACTTTCGCATCATTTACTATTTTCACACTGCTTTGTTCGTTCATTCGCTCTACATGCCCAAACCATCTAAGCTACCCTTTCTTGATCCTATTCATTACGCTCACATCAGCCTTGCATTCTTTCCGGATATCCGCATTTTTAATACGGTCATACTATATGTTATTTAATATGAATTTAATGTGTTACGACACATATTTATTAAAAAAAAGTTATTTGCGCACGCCGGGCTTGAACCCGTGACCTTTGACTTCGTAGTCGAGCAAAAATATTTCCTATAAAGCGTTTTACTGGGTGGTAATTTGAAATGACAAACAACAAATTTGTGTTTTAACTTGAATTTGTCGTTTGTAATTTCTAATTTCGACTCTTTAGCAACGTTTTTTTAAAATTATTTTATGTTTCATCGTAAGATTGTTTTGTACATATTTTTCGTTTAGTCACAGTTGGTTGGCTCTTAATCATGAAACTACCTAATCTTTTACGGCCTATCTGCTATATTTAATTTAAAATATATCTCAAGAACTTACTTACTAGATAATTGTAATATTTCTTGGCTTCTTTATGTAGCGCCATTTTTGTGAAATATCACCTCAAATGCACTTCACAAAGACCTTTTGACTAATATTAAATTATCTTAATACGTGAAACTATAGCTAGGATTACCTTTTATTTATTGATTTTTTACAAATTAATTGTTCAAGTGTGTCACGGTCTGTAAAATAAGTTTTTAAACTTTTTGTTTGGCAGTAGATCGAAAATTTGCCGATCATTGCATCAAGATATACTATTATACCGGTGAGTTTAGATGCTAAGGGGCTAACCCACTTTGCAAATCAGGGTAATTTTGTTGTGTTTTTGGATACGATTTTCTGAAAAGATGAGTTTTGAGTTTAGATCTGAACTCTGTCGAGTCTTTTATCATTCTCAGATCATGTGGCAGTCTTTTCCAGGCAAAACACTGCAAAGGCACACTTTCTGAACTATGTGTCTGGTTTGCATATATGTCAGACCTCAGTGCGCTCTACTGTTGAATTTGGCTGCCTCCTTTGGTCTAGAGTCCATAAATACCTGAAAAAATCCTTGACTCTGTGCAAACACGGGCGGTCTGTTTGATAGATTCTCCTATCTTGACAAACGGGTTGCAATATTTGAAGCACAGATGTCAGGTGGGAATGCTCTCCTTGTTCTACCGGTATTTCAATGGAAGATGATCCGAGAAACTTGCGTCATTGATCTCTTCGACACCAGTGCATTGTCGAGAAACTCACCAAACGCGCGCCTCACATCTGTACACGGTTATTCGATCCATGAAGACGGGTCGATTCTACGACTCGTTCTTGTGTTCAACAGCTCGGCTTTGCAGCAATTTCCCGGCCTCTGTGTTTTATTCCTCCTATAACATGAGTCTCTTCAAGTCCAAGGTTCACTCCTTCCATTCTACAAAAAGACCCTCCACAGAGCATTCCCAAAGATGGCATAGGCCCGAGAGAAATAATTTCCCTAAGAGCCTCCTTCTGTGTGGAGTTAATGTAAACAAATATATACGAGTACCTTTTCATGGTAAAAAAATCATTCAGTTTAGCTGGGTTGGACGTTAAATTTTGTACTAAATAGACCCTTTTTCTGAGTGCGCTGTTCTTAGTGGTAAACGAATCAATATAATTGTTTTCCTTAGATTTTCATGAAATAACACCTACAGAAATTTCGCGGTATGATCGTAAAACAAGCTGTATAAAATAAATTCTCTCTTTAAAATATGCTAATTCTATCGTCACGACTTTACGTTGACACCAGAAGGCTAATATATCGACATAGTTTCCTAAACGACAAAATAAATAGTTTTCCCCAGGAGGAAAAAATAACGAAGTTTGAAGATTATTTCGCACGCGCCATGTTCGTACATAATGTTGTGTCAGGAGTTTATTTTACACGTGAATTTATAATTTAACGAAACGGAGAAACTTTGAACAAACCACGATTTTTTACGTCTTTTCCCACGCAGCTATCTACCGAACTACTTCGACCTTTAAAGCTTGAAATTGAAATTTCAGTTGAAAACTTTCACGTTTTGGGGAATACTTTCATATAAAAATATTATTGACTCACCTTCTCTGTTGCAACCTTAGAGTAATATCTATTCAAGGCAGTGAAGTCAGTTTTTGATTTGTTTTTGATGATTTCAACCAGACTCGGCGCACCTGGGCGTGGCTAAGATTAAGGCTATGGTATTTATATATCCATTCATATCTAATATCGACATAATGTTTTTGTATATTCGTATAGCCACCTTTTCACAGTATTTTTATCAACAAAAATATAGCATATAACCTAAAAAACCGTTTAGTTGTGTCAAGTTTAGTGGCATAATAAAAATGTGGGCGGAGTCCCGCGGTGAACCAGGAGCTTAAGATCATTGCGACAGTAAATAGAAGCGGTCTATGAAATTTGTTGTCTCTTTCTCTCTCATGGTGTACGAAGTAAAAACCCGGAGAAAGTGATTTATCGCAAGTTTGTGTAGGTTGGGTAAAAATAATTAGCTCTGCCTCCATATATTGTTACTTCAAGGTTGCAACTCATCCAGTTCAACATACCTTGCCGTAGACTCGGATCAATGAATTGCTGTTCCTCAATCATCACTCTACTAATTATAGGTATCATTCCCCACTGTCCAGAATGTCGAGACTTGTTAACTCAAGCCATGGTCTTGAAATTTTTGGTAGCAGTCTAAATGATTTTTGTCATTCTTTACGACTACCAAATCTTTGACTTTACCTTGGCTTTGATTTGAATGTTCTTTCTCATGTATATTTTGTCATATTTTTGTCATCGCTTCATTTAATATTATATATGTGCTGTTCTTTCTCTGTTGATCTTTTTCCCCATTTTCTATTTCGTGTGGATCTGATACTTAAACGACGCGATCTTCGAACTTAGTATCTAATACTGGCTTTAGTTCCCATAACCTTCCGATAACCGAAGGAGCTTTAAGATATTTTCGTCATGGCCCTGTACGTTATTCGCTGGGGATACAAACTCATAATGTACATATGTTTATAAATTTCTCTAGAGTTAGGTAAACGAAAAAAAGGTTTCAGAGCATGACAGAAAACAACTGCGCACGGTATACTATACAAGCGTTGCTAGGTCACCAACCATTATGTACACTAAGTAAGCACGTTCTTAAATAAGTACTTTCTTGCGCAAAGTTGCCATATAGTTGTGGTTCATACTCTCAGTATCGCCCTAGTGAAAGACCGCCATTCAGAATCGAAACGTTGCTCGAAATGGCTTAAGCCGCGTTTGATGACCAGATCTGAATAGCCAGGCACTGCCCGAATTTCCTCTTCCACATTTTCTTCCCTTCCTGACTCCCTTCAGTCTCACAACATACCCTTATTGAGGATGCTATAGTCCTACTGGCTCCAGGCAGTTGGAACTCTCTGGGGGGATTCACATTTAAAAAATTGGAGATTTAAGCTATCTAACGCAAAAATTCTGAAATGCAACTCTCCTGATGTAAAACAATACATGTTTATATCGATTGTCATATATGGTATTCGCATTTCCAAATTAAAATTTTATTAAACTTCGTCAGAAAAGTTTGCTAAACTATTTATTTAATGATTTGAAGAATACTTCTTAATAATATTTTTTATTTATTTTGTGATGACATACTTATTCTTATATCTACAACTAGCATACAATTCTTACTGATAAAGGTAAGGTTATTCACGAAGCATGCTGATTCTGTTTTTATTTATGCCCGTTAAAGGCTTTTGCACAAATATTTACTTTAAAAAAATATATACTCTTAGAGTATATAGAATGGTATCAATACAAGGCAGTGTAGTCAGTTTTTGATGATTTTTACTTGATTCGGTGGATCTGGGCGTGGCTAAGACCAAGGCTAGGGTATTTATATATCCATTCACATCACATATCGACATAATGTTTTTGTTCATTCGTATAACCACTTTTTCACAGTATTGATATCAACATCAAAAAATATAGCATCTAACCTAAAAAACCATTTAGTTATGTTAAGTTTAGTGGCATAAGAAAACATGTGGTCGGAGTCCCGCGGTGACCCAGGAGCCCTAGATCATTGTGACAGTACGTAGAAGCGGAGTATTATATTTGTTGTCTCTTTTTCTCTCATGGTGTACGACGTAAAAACCCGGAGAGAGTGATCAAATAACAGTGTAAAAATAATTAGCTATATATATAAACAGTATTAAAATATTGTACATGAAGAAAGAATAGTTTTATTTTATTTTATTCATATTATCTGTCTCTTTTTGTATCTCTCTTTTCCTTTGTTATAATTTAAATGTTATTCTATTATTTTCTCATTGTTTTTAATTTTTAAATTTTATATTTTGTTCTCCCTCTGTATGTATATATAACCGCACACTTTGTGTGTTTTGTTTAGTTTAATTTTCTACCCTGATGATGCTTAGGCTAAGCGAAACCGGTCGTTCAAAAAAAAAAATTAAATCTGTGGTCCCATATATAGTTATTTTTTAATTTCTTTGGAAAAATAGTATTAAATATCACGTACATTCATCCAAGTTACATAGTTTCATCAAATAAATTATCTCTACTAGATGAGAATACCTGAGGCCTGTAGAAACAAACACGGCTAAGTCCATTGACTACAGTTTTCAAGGAAGAACAAAAAACGTTTAATTTAAAAATTACTTGTGATACTGTCACTAAAATAAATTCGACAATTAGTACTTACTAAAAACATTAATTTTCTTCTTGATACATTAGTTTAACTGGTGCAAAACAAAAAAATATATTCAAATTAATAGTGGACTTTGCCGTGTTTGTTGTTCACATTTGACAACTGCCGCTTTTGTTTTTCAACACAACTGGACTTTTGCCAGTTTTGAAATGGACACGTTTTTTCGTAAGGTTGCAGTCAAAGTCAGTAACAAAATAGTTTTATATTTAAAAAGTATTTATTTTGATAGAAATACAAAACAATAATATCTTACAAAATATTTTGAAAAAGTTTGGAAGTTATGATGACCTAATTAATAATTAAAAAAAAAAACGAAAAAATCGAGAAAAAAATCAGAAAAGAATAATAACTATTATTCTGGTATTTTTTTATATAAATTTGTTTTTAAAGGTTTAATAAGATATGAATGCGGAATAATATTCAAGAGCAGGAAGATTTCTCCAGTTATCACCGAAATGCTTGATCAAAACATAGTTGACATCTCTTACTTTTTTAACGATTTCAAAACAACTTTTCCGGGTTCTATGTTGCTTGGAATTATCATTGATACATTTTTCATACAGCAATGATTTCTACAATATTAATGACGGAACAATAACTACTAATAAAGTAATCATATTATTCAATAAAACTCTAAATCGTAAGTAAAAACTCATTTATTTTACCACTATGCTGTTTAGTAAGTCAAAAAATAATGTCCATAAAAAAATAACAAGAAACAAAACTCCATTATGCACGTCAGCGGACATTTTCGGTAATTTGCGAAATTGTCAATATCTCAACTTTTACAAGTAACAAAGTGGTAATAACTTCTGTTTTTTAGCAATGTTCACCTTCCAATTTTGGGGCTGTTTTATGCGTTTTCCTCGCCGATTCTTGTACTACTTCGTTGGGGGCTCATTCCGTTTTTATAAACTATGCATAAAAATAAAAAAATAAAATACGAAAATATAGTAAAAACACCTATAAACTAAGCAGCTGAGAAGACAATACGGTTGTAATGTTGTATGAAACATAAAGAGCGGCCATCTTGAAAACAGCTGTTTACAACGCTCCTATTGGTCCGTTTGAAAACTGCCGTCTTTGATTTGGAAAGAAGTGGACTTTGCCGAGTTTGTTATGGACTTCAATTTTAATCCGTAAAAATAAATAGTTTAGAGCCGTATTTGTTAGGAAAGCAACATTGCATCATGAAGCATTTTGTTTACTCTTTCGAACCTCATATTTAACTCATTTTCCATTATTGGTGGACTTTGCCGTGTTTGTTTCTACAAGCCTCCTGTACTAAGGTATGCTCATATTGTAATATTGGCGTACTAAATATATCAACAACATCGGAGTATTTGTTTCCCAGATGTTGAATTCGTCGCATATGAGTATAATATTGCGAGGTTGAAATAGAATTGTCTTAATAATATGGTAGGTACTGTCTTGTAGCTGTCCTGCCAGGAACATGAAATGCAATTAATTATGGCAATTCAGGGGTATCAAACATTAAATTAATAATATTAAACAACCACGTTATTCATTAATATTTATTAATTCGCAAATAAATATTGGCAATTAAATTATGTTTGTATTGCGTTAACTGATGTAGGTTAACTAAAAAATTGTAGCTAAACGTGTCTGGACAATACAAATTTAGTCAAGTAGTATAGGAAGTAATTTATTAGTTAAGTAGTTACTCGCCACTCGACTAAATTACTAGCATAGTGCGAACTAGCCTTAACTCATCTATCTTTAACCTCTAGCGTGCCGGAGGTGCCAATAGGCACCAGGCATTAATCTTTATCTCTTTAGGTGCTATTATTCTTTTAAACCTATGTGAAGATTACCCTAATGATATAACAATGTATCATTAGGGTAACCAATATAGGCGAGGTCACCGAAAAAGAAAATAGAATTTGAAAACAGAACCAACCTAAAAAATAAAAAATCTTTTTAACCTCTAGTGTGCCGGTGGTGCCAATAGGCACCAGGCATTCATCATTATCTTTTCAGGAGTTTATGTCCTTTAAAACCTGTTGTTCGCATATTTAAATGAACCGTAATGGCTTGTCAACAAAATAATCAATCCATAGAGATATTTTGCATTGCGTTAAGTTTGGTACAAGTCGAGTAATACATGTTGGAAGTTTACTTACGTCAGTATGGCGGAAAAATAAAAAAAATTTCAAAGTAACATTGCTGTTTTTATTTGAAGAAATTTTTTTTCAATTTTATTTTTATTTTGACCAAAATTTATTCAGCCACACGAAAATACAATAAAACGACAAAAAAATCTTAATCAAACTTTTTTAAGTGACTCGGAGAAGAAAAAATCCAATTCTCCGAACACAAGTAGCTAGATGGCGTAATTGACAAAAACATAATTTTGTAAAACACAAGTGAGTATTACGAAATTACAGTCCGCAAGTTACGACGGAAGTTGTACCTTGCGGGAATCCGTCATTCTAGAGGTTAATTCAATTAATTAGTTATTTTTTATTAAACCTAGTTGATTTAGCACCAATGGTCGGCGAGTAAAACCGTTTGAATCATTGTAGTTGTTAATTGGAACTTATCAGCGTCGAGTCTAATTGAATAATTGCTTGAAACCGCCAATTAACTAAGGTTCGGTACTTAATGTAGTACTTTGATTCGGTTGGGTTAATTGATGTTGGGTGAGGTGAGGTTTGTTAAAGATAAATATATTATGTTTATAAGTTTTTTGTTAAAGGGGGGTTACGCAATATATTTAAAAAATTAGCATGTATTGCACAAATAACAATTTTATAGCATATAAATATTTAAAAAAATAAAATTAGAACTAACTTCAAAGCTTTTATGCTTATTATTAATTATTGAAATAATATTAAAAATCTTTAACGTAAATATGACACGGAAAAAAAACAGTCGCAAACAAGATACGAACTCGGAACCTCTACTCTATCCGGAAGTACAGTCTCGACCATTATTTTTTCTGTTTCATATTGCGTTGAAGATTATTGAAATTAATTTAAAAACATATTTTCTTGGACTTTTAAAAGCGCCATGTTTGTGAGATATTACCTCAGAGGTGCTTAGCAAAGCGGAAAAAATACACCGATGTAAAAATAAACTTAACCAGTTTGTTTTAAATGTCACTGAATCTAGGGTTTTATTGAAATTTAAAACTAATCGCAAAACATAATAATATGTAGCAGTGCTTCTTTACTTAAAAACATTTTTCCATCGATTTTCTTGGTATGTTTTCAATTTTATACTAGCTAAATACCTTATAATGAATATCTATATACACACCTAATGAATACTTATAGTTGAATCCAAACTCTGTGCACAACACTAGTCGGAAGAATTTCTTGAATATGACACCTCTCTTTTCCCTTGTTTATACATACAACATTCATTAAAATAAAAGTGAAAAAATATTAATTGAATCTATAGGGTTCATTAATTAAACATTGAATATTCCAGTTAAGTAGGAGTGTGAAAATAATATATCATACAAGAGTGAATGCCCGTGTTGTATGGAGGTCCGTCCTCTCTGGCTACCCCTGAGGAAAAAACGGTTAGTTAGTTAGCACAATAAATATTCCAGTTGAAAGTCTAAATTACGGTTATTTACAATTACTCAAATTATTCGATTTATCACAGGGAGGAAAAATTTACCACATAATATAATGTCATTTAAAATTATTAATAGACAGTTTGACAGCCCTGGCCTAAGGAGTATGATTAATTACCGCGTACTCAATGAATATAACACGAGACACAATGCTCCATTTCATGTAGTTGCTTCTCACATTCATTTTGAACTTCTCTGCATACAAGAATTGTACATATCGTCGCCAGAGAGACAAAAGGGCTGAAGAGTTATTTTGGTAACTTTACACCAGTTTTTTTGTTATTTTACAATACAATTTGTAATTCAGTACCTGGTTTGAATTAGAAAAAAATAGTTAACTCAGGTAACTCAATGCTCTCACAAAGTTATATGAAGCTACAAAAAGCAAAAAATGTTACAAATTTGTGTCGCTTGAGTCAAGCCTTCTCCCAAATGGTAAATATATTTTGGATGGCTGAAGGGCCACAAAAGTCTTCAGAATCAAACGAGAGTCAGAGCATTCGATGCAGAAAAAAAAAACTGGTTAAAATTGCATATTTAACTCATTTTTGACCAAAGTGTCGCTTAACCCTGACGATATGCAACGTATGGGAAATGATAAAACTTTGTTGATATGTTTAATTATAATAATTTTACTTATTTTAAAAATCAAATACATGTTCAATTATAAGATACGTAATAATCTTTTAGAGATCATTTATTGATTGTAGAATTATTAATTTATCTATTTTATAAAAAAACCCACCATCTTGTTTTTTTTAAAAGTTACCTGTATGTATGTTCGTACTATGTTCTTTAATCAATATTTTGTAGACCATTGTACGTCAAATCCTCGTGGGAAAATATGAATATTTACCGGCTACTTCGGAGAACAGGCTAAATTAATCCGTTAAGGATACTTAGCTGTAGCTACCTCTACTTAGATTTTAAAAGGCTTTATAAAATAAACAATAATTTGGGATTTATAAATATGTATTTACAATATTGTGGAGATCCGAAAAGAAAGCAAGGCTGATCTAAGCGTAGTGAGCAGGTTTAAGAAAAGGACACTTAGATGGCTTTGACATGTGGAGGCAATGAATGAAGCAAGGAGTGTAAGGATAATATATAATGCGAAAGTGAATAGTAGAAAAGTCGGAGGACGCCTAAGAAAAGACGATCAAGTGAATCAAATACTTAAGTAGAGCCGTATCTAGGGTCAACAGAAAAGTATGCGTATTAGACGATGTGTGAATGTGAATGATGTGAAATGTGTCAAACTACTTTAATTAATTTAAATTATAGAAAAATGTTTTTATTTTCTATTAAAATCTTCAATCACAATATTTTTAACAATTTTACCGGTTGGTAGCTGAGTGGACAAACGCGTCGGATTCCCACCCGGGCGTCGCGGGTTCGATTCGTCTGCTAGCTAAGTCCTCCATCATCGCACAAGTAAAATTTTCCGCTTATTACGATGGCAGTAGGAGCTTTTCAAATATTGTCAGGTTATTCGTAACCCGGGAATGTTTGTATTTCATAAAATTTAAAAAAAGTATTATATGCGCCTCTGATGAGCCCGAAGTAAGGTCAAATTTTTTTACTTCTGGTGAAAGTGATCACACATTTTAAAATGTTAAAATTCTTTCTTGCACAGAAAATTGATTTCATTGAATATTTGTCTTTTTTTAAAATAAATAAATAATAATAGTTAAAGAAAGACAGAAAAAGGAGGTATTTCAAGACAACGGGTATTGTGTTGCGGTCCATCCTCTCTCTGCCTACCTCTGCGGAGAAATGGCGTAGTGGTTACTTAGTTAGTTCTTACTTAATTGGTTTTTAGGTCTGTCGTCTTTTTAAAATTTATTTTTATGGAGAATACCGCACGAGAGTTCCATCTGCTCCTAAGCGTCTAGAACCAGTGAAACTATGGCATCCCCATTTGGGGTATGTTGTGAGGCTGAAGGTAGTGAGAAGAGGAAGGAAATGGGGAAGATGAAGGTTGTGAAGTACCTAACTATTCAGATCTAGTCACCAAACACGGCTAAAGCCATTTGAAGCAACGTTTCGATTCTGAATGGTGGTCTTTCACCAGGTTGATACTTAGAGTATCTACCACCCCTGAACGTGCCAAAAATATACCATAAATTATTTTATATGAATTTATTTATTTATTTATTTATTTATTTATTTATTTATTTATTTATTTATTTATTTATTTATTTATTTATTTATTTATTTATTTATTATTAACGCCCTAGTGGGCTTTTACAACAAATTTGTACAATGTATTGATGTTAACAGGTAAAGTATTATATAATAGTACATGATACATTAAAAAATAAAACAAAAAGTGCATGCTTCTTGAAAAAATCAAAATAAATATAAACCAGTAGTAAATACAAAATGCATAACACAATTAAATGTGTTATGACACAAATTATTTAAATAAAAGTTATTTGAGTCGAGCGTCTTACCACTCGACTTAGTAATTTCTTGGGCAAAGTTGTCCAGCGTGATTAATACTCTTAGTATCGCCCTAGTGAAAGATCAACATTCAGAATCGAAAAGTTCCTCGAAATGGCTTAAGCCGCGTTTGATGACCAGATCTGAATAGCCTGGTTCTCTCTACCCTTACTCTTACCCATCTCCTTCCCCTCCCCACTACCTTCCGCCTTACAAAATACCACGATCGGGGATGTCATAGTCCCACTGGCTCCAGACTGGTCAGAGTAGTTGTGACTCTTGTGCGGTATTCACTACAAAAAAATAAAGAATATATATATATTACTCTGTCCTTTCCTCGCATGGGAAGCTCTCACATACACAGTTCGTGTATGGGTACATAATATACTAATTAATTTGAGTCAATAATTGATCTCCACTTATCTGAGTGTTTTTTTTAAATGTTTTTAAAGAAAGACAAACACTCCCGGGTTACAAATAAAATTTGACAATATTTGAAAAACTCCTACTACCATCATGATAAGCGGAAAATTTTGCTTGTGCACTGATGGAGAACTTAGCTAGCAGAAGAATTTGAACCTACGGCGCCCGGGTGGAATATAACGAGTTTGTCCATTCAGCTACCAATCAGTACTACAGATACTAGCTATAATATTTTTTTTTATAATATACTAGCTTTGTCACCAAATGTATTATTTTCTCAAACACGTGACCTTGAAAGACGTTTTTAGTTTGATTATTTTCATCTGACTTTTAGTATCCCGCTCGTGTTGATCTTACGTCATTAAATTTAACTGTGAAAGAAAAAAAAAACTATATATTTTTTCCTTGCTTCAATAGAATTAATTTGCTTATTCGATTCTCAGAATTTTCCCAAAATTCTGCGATGACTTTTGAAACATATTACTTTCTTACACAACCTTGCCCGATCTAAACGCAGTACCTTCCTAAGCGAATTAATTTTTTATGTCGCTCTTAATTTAAATTTTAAAAAATATATACGAGGCCTGTTCAAAAGAAAAGGTGAATTTTGAATTTTCGCGGGCTGTGTACATTCGACTATCGATTTTTTGTTGTTATGTTGGTACACATATGTTTATCATATATTAGCATTGTCAGCCATTTTGGATTAGTGGTTTGTTTTTGACAACTGGAAAGGTTAGTCACGTTTTTGTGCGTTCTTCGATTTTTTACTTTTGAAAAAATGGATCAAAGAATATGTATTAAATTTTTGTTAAAGAATGGAATAAAGTGCTCCAACGCACTTAAAATGTTGACTGTGGCATTCGGCAAGTCTACTTTGTCTCAAAAAAGTGTTTATAAGTGGTACAAGCACCTTACAGATGGCCGAGAAGATGTTAATGACGATGAGCGTCCTGGAGCTGTGGAAAAACAAATCATGGATTTTATTCTTTGATCCATTTTTTTCAAAGTAAAAAATCGAAGAACACACCAAAACGTGACTAACCTTTCCAGTTGTCAAAAACAAACCACTAATCCAAAATGGCTGATAATGCTAACATATGATAAACATAAACAACAACAAAAAACGATAATCGAATTTACACAGCCCGCGAAAATTCTGAATTCACCTTTTCTTTTGAACATGCCATGTATATATATATATATGTATAATGTAATCGAAACAAGTAATAATCCAACTCATGGCAGCTTCAAATCATATGTGACTGGTGCTAATGCAGTTCCGCTTAGTTTCTCTGGAGAGCGGGCTGCTAAAATAGAACAAACCTAAAAAAAAAAACTTTTTAACCTCTAGTGTGCAGGAGGTTCCAATAGTCACCGGGCATTCATCATTGTCTTTTCGGGAGTTTTTTTTAACTTAAAAAACCTGTTGTTCCCATATTTAATGATCGCTTGTCAACAGAATAATCAATCCATGGAGATATTTTGCATTGTGTTAAGTTTAGTACAAGTCAAGTAATAAATATTTGAAGGTTGCTTACGTCAGTGAGTCTAAAAAAACGATTATATATTATTTATTTATTTAACAAGTTCTCATAAAATAAACAGTTGTTCACCAAATACATTAAAAGAAGAATGATATAAAAATATTGTAGATATATTCATAGTGTAAAAAAAGAAATTAAACATTTATGATCATCTCACATATAGACAAGGTATTATATATCCAAAGGAGTTATATAAGTACAAACCGAAGTAGTGTGACGCACTAAATATGATATAATAACGCAAATAAGGTTAGCAATGAAAAACAAAAATTGTCAAAGTGGAATTACTTGTTTTATTTACAGGAAATCATAATGAAAAAAAATCAAAGAATATGTATTCAGCCACACGAAAATTCAATAAAATTACAAAACAATCTTAACATTTCTTATTAAAACTTTTTTAATGAAATGAAAAACCATTTATACCATGAAAATACATAAATTCACTATTTGAGAAGATAGCACAATTGACACAAACATTATTTTATAAAATACAAGTGATTTATTAGGAAATTAGTCAGCAAGGTACGATGGAAGTTGTACCTTGCGGGAACCTGGTATTCTAGAGAGTTAAGTGTACTATATACCAAAAGTATTAAACTTTGAATGTATGGAGAGAAAGCTAAATATTTTAACCCGAGCAATACAAATTTGCGATAAATCACTTTCTCTAGGTTTTTACGTTTTTAGAAAAATATCCCAAATTATCACACCGTTTTAAAATATTGTTAGAATGTTCTTAGTGTCCCGCGAAACGTTTAGACGTGAAAAAATTAAAAAACTCAACGGTTTAATGTTTCAGCACTTTGAAGTAAAAATTACTGTGAAATGCTTTTTTCCGTCACAACGCAATTTGTTTTGGTTATTTTATAGATGTGGACAATGTTTGCAATGTCCACTAATAGAGCTCGAACTCTCTATTGCATAGATCTTAATAAGAATATGTCGCAGCTAAAATTTTTTACCCAACCTATGCAATTTGAGGGATTTTGAGGTTATTTTCTTTATTTGTGCTGATTAAAAAAACTTGCAGTGGTTATACAAATAAATCAAACATGATGGTGGTATGTGCTATGCGTGAATGTTCAAATGATGATAAGTCATCACTTTTCAAAAGTATTTCAACAGTTATAAATATTTTAAACCGAACTTTTTTAATGATGTAAAGACATAAAATCAACAAAAAGCTTTCATCATTATTTAGGCAAACCTTCTGTTATTAGTGTTTGGGTGATATTTTGATTTTATAAATCATTTTAATGTAGTGTATTGCTATTGTTTTGTTTAATGTGTTCAAATATGTTTAATAAAAATGTCCGAATTCCACGTGGGTGGTAACTAATAGGCTATCCAACATCCTTTAACATAATTCTGTCTCTTTTCTATCTAGTCAGTATAAAGTCAACGATACTGACTACACTTTTCGCAATGGTGCTTCTCCATATACATTCTTACACCGAGGTATTAATTTTTCGTAACGAGATGAAAATTTTCTCTTCTAATTCCTCTCATATTTTTTCATGATCCCATAATGGGAGTCTAATACCGCGGGTTAGCCTACTTTTACTGTTGTATGATGAAAATTCATGGACATTTCAGTTCCCATTAAATCACAATGCCTGGAATGGAAGTCGGACCAGACAATCCCGCCTCTAGCGGAATATTAAAATAGCTCAGACCAAGTGTAAACCTCCGAGCGGCCATCGCGAAACTTTTTCATTGGCTCGAAATTTTATTTTCCTTCCCCCGGGGCAACTTGTGCCGGGGAGCAATCATTCCAACTTGTGCACTTTCAGTTACGCCTTTTCTCGAAAAAATAATATACATAGAAGAAATTTGATCATTTCTCGGGAGTTCCCCGAGTTTCTTCAGACGGTGCTGCCATCTGGCGGCAGGGTTCGCAAAATGTGGCTCCGATAAAAATGATAATAATGCCGAGGTTTTTCCGTTGATTAACAAAAAGTCAGCGTAGGTAAATCATTTTTGGTTTTCTTGTGGATGATATGTACAAGGGACCAAATATTTTATCGTTTTAATGTCATTTCTGAATTGTTCAAAAGAAGCGAAGCTGGCAGTCCGCAATGGAGTGCTAATACCAACTCTGATGCATGGCAGTGAGGCATAAAACTGACAGAGAAAAAGGATGAAAGAAGACTGAATGCTGTGGAAATGAGATCCCTGAGACGTATGTGCGGTAAAACAATGTATGACCGTGTTGAAAATGTGAATATCCGGAAAGAATGCAAGGCTGATGTAAGCGTAATAAATAGGATCAAGAAAAGGAACGCTTAGATGGTTTGGGCATGTAGAAAAAAAGGAGTGTGAAAAGAATATATGATGGGAAAGTGAATGGACACAGAAGTCGAAGGCGCTCGAGGAAGACATGGCACGATCAAGTGAATCAAATATTTGAATCGGGCCACGCGAAGAGTCAAAATAACAAGAGTATGAGACGATGTACGAAGGTGTTGTATTGCAGTTCGTCCTATCTGCCTACCCTTGCGGGGAAAAGGCGTGATGGTTAGTTGGTTTGTTAGTTAGGCCTTTGCCCCCTACATATTGTATTGGCTATCGTCTTATATAATGAAAGATATCATTAAGGCTGTAAAAATCGAATTGAAAAATCATTATTATGTTAGACCCTTGCGAGTTCCCATCATAAAATTTTTCTTACAGGGTTGATTTTCATTACTTATGTGAATTAATATGTTTCACTGGTGAATGCAACAATGCAGAAAATAATGAAAACAATTTTTTTATACATATGTATGTTTCCCCAATAAATCAAAATAATATTCGACTTTCTTAATGTCAGAAAGGGATTCACTGCCAAGTACGAGTGGCACTTTGAAAAAATTACCACAAATAGGGCAGGAGAAGGACTAGAGCAAGGTTAGAAAGAGCTGCTTATTCGGAGTTAGTAACTTTATCGAAGCTTTCAACTAAAATAATATTAAGATTGGTTCCATAGCTTGATGAATGCACACAAAGTTAAGGCTCCTAGGTTTTTATAATACGTATAATTTTATTTTATTTATTAAATTTTCGTTTCTTACATTAATTTTTTACATTACCTACCTCACTAGGTCATAAGAACCTGTTCTGAGGTAAGTGACAGTGAGTACAAGTAGAATAATTTAAAAAAAAATGATATTTGTTACACAATGTTTGTCACGGTGAAGAAATTTCAAGTGCTATTTTAGGAGGTCTTCAATTTCCTTGCGGTCCTTACTCATTAGCCATTTAGTAATGTTTTGATTAAAGGAATACATATTGGTGATGGCTACAGTCTGTGGTGGGAGTTTGTTGTAAGTGTGAGGCGCGATGTACATATGGTGTCTTTGTGCAAAAGCTGTATTGTATTTACGTGCTAAAATACTTTCTTGTTGTTTGGCTCTTGTGTTTTTATTATGTGTGATATACATTAAGGATTTTGAGGAATGGGTTATTTTTAACACTATTTTAAGATATAACTGTGATATTGAGGATTTCTAAAAGTTGAAAGAGTGGCATTGTTGGGTGCCTGAAGGGCTTTCTAAATATAATTCTTAAAATTACGTTTTGTATTTTTATAAGAAGACCTAGCAAGGTAATAGCAACTCCCCCCCAACCAGCTATTCTATATCCTATTTGGCTTTGACATAAGGCAAAGTAAACACTATTAATAATTATAATGAAGAGAAAGATAAAAAGAAAAAAATAATGTTACATTTAAAAATGGCTAAAACAACTAAACCAAAATCTAATAAAAACGTGTAAAGCAGCAAAACAAATTACATAATTTCCATCATGATCTATGGAGCTTTCAAATATCCATATTTTTTCCGTGAAAAAAGATCCGTATTAAGATGTTTTTAAATATTGGTTGAAATAAATTTTATCTTTAGAAAACTGTTTACGAAAACTTCGTTCTAATTACGTGGCTGCAATGTGAACGTTTTAAACAACCGGTTACCGGAACCGCAGCAATAATAGCAATAAGTATCGCGACTATCTTTCCCGCAATTGCTCCTCGGGGAGCAGTTAGCCGGAACGGTTACTGGCGCTGGAACCGGAACTGAAACCGGAACGGCCGATAATGTTGTTTCTAGACGCTGTGTTTACAAATAATAATGGCGCTTGTAATTTCGAAAATGCGCGATTCCGAATATTTTTTCGACGGGGATAAGGGTAATAAAAAATGTCGTTATTCGGAATGTGTATCATTTTATTACCATCGAAATTTTACTGCCTTACGGAGTTTCATGTGGTTATATTCTTTCACCAAAACGGCGCGATAGAAATTAGCCAATTATTACTATTTATCGAGATCATATGTAATTTAAAAATATATTCATTACGATTAAGATTTTAGCGCTTTATACAAAAACAAGTTTGTCAACTTTGCACAAATTTAGATTAATTCCTAACTCAACTAACTAACTAACAATTACGCCGTTTCGCTGAAGGGGTAGGCAGAGAGGACGGACCGCAATAGGACTCTGTCTTGGCACACACTCCTTGCTTCGTTCACATTCGTACATCGTCTCATACTCTTATGTTATTCTGATTCTTGACTTGATCCGACTCAAGTATTCGATTGACTTGTTCGTGCCATGTCTTCCTCGGTGTCCTCGACTTCTTCTACTATTCACTTTTGCATCGTCCGTTCTAGATTCATAGATCTTATGAGCGTCATTTTCTCAATCTTATTTATTAGATTTACATCAGCCTTGCATTTTTTCCGGATTTCCACATTTTCAACATGGTCATACATGGTTTTACCAAACATACGCCTCATCATTTCCACAGCATTCAGTCTACTTTCATCCTTCCTCTGCCAGTTCCATGCCTCACCACCGTACATCAGGGTTGGTATAAGCCACTCCATTGTGGACTGCTAGCTTCGCTTCTTTGGACAATTTTTTTTGCGCCAACAGCGATCAGTCCTCCATTAATGGAGTTTTCTGCATTCACCCTTCTTTCAATATCCTATCAGCCTTTCCGTCTCTGCAAAATAAAGCAATGAGAATAATACTTATGCGATATATTCAAATAAAATTACTATAGGGATGATGTCTAAGGGATTCAAAGGAAAAAAATAAATTACAATTACGAGATACATGGGCACGGGATGAGAAATGTAAAACTAATTACTTAATTAGATCGCCCACAAAGAAAAAATCAAGCACACATAAATTTCCCACATACCGGGCCGTCCAACTAGACAATAAAATTTCCAACAGAAATTTCTGCAATAGACAATTTTTTAAATAAAAAAAATGTTTTTTTTCTAAAACCATGTTAGTACTACATTATATTTTATGTTTAATTTTCTTACCAGATATTCTTAAAAAATAAATGTTTTGCAATAACCGTAGAAATAGATATTTATTTAATCTTTTACTTTGGAACTCACAGATAATTTAAGCTTTAGATGAATTAATAGATCTCTCGTAAACATATTTCCTTGGTACACAAACTCATCCACTTGCTCCAAATATTCATCAAAACATTATTAACACCCCGCTTGAATGAATTTAACGTAAGTAATATTAACATAATTAATTACGTTAAATTCTTTCAATTGATTAATACAATTTTATCTTTAAAATTAATAGTCCTCTTTACAGATGGCAGCACGTTCGTTTGTATCTAGCAGGCGGATGCTCCCATAACTAGCGTACGACAGACGTTTTACGATATTAAAATACAAGATCAGATAAATTAGGGTTAGCCCTTTAATAACGTTGCGGTTAAAAAAGGGAATTAACAGTTAATTAATTTACTGTTACCTTGCAATTTGCCGACATGCATAGATAATGTTAGGCACAACGATGCCTTCTTTAGAAAATACATAATTTTCATGTCATTTGAGATTTCAGTTCAGAACCAAGTTATTTTGTTATGAGTGTACCGGAATGTGTAGGTACTAGTACAGAGATTTGCGACGTTGCGTGCCTAACATAACGTACGTAACCTAACCTAACCTTACGTAACCTAACCCTGCAAAGAAAACATTTGATAGTTAGATAGCAACGTATTTTTACCCTTACAGTATGTTGATTTCATACCAATAATTCAACATACATTAACTCTTCAAGTGTCAAATATGTTCTTTAAATATATGATGAAGTGTAAAATAAAAATCTGGTTTTTTTATTTGAACTAATTGTTTTTTTGTAAATTATTTTGCTTACTATCTAAGTACTATTAAAAAAAATATTCGATTTTCAAATTATTTTCACCAAGCCTCCAATAATGATAATAAAACTTAAAAAATGGAACACAATACATTGGAAACGAAAATAAAATAAAAAAAGGAAACAAAAAGAAACTTATGCTAGACACAAATACTTTCCCATACAAACTTCATGCAGTCCCTTTTTACACTGTAGGAAAATCAAATTGGATTTCTTTACTGCGCTGCCATCCTTATTACTGCATACCACGTATCGCCGTAAATTATGTCCTGGTCATTTTTCTAAACCAAAATTCATCCTCAGTGTTGATGATGTTGAAGGTATTTGAAAGAGAGAGTACGTGAACAGCGTGCAATATAGTATACTTGTGAATGATGAATACTTGGAGCAAGTGGATAAGTTTGTGTGTTTAGGAAGTATGTTCTAGAGAGATGGAAAGGTCGACAAAGATATTGAACAAAGAGTGAATGCAGGAAAACTCCATTAATGAAGCACTGAACGCTGTTGGCGCTTATAAGAAATTGTCCAAAGAAGCGAAGCTAGCAGTCCACAATGAAATGCTTATACTAACCCTTAGGTATGGCAGTGAGGCATGGAACTGGCAGAGGAAGGATGAAAGTAGACTGAATGCTGTGGAAATAGAGATCCCTGAGGATTATGCCCAGTAAAAGCATGTATGACCGTGTTAAAAATGTGGATATCCGGAAAGAATGCAAGGCTGATGTGAAGCGTTATGAATATGATCAAGAAAGGGACGTTTAGATGGTTTGGGCATGTAGAGTGAATGAACAAAGAAAGGAGTGTGAAAATAATATATGACGCGAAAGTGAATGAAAGAAGAAGTCGAGGAGAGCAAGGAAGACATGGCACGATCAAGTGAACCAAATACTTGAATCGGGCCACGTAAAGAGTCAGAATAACAGAAGAGTATGAGTGTATGAGACGATGCATGAATGTATAAGAAGCAAGGAGTGTGTACCAAGACAGAGTTATATGGCGGTCCTTCCTCTCTGCCTACCTCTGCGGGGAAACGGCGTAGTGGTAAGTTAGTTAGTTTTTAACACAGAACCAGATACATCAAAATTAATTAGCTCGTTTTAATATATTAAAACGTTAGTCAGAGAAAACAATACAAGCTCCATGCATGCACCTGTCTCTACCGCAAGTCAAACGTACAATGTAGTGTGAAATTCTGTCGCGTCCTTGGCACTTTTGACATGATCAGTTAATCTACAATTTATCTGTTACACAGCCTCTTCGGAGGAAATACTGAAAGAGGGAAACGTGTGTGGGGAAAATTAATGTGCGTACACTTACAGAACCGGCATAAGAAATGAGGGGGGAAAGAGACGGAGATATATCGCGTGCCGCTGCAAATTCTTTGTCCGCCCTTTCGCCCGCCGCTGAGCGAAATTAATATTACCCTATTTATCAAAGACTCTGCAGTCGCGTGATTTTATTTAAAACTAGACTTCAAGCAGTCTTTTACGGCGGAATGTAGACATAAAGCATAGGCCACTGAAGAGAAGCTGCAGTAGAAGTGTGTCGTGAGCGTGTCCGTGTGGCCGAAGTGGGCTTAATTTTACTTCAAAAATCGAAAATCTTTTTGATGATGTTTTTTTTTATTTCCCCCCGTTAAAGGCTTTTTATCCAAATATCAATATTTTTTTATTTTTATATGAATACCACACAAGAGTCCCAACTGCTCTCAACCGTCTAGAGCCAGTGGGACTATGGCATCCCCAATAGGGGTATGTTGTGAAGCTGAAGGTAGTGGAGAGGGGAACTCTTGAACAGTGTATTATTAATTTATGTCATCCTGTCGGAAATTAGATATAATGTCCCTGATAATTTCACGTGAGGCCGCCAACACAGGCTTCTGTTTCTTCCCAGGTGCAGAACTAACTTACCAATGGTGATGCCCCTGGGAAGACTAACTAGGTTAATTAACTGCCTCGCAGGAAATTTGAATATATTTCACACGAGCTACAACAAGTTCAAGCAAGAACTAACTATTCAGTTTTAACCTTATTATGTACTATTTCAGTTGTGTAATTATGGTTACCTTTTTTATATTTTTTTTAATCGTTTTTGCAATGTAATTTTGGTATAAAACTGGCTTTTGCAAAATAAAATAGATAAATATTGATTAAACGTGTTATGACACATATTAGTATTTTTTTTTTGCGACGCTGAGTTGGAACCCGCGACCTCTGGATTCATAATCGAGCGTCTAAGCACTCGACCACGAAAGCCGCCACCTACTCGTATTAACAGTCCACATCTACTCTAATGATGCACACTTCAAAGCTTCGAAACCTCGACTCAGAGAGGAGAGGGAGTCAAATCCCCCAACCCCCAAAAATCAACAAACCCAACCTCCACAAAGCTTCAGATACTTAACAAAGCATTTATCTACCAGAATTCCCTTTAACGTGTCCGAAAGTCGGTGTGTATAATTACCCAGAAAAGAGGCAAGTAATAAAATAAAAGTAGGTAAAATAATTTGGACGATAATCGGCTCACTTCGCTAGGGCCGGGGGGCGGTGGCCGGGGGCGACCGGCCGTGGGCGGGGGCGGTGAAATAAATAGACGAATAGCACACCCTCGAAATGTATTCTCGGCTAAACGGAGAATAGAAAGGCTGGTTCTCTATTTGACCAATATCACGGGTTTCTGACACGCGTAGAGTGGATTTTTTTTTCTTGGAATTAGTGAATTCAATAAACATGAATTCTGTGATATGGTTTGTATTGAGTCTACAGCACAACGTTTCACGCGTTGGTACACATCGTAAAATCAAAAAAAATAAGGCGTTAAAAGTTCAATGTAACTTATGTATAAATATCGTTAATGGAAAGGCAGAAGGGCTGATGCGACACTTCGGTCAAAAATTAGTTAAATGTTCAGTTTTGATCTGTTTTTTTTTTCGTTTGATTCTGAAGACCTTTGTGGCCCTTCAGCCAACTAAAATATGTTTACCATTTGAGAGAAAGCTTGATCAAAGAGACGCAAGTTTTGGACTTTTAAAAAAAGTTTTTGTCGCTTCAGGTAACTCGGTGAAAGCATTAAGTTACGCGAAATAACTTTTTATGTTTAAAATATTATCAGGTAGACCAGATGAACGAAGAAAAGAGTGTGATAAGAATAAATAACTCGAAAGTGAATAGCAGAAGAAGTCGGGGGCGCTCGAGGAATACGTGGCACGATCAAGTCAACAACTTGAGTCGGGCCATTTCAAGATTTAATATAACAGAACAGCATGTATAATGTATAAGAATGTTTGAATGTGTTTGTAGCAAGGAGTGTGTTCCAAGATAGAATTTTATGGCAGTCCATCCTCTCTGTCCACCTCTGCAGGAAAATGGCGTGATGGTTGGTTAGTAAGTAAAAGCCAATACTTTAAATTTCTGACACAGATGTCATAAATACCCTAGTTTTAATTTATTTTTTACCAATCTGAAGGTGAAATCATTTCTATCAAAAATAAATAAGTTCTTAAGGTGTTTTTAATGATAAATTTTGTTTCCATTCGTATCTTGATTTTTATTTTTTGTTCTGTTTCCATTATTTGTGTCGCGTCACCCCGTGGCCAACACGGACACGATCCTGGTAGAGATTTGGAGGACTTGATAGATTGGCAAACCAACAGGAGAAAAACTGCGCCCATGCTTTCTGGAACCCTTCACCTCCCCCTACCACACCCTCCACCCCATACACCCCCATACCTTACTGGGTTCATGCGAAATATTTAACTGTTACTATTAAATGGATATTATATTGAGAAGATTGATAGTTTACGCCATAAAATTGAGGGCTACATTTGCAAAACTGACGAATTCGAAAAAACGTGACCTTTGTAATAATTTTTTAAATACATTTCCAAACAATATTTTTGCAAAACGAATATGTAAAAGCAACCAATTCCCACCCATCAACGACTTAAAAATATTGTTTCTTTACAAACCTGTTTTGATTTCATCTAATCTGATCATTTTCGGTTCAAATTTAAATAAGTCTGTTTTTTAATACACCCCACACTTTTCTCTCTCGTGTTGTATGAATATAGCTTATTTGCCTTTCTAGCGACAATGTGCGCTGGGAAGGCAAAATAAGCTCAAGCGACACTTTGTTAAAAATTGAGTTAAATATACAGTTTAGATCAGTTTTTTTCTGCATCGAATGCTTTAAAACTCTCGTTTGATTCTGAAGACTTTTGTGGCCCTTCAGCCATCTAAAATATATTTATCATTTGGGAGAAGGCTTGACACAAGCGACACGAATTCGGGACTTTTTTTAAACTTTTAGTCGCTTCAGGTAACTCAGTGAGGGCATTGAGTTACCCAAATTAACTTTTTTTCTCAAAATCCAACTAGGTACTGAAGACTTGTGAATTTTATTGTAAAACGAAAAAAACTATGGTGTTAGCTTCCCAAAATGTTGCTTCAGCCCATTGGCCTTTCCAGCGACGATATTTTGGTGGGACGGGCGGAACATTTAGGAATACATTTCTTTTATAACCAAAAATAACCTAACCTTACTTTTCTGAACCTTGCCCAGTTGGGTGACGCCACGTTGTAAGGCTATACGAAGGGACTCGTTAATGCGGAGCCTTAAAGAGGCTTAAAGCGGATTAAACGAGGGAGGGAATCAGATTGTCGGTAGCTAATTCCACATACGTGTTATTTTACATAAGAATGAGAGAATAAGCCGACGTTAAATGCAAACGGTGTAATTTTTCCGCCATGTTTCTCGCTGTGATATAATGACAACCTACCATGAAAGTACAGCGAGTCTTGGAGATATTTCACCCTTAGTTTGCCTGACTGTGATAACCTAACCGGGGAATACCGTACATGTGTACTTTAACTTAGATTCTAAGATAATCTGTAAAGGGATGCTTACACAGTGTCTGGAGTTTAGGGTAAACATCCCCTGACTGAAATTATGCGCGATATTGTTAATTTTAATCTTCACCAAACCATACAACATTTATATTAAGATTCAAAATAGATATTACCACGGTATTGCAAATATTAAATTTCAATCCGTAAACGAGATTGCCATGCGTCAAAAATCGGCTGTTTTGAGTTGATTAGGTGCCTACTTTTAAAAGAACGCCCAGTTAAAAGGCTTTATCTCGAATTATCATGGATACTATAATAAGCAAACGTCTTTTTAGATAAGTTTTTTGCACAGATTATAATTCTTTTAAGCTGGCATAGTACCCTCACAGTAATTTAGAAATTTTAGCAGTAGATAATTATATAGTTTTTAAAACTATTAACTTTAAAGCTTTATGCTTTTTTTCATATTAATTATTGAAATGGTATCTAATCCTGAAGTAACGTCTCTGCCAATTGAGCTACCGAGACCTTATAAAAAACCGTCATTTTAATCGATCTCATACTTCCTTGAAATTATTTTTCAACTTCTATCGATATAGGCTGCCATCTTTGTAATGGTATGCAAAGCTCAACTCGAGCATATATTGAATACCTTGAGTTCTCTAGAATTCCGAGTTCGAGTCTCGGTCGCGACCGTTATTTTTTAGCTTCTGCCTTTTCTGTCAACTAACCAACTAACCATCACGCTGTTTCGCCGCAGGGGTAAGCAGAGAGGATGGACCGCAATACAAATAATTTAATTGACCATCCATACCTCCTGGCATGCTATAAGTTGTTTGTGCCAAACAACTACTGCCAGGGGCGACACCACGATCTGCAGTGTATTCCACATGGCAGAACAGACGTGTTGGCTCAGCGCACTATGACACGGGGTATGGTACTACTAAATAACATGTCTCTTGATATCTTCAACACAAACCTTAAAGATTCCAAGAGGCATTTTAACAGTATATCTTAATTTGCTTTTTTATGTCACTGTTTATGTGTATTGTGAATTGTCACAGTCTGTAATACACAAAAAAATCATCTTGGCAAAACACTCCTTGACTCATTCATACATCGTTTCATAGATATTATTCTGCTATTCTGACTCTTCACATGGCCCGATTCAAGTATTTTATTCCCTTGATAGTGCCATGTCTTCTTCAGGCGTCCCCGACTTCTTCTTCCATTTACTTTCGCATCATATCGCTGTGTTAGTTCAATATTAGCACAGCGATTTGATTCTTTATCTTGTAAGGAATCAGAAAACACCGATAAGTCAAAAAAAATATTTCAACTTGTTATAGAATAAAACTAGCACAGCGATATGATGCGAAAGTTAATGGAAGAAGAAGTCGGGGACGCCTGAGAAGACATGGCGCGATCAAGGGAATAAAATACTTGAATCGGGCCATGTAAAGAATCAGAATAACATAAGAGTATGTACGATACGATGTATGAATGTGAATGAAGCAAGTAGTGTGTGCCAAGACAGGAAACGGCGTGATGGTTAGTTGGTTACAAAACAGATTTTAAAAAAGGTATGGAAAATATGATAAAAATAAATAGAACATCAACTTTGGCAGGGGTATGTCCCCCCTCTCCTTTCATACCCCTACTCCCACCATTTCTCTTCAATCTACCCCTCACAAAGTTATTTATCTTTTATGCTTGTATCACCATGTAAAAATCATCTCCGGAAGTTACTGCACTTTACCCTAAGACTAAAGGCTGTAAACCGAGAAAGAAATGCTGATTTTCAATTTAGAGTGGGTTGTTTCAAACTCTCGTCGCATTTGACATCGTCACAATTCAATTATTAGCGCCATATTTGTTTACTTCTGACCTGTCTCTATTAACTGTCGATTGGCAGTCTGTTACAGTTTTGGAAGAAATGGTGATCAACTGAAAGCATAATGGTCATGTTGATATACCTGTCAGCTGATCAGAGTTTGTACAAAAGCAGAAACGGGCCTAGAATCAACATTCAAATGAGACCAATAGTTGAATTATGACACCGTCAAATGCAAAGAAAGTTTGAAATATCGCAAGTATTTTGGCGTTTGTTGTTGCAACAACTTAACAAAAGTTTACCGTACAAGAGTCTTAACTGCTCCCAACCATCTAGAGTCAGTGAGACTATGGCATCCCATATTGGGGTATGCTGTGAGGCCGAAAGTGGTAGGGAGGTGAAAGAGAAAGAGGAAGGTTGGAAAGTATCTGCATCTTCAATTCTGGTCACCAAACATGGCTAAAGCCATTTCAAGCAACGTTTCGATTTTGAATGGTGGCTTTTTACCAGGGCGATACTTAGGTATCTACCACTCTGGAACATGCCGCAAATATACTATATATTATTTTATATAAATTATATATGTTATGACACATTTTAATTAAATAAAAGTTTATCGAAGGAAGCAATCACTTTGTAGCTTGACATTATAATTTAAATAAAAATGTTTTAGTTTTAAGCCACTTTATTTATTCACATATTACATTCGACCGGTTTCGGTTAAACTTAACCTTCTTCAGGAAAGTGTATATAAACTGTTATATAAACTACAGTTTATATATATACTTTCCTGAAGAAGGTTAAGTTTAACCGAAACCGGTCGAATGTTATATGTGAATAAATAAAGTGGCTTAAAACCAAAACATTTTTACCCCCTCTCTGATGCTTTGTCCTGTTCATATTAATGTTTTGTCTCTTTCACTCATGTCTTTGTCTACTGTATTACTCTATATTTAATCTTAGTATATACTTATACGTTCCTGATGAAGGTTAAGTCTAACCGAAACCGGTCGAATTGTTATGTGTATAAATAAAGTGGCTTTAAACAAAATTATTTTTTATTTAAATTAAAACATTTTTATTTAAATTAAATAAAAGTTATTTGCGCACGCCGGGTTTAAACCCGCGACCTTTGGATTCGTAGCCGAGCGTATTACCACTCGACGATGGAGGCCGTGTTGAAAGAAAAAAAAATCGCTCTTCTCGTGATTAAAAAATAGAACAAGTAAAAAAATATCAAGAAAATACGAGAATGTGCTTAAAAGGGTATTTTTATGTTTTTGAGTGGGCAGTAAGTACATTATGAAAAAAAATTACGTGATGCGAAAAAACCGAACCTAATCAAATCACGTAAGCCTGAAAAGGCTGTCTGTTCTTATGCATTCAAGAAGAAAAGTAGTTTTTTTGCAAGACGATCAATTTTAATGAAAACTGAAATATTTGAAGACACACGGTCTACGTTTTACGACAAAAATAATTTTTGGCATGAAGCAGGAAATTAGTTTGTGTAAATATTTGAGGCAGCAAAACCGCTCCCTTTTGGCGTAATTTTTCACAACTACTTCTGTCTTGATTTTCTAGGTCAATTCAACAATTTTTAACGGGGATCGTTACTTCTATCATGAGCTAATGTGATTTAAAAAAAATATCGAAGTTGTGTACAGACTGTACTTTTCTATTTCTAACGAAGGATTTCACAGAAACTTTAAAATAAAATCATTTTAGTTTATATAGGTAGATATTCATGGTATTCCCATGGTGAAAGACCACCATCCAGAATCGAAACGTTGCTTTAAATGGCTTTAGCCGTGTTTGGTGACCAGATCTGAATGTTCAGGTACTTTCCCACCTTCATCTGCCCCATCTTAAGTGATGCTGCTCATCAAAAATATATGACGCGAAAGAGAATGGTAGAAAAGTCAGGAACGCCCGATGAAGACACGGCACGATCAAGTGAATCAAATACTTGAGTCGGGCCGTGTCAAGAGCCAGAATAACAGAATAGTATGTATGAGACGATGTATGAATGTGAATGAAGCAAAGTGTGTGTGCCGATACAGAGTTGTATGGCGTTTCATCCTTTTGGCCAATCCTTACAGGGAAACGGTGATTTTTTTTCTGAATATATATTTTTATATTATTCCCAACTGCTCCCAACCGTTTAGAGCCAGTGAGACTATGGCATCCCCAATTGGGGTATGATGTGAGGTGGAAGGTAGTAGCAAGGGGGAAAAAATGGGGAAGAGAAAGGTAATACAGCGCCCTTGAGATGATTTTTCACAAAAACGGCGGCATACAAATTATCCAAATATTAAATATTCAGATTTGGGCACTAAGCACGGCTAAAGCTATTTCAAACAACATTTCGATTCTGAATGATCGTCTTTCACCAGGGCGATACTTAGAGTATCTACCACTCGTATGGTTAGTTAGTTAGTTGGTATTCTCAAAAAGATGTTCTAGAAATGGAAACCTTTTTTATGGTAAGAAAAAAATTCTAAAGGGAAAACAATTTTTTATACTTTCAACGTCTCTATTTTCGTATGTGGAAATATATTTAGTCTAATTTATTAGAATTTTTCGTCTCATTTCGCACTCAATTGCTGGAAATACGAGGGAGTGAAATTACTGGTTTGAAAAAAGGTGTTGGAAGCACCATCGACCATATTATGAGGTATTGACTGGAATTTCGAGCAATCCTCCGTGCCGTTGCGCACGATTGCTGGCAAACGAGTTGCTGCTAGCCAGGAGTTGATACGCGTTAGCACATAATGGCAGCCAGTATTATTTCGACTATCGGATCACACGCGTCGGAACATTTTGATAAAAAATAGGTAATTCTGGTAAACTGAGATTTCAAATAGTGTGAAATTAGATATGTGCTATGGAAGAGAAAGTAAAACATGTACGCAGTGGTGACTCGTGAGTTTTTAGTGTGATTGAGTGCTTAAGATTAAGCTTAGATTAAAAAATACGCTATTGCTTTAGTCAAAAATGATTTTAAAAAGTATAAAGATTTTCAGTTTTGATAGTGCAGTGCACGGATTTCTGAAAAATGTTCATACAAAAAAAAGAATTTTTGGCTGCAACGTAAAAAATGACGTTTCTTTCAATCTCAACATTCTAGCACACTAAAAAGTCACGATATTCCACTGCATGTACGTATAGAGGTAGGCCTGGCCCTGAGTCAAACAGGCGGCGCAGGCAAAATTTTTGTCAAAACCTAAATTTTTGAGTAACCTTTTTTCAACATCTAATAAAAAAGCTCATTGTGTTACTGTAATAATGGTATCTTTGTATGTTCCACGTGCACCCATAAGAATTATCTTAATAAAGGATCACTTTTTATTTTTGCAGAAATGAGGCCTAATATCCTCCATTAATATTTTTTCACTTGTATTATTTAAAAATAAATATTTATATATATATTTTTTAATTATCAGAATAAGCAAACACTATGTGGATTGACATGATTAATTAAATATAAACACACGTTGTTTATATTTAGCTATATAAAAGTTTCATTAATAAACACTTAATTTTTGTATAAGACAACTAGTTTCGATTCTGCTGAATCTTCATCGGAACTTAAAAAAATAGTATTAAATTAGTATATTTTTAAGTCCCGATGAAGATTCAGCAGAATTGAAACTAGTTGAGATATACAAAAATAAAGTGGATTAAAACAACGTGTGTTTTTATTTAATTACAAATATATTTTTTTTCTTCTTATTTTTGAATTTCTGTTAATTTTTATTTTTAAATATTACTATAACTATCTATTAATATCAATTATGAAAAGTATTGCATTGCACTACTACTGCATACCTTCTGGAATAAAACATTATTATTATTCTATTAAAAGTAAAAACTGTTAACTACACGCTTTTGACAGGTTTCTTCTCTGAAAATAACTTAATATTAACCAATCCAAATATTAATTTATTTAGTTACGTCCTAGTTGGCTTTTACAACAAAATTGTACAACATAGTTATGTTGACAAAAGAAGAGCATTATTTTATGATATTACATAAAAAAATACTGCTTAAAAAAAAAAATTACTACATTACAATAAAAATACATGTAAAAGTATAGAAGAGAAAAAAAAATAACCATGGTGTGGTAGACTCCTATATTTCAGTGAAGTATTTATGATGAGATCGTTTTATCACTAATACTGAATCTGTACATGAACATATCCAAAAAAATACACGTTTAAAGCAATGACGTTACATATACGAGTATATATAGACACATTGTAGCGCTCTCAAAGTGGCAAGCAATAATCACGCTAGTTGGTGTGATCGGTTTTAGGCCGATTTAGTACTAAACGGTCACGCGTCGCTTGAGGTCGTTTTAAGCAAGTATGGAACGCGGTCCGAACTTCGGATCTGTTTCGTTCATACACATACGTCTATTTTTGTCATTCATGACCGATATTTGAATGATGAATTTACTGGTAGCAAGCAGTGGCGGCTCATGAGTTTTTAGTGTGCTAGAGCGATGAGATTGAAAAATACGACATTGTTAGTGTTGTTGTAGCCGAAAATTTTTTTTTTTTTTCAAAATTTAATTTTTTATATGAAGATTTTCAGGATTTTTCAGTTTTGGTGGTGCACTGCACGGATTTCTGAAAAATCTTCATACAAAAAGTTGAAATTTCGAAAAAAAAAAATGTTTTCGGCCACAACAACATCAATGATGACGTTTTTTTCAATCTTACCACTCTAGCACACTAAAAAGTCACGAGCCGCCACTGGTAACGTGTGTGTTTTGCTTGCCACATTTTGTGTTAATATTCTAAGGTTATAACGTGTATATATATGTAACGTAATAATAAAAGTATATTTGCGGCACGTTCCTGAGTGGTAGATACTCTGTATCGCCCTGGTGAAAGACCACCATTTAGAATCTAAAAGTTGCTTGAAATGGCTTTGGCCGTGTTTGGTGACCAGATCTGAATAGTACATCAACCTTCCTCTTTCCAATCTCCTTCCCCTCCCCACTACCTTCAGCCTCACAACATACCCTATTTGGGGATGCCATAGTCTCACTGGCTCTAGACGGTTGGGAGCAGTTGAGACTCTTGTGCGGTATTCACATAAAAAAAAAAAAACGTCATTGGTTTGAAGTGTAAATGTTTTGTTCTGTTAAATTTGGAGAATAATTTTATGATTCGTATATTTAAAAAAAAAAATCAGCGCCTTGGCAATATGCCGCTTCCGGCCCTGTATAAATGACAAAAAAGGAAGAATAGGCCAACTATTCAGATAATAAAAATACTAATAACATTGCATTTATGTAGCAAAGTTTTGTGATATTTCAACTTAAGTGCGCTCCACTAGGATAAACTTAAAACTTAAAATTTTGTGACCCCATTCAGAGGTCATGTTCTTAAAATGACTCCCACAGCGCTCCTTATATAGGTGATAAAATAAAGTTTAAAATATCACACAGAAAAAAAAAGAAATTATCAATTTAAATTATTAATTATTATTTCAATACATGATCATTTTGTTTTAAACCACGAATTTATTGTTTTAAAGCCAACCGGTTTCGCTTAGAACAAACTTTGTCAGCGAAAAACTTGCGTGTACTCAAAACAGGGTGTTTTAGAAAGGTCAAATACTTTTTGATAGCCTTTCAAAAGCTCTAAAAAAGCCTCGAGTCTTGGCGCTTTTCCGAGGATTTGTGCTGAATATGTAAAGAAAACCTATGATTTTTATACACACTAAGATTTCAATTTATATATACTTATATAGATATGTATATACGTGCATAGTAACCTTATGTACTTCGTTATACTATTGTTAAATCTATTGAAAAAAAAACTAGATGTTTGAAAAAATAATTTACATATATCTAAATAAAAATTCAAAAATAAAACGAACAAATACAATTATAGTAGCAATAGCAAATACTTATAAAAAAAAAAAAAACTTGTCTATTTTTTTTTTTTTTTTACATGAATACCGCACAAGAGTCTCAACTGCTCCCAACCGTCTAGAGCCAGTGAGACTATGACATCCCAAATTGGGTATGTTGTGAGGCTGAAGGTAGCGGGGGAGGGGAAGGAGATCGGGAAGAGGAAGGTTGGGAAGTACCTGGCTATTCAGATCTGGTCACCAAACACGGCTTAAGCCATTTCAAGCAACGTTTCGATTCTGAATGGTGGTCTTTCACCAGGGTGATACTTAGAGTATCTACCAGTCTGGAACGTGCCGCAAATATACTTGTTATTATTTTTATATGAATTAAATGTGTTATGACACATATTAATTAAATAAAAGTTATTGGCGCACGCCGGGTTTGAACCCGCGACCTTTGGATTCGTAGTCGAGCGTCTTACCACTCGACCATGGAGGCCGTCTTATTATTCAAAGCAAGCATTATAAGTTAATAGAAAAAATAAAAAAAGATATTATTTTATGTTGCAATCACCAATAAAAGGTAAACAACAGAAGTATGATATGGGCGTATCCGTGAGCTCGAAGCAAGTTCAAATTTTGTCTTGCTTGTGAAATTGGTCAAAGATTTTCGAATATTTAAATTGTTTATTATTTCTAATTTTTGAAACTGTTAATTCGTGGTTGGACTGTATTTTAACGATTTTAATAAAACCAAATTTTTAACGTTTTTCCACTATTTTTGCATTCAGTCCTAATAGTATATATCCCATAGACTTACTTAAAATTGTACCAGTCTGAAGATGCCCGTCATAAGGTGAAACCGGTCAGGTCTTAAATACAAAAATAGTGGAATTAAGTTAAAAAAATGGTATTTTTAAAATCATTGAAATTGTTTCTTAATAATCCATTTCATTAGCCTGTCTGAGGCCTAGGAGTTGATTTTGCTTGTCTAAAGTACGCTCATAGGCAGCAAAGTATTCATAAGGTATGGACAAAAACACAAATTTCCTCATCAGTAATTTTAGAGAATTTCATGTTAAAGATAATAATCCACTGACAAGGTAACTAAAATTGTTCTTGCAATTAAAATTCACATCTCACAACTCTACGAAGTTCACTCTAAAATGCAAGCTGCATCTTGTGTGCGTTGCGGAAGTGAAGTGCATTTAACTAAAGTTCGCCCAGCGTAGTTTCCAAGCTGGAAGGGGTGCACCTAAGGATTACAATTCAGATAATCCGGAGTAAATTAAATCTGGATTTTCGAATTTTTCACAAATCCTTGAGGCGTATGTGCGGTAAAACCATGTATACAAACCAGTGCTTATACCAACCCTGATGTATGGCAGTGAGGCATGGAACTAGCAGAAGATGGATGAAAGTAGACTGAATGCTGTATAAATGAGATCCTTGAGGCGAATGTGCCGTAAAACAATGTATGGCCGTGTTGAAAATGTGGATACCCGGAAAGAATGTAAAGCTGTAAGCGTCATAATTAAGATTAAGAAAGGGACATGTAGATGGCTTTGGAATGGCGTGTGGAATGAAAGGCAAGTGAGAAGAATATATGATATGAAATTGGATAGTGGAATAATTCGGAGACGCTCGAGGGAGACATGGCACAAACAAGTGAATCAAATTCTTGAGTCTGACCATCTCAAGAGTCAGAATAACAGAAAAGTATTAATGAAACAATGTAAGAATTTGAATGAAGCAAGGATTTTGTGCCAAGGAAGAGTTGTATAGCGGTCCATCTTCTCTGCCTACCCCTTGCGTTCCTTGTTAGTTCACAGTGGAATCAGTATTCGGATTTTTCGCTTTAAAATCCGGATTTCAAATTTAAAAAAGCTTTTGTTCTACGAAATTAACCCGCGTAATTCAGCTAACAAGCATAAAATACCGCAAATTTCGGCATTTGTTAGTCAAAAATTAAAAAAAAAACATGTATTAATTAGGTTGTTAACCCATTCACTAAATATTCACGTCATGCACAAATACAAGATTTAGTACAAAGAAGTGTGCTAACTGTATATGTAGCTAGAAAAATGTTTAACATTCGAAAGAAAAATTTTGGACACAAGATAATAGAGAAAAAAACAAATAAGGAATAGAACGAAATATAATATTAAATTAATACAAAATATGATATAAATAAAATTTGATATTTTATCTTATAATTTAATAGTTCTCTTTTAATATTAAAGATGGCATCACTTTCATTTGTAGCTAGTACGTGGATGCACCAATAGCGAATGTGTACAACAGACGTTTTACCTTATTTACACTATCAGATTTCTCAATACAGTGTGTTGACACATGGTAAATTATAACTTCTGTTGATTTTTGATAGATTTAAAACACACATAGAGTGCCTACATAGTTAGTTTGATTCAGTTCTAATAATAAAGATATCGTAATTCGTAAAATGATTGTGTTGTCACTTGTTATAAACATGGTTGTTTATGTGGTTAAAAATGTAATTTATTTTTATTTTTATAGCGGTGTTTTAATTTTAAAAAATGGAATCAGTATGTTTCCTACATCACACCGAAACGGCTCATTAAAAAATACCATAATAATGTCGAAAATTCTGAAATCCGGATTTTGAGTTTTAATAAATCCTAAAATCCGGTTTTGCAATCCCTAGTTACACCGTTATCATAATGTCCTGGAAAACTTATAACTAGTTCCCTAGAATACTATGTATTGCTCCAAGGAACAACTGTCGAGGAACTGTGCTTTCGACTTTGGGATGAACGTGTTTCTACCAATTGACAACTCGTTTATATGATGAACTTTGTGTTAAGTGGCAAGTGAATTGGACGTAGATATACAGAAAGCATCCAACCCACAATTTTCGAAAATCGAGTTTTACATGTTTCCCTCAGAGCAATAATATGGAAGAGAGAGCGCTGCTGTAGTCAGTTTTTATGCGGTTTGCCGGGCTCGGCTGGACCTGGGCGTGGCTAGGACTAGGGCTAGGGTATTTATACATCCACTCATAGCACTTGTCAACATAATGTTTTTGTTTTTCGTATAACCATTCATCAAAGTATTAAACAAAAATATAACATACAACCTAAAAAACCGTTGACTTATGTCCATTTATGTCGCATTTCAAAAAGTGTGGGCGGAGTCAACGGAGACGCGGAATAAAATCATCTTTTCAATACTTAAATCGGTGTGATAATTTGGGAAATTTGAAATTTTATTGTCTCTTTATTTCTCATGGTGTACGACGTAAAAACCCAGAGAAAGTAATTTATCCCGAATTTGCATAGGTTGGGTAAAAATAATTAGCTCTCTCTCCATATATTGTTACTCCTACTTTTATTTAATTATGTGTCATAACACATTTAATTCATATAAAAATAATAAAAAGTATATCGTTCCAGAGTGGCAGATACTCTAAGTATCGCCCTGGTGAAAGACCACCATTCAGAATCGAAACGTTGCTTGAAATGGCTTCAGCCGTGTTTGGTGACCAGATCTGAATACCAACCTTCCTTTCCTGTCTCCATCCCTCCCCACTTCCTTCAGTCTCACAACATACATAGTCTCACTGGCTCTAGATGGTTTTGAGACCTGCGGTAGATAAAAAAACGAAATTTATATCTGCTAAAATCATCTAAGCTCCAAATGCAATAGATTTTTGGTATTTTTTTTTACTAACGTATATTGCAGATATTTGACTTAAATTCGTCGGGTGAGAAACACAAAAACGTTTCTATAAAAAATGCATTCTTGAGTTAAGTAAGCAGAAATATTGTCAACTATCGGTTCTATCCGTAACACAAAGATGTATCTACGAAAAATCGATTAGGTAATTAAATAATCTGATGGTCATATTTAAAAAAAAAATCTTACTGCAATTGGAGGAGAAAATGTCATGTTTACGTGTGAAACACTCAACTAGGAATCCAGAGGACGCAGGCTCAAATCCCGGCGTGCGATTTTATTTAATTAATATGTGTTATTACACATTTAATTAATATAAAATAATATACAATATATTTGCGACACGTTCCAGATTGGTAGATACCCCAAGTATCGCCCTGATGAAAGACCACCATTCAGAACCGAAACGTTCTTTGAAATGGCTTCAACCGTGTTCGGTGACCAGATCTGAATATCCAGGTACTTTCCAACCTTCCCATTCCCCATCTCCTTCTTCTCCTTACTATCTTCAACCTCACAACATATTTATTTGGCGATGTCATAGACTCACTGGCTCCAGACGGTTGGGAGCAGTTGGGACTCTTGTGCGGTATAAAAATAAATCGACTACATCTTAAAAACCAGTCTTAATGAAATATATGATAGTCTCCCTCTTTTAACTTTCCCTTACCTCCTCCCTTTCTTTCAACTACACAAAATTTTCCAAATGGGGATGCCATAGCTCTACTGGCCCTGGGTAGTTGGGACTAGTACGGTATCACACAAAGAACTAATTTGCTCCTCTGAGATATTTTCCCATCCGTAGAGATGACATATATTTTTCTAACTTCATTCCTACAGATGACTCTTTATTTTCTCTCAGTTCTTCATCCAGAAAAATACATAAAACTCCATAGCTTTGCATATGTACGCTTGGAGACATAGTATGATATTCACGTGTTCGTCAAATTGAAAGGAGTTTTGGTAAGTCGATAAGACAGAGCTATCGTTTGGCGAAATAAGTGAAAAAAGGCATTGAGCTAGCCCTTTTCCTAAACAATGTTTAAAATTTACTTAAGTTAGAAAATATCATGGAAAAACGTATTAGAAAGTATTTCTCACCAGGGACTATTTTTTTTATTTTGACATACACAAAACATGATTATTACAAACTGTTATGTGGATACATTAAATAAACATTGTTTTGCTACCAAGTATGTACGAGTATGCAGAATGAGTTGATGATGAATGTAAGTGAGTCCAAAGTCATGGTGTTTGAAAGAGAGAGTACGAGAATAGCGTGCAATATAGTTGTGAATGGTGAATACTTCGAGCAAAAGGATGAGTTTGTGTATTTAGGAAGTATGTTTACGAGAGACGGAAAGGCTGATAAGGATATTGAAAGAAGGGCGAATGCAGAAAACTCCATTGATCGAGGAGGAGGAGGAGGAAGCTAGCAGTTCACAATGGAGTGCCTATACCAACCCTGTAGTATGGCAGTGAGGCATGGAACTGGCAGAGGAAGGATGAAAGTAGACTGAATGGAAATGAGATCCTTGAGAAGTATGCCCAGTAAAACCATGTACTCGTATGACCGTGTTAAAAAAGTGGATATCTGGAAATAAGAATGAACGAAGAAAGGAGTGTGAAAATAATATATGATGCGAAAGTGAATGGAAGAAAAAGTTGGGGACACCCGAGGAAGACATGGCGCGATCAAGTGAACCAAATACTTGAATCGGGCCACGTGAAGAGTCAGAATAACAGAAGAGTATGTATGAGACGATGCATGAATGTGAAAGAAGGAAGGAGTATGTGCCAAGACAGAGTTGTATGGCGGTCCGTCTTCTCTGCCTACCCCTGCGGAGATCCTTGAGAGGTATGTGCGGTAAACCGATGTATGACAAGAAAGGGATACGATGCAAGATGGTTTGGGCATGAATCAAGAAAGGGACGATTGAATGAAGAATGAACGAAGAAAGAAGTGTGAAAAGAATCTATGATGCGAAAGTGAATGGAAGAAGAAGTCGATGACGCCCGACGAAAGACATGGCATGATCAAGTAAATCAAACACTTGAATCGGGTCATGTGAAGAGTCAGAATAACGAAAGAGAATGTATGAGACGATGTATGAATGTGAATGAAGCAAGGAGTGTGTGCCAAGACAGAATTATATGGCGGTGCGTCCTCTCTGCCTGTCCTTGCGGGAGAAACGGCGTGATGGTTAGTTAGTTGGTACCAATAACATAGGTATCTCGATATAATATTTTCGCTGGAAAGGCAAAAGGGCTGGAGGGCCATTTTGGAAATTTACACCAGAGCTTTTAAAAGTTTGATTTGTTTCACAATAAAATTCATAGGTTTTCAGTACCTGGTTGGATTTTGTAAAAAACAAAAAGAGACAAAAGCTAAAAAAAGTCCCGAACTTGTGTCGCTTGAGTCAAGCCTTCTTCCAAATGGTAATTATATTTTAGATGGCTGAAGGGCCACAATCTTCAGACTCAAACACGAGTCGGAAACCATTTGTCGAAGAAAAAAAACCCGATCAAAACTGCATCTTTAACTTATTTTTGACCAAAGTGTCGCTTAGGCCCTTTTACTTTTCGAGCATCGATATGTTTTTTTTTAAATCTGGAATGGTCATGGTTAATTAGGAAAAAGAAGGTGGGAATATAAAAAAACAAGAAAAGCGTTTAGGAAGAAAAGAGAATTAAGAATTCTAGTGAAACTATTCCTCATTTCTGTGGCTTATATAGAAAGGATTTTTATTTTTTAGAAAAAAAGGATATTTTGGAAAATAAAATACAATCCAAAATAAACTCATTGAACACTCCTACATCGGCCACATAAGTAATACGATATTAAATCAAACAGAATACTCAAAAGAAAAACAAAACATCACATTGATTGATAATGAACCAAATGATACAATTTTTCTGGCCATAACGTGATATGAGTATTAAGGAATAAAAGACGAACTTGCGATGGGTATGATCGATAGTGTTTTCCCCTCGAAATATTTTTTCAGTACTGATTTTCTCAAATGGTTATATCAAAATAAATAGTCATAAACTAGTTAACGGTTTAGTCTTTACACACACGTCAAAAGGGATACAGTGAGTTAACCGTAAATTAGCGTGATCTAAATTATTATTCAGACTTTTTTTACACATGAGTGAAAATTAGCATTTGTAACTTTTCGAATCATCTACAGAAGACGGTTTAGCGTATTAATACAATAGAAGATGACACTATGCTCATATCAACTTTTTTTCTTGTAAATTATACCTTTTTTGTATTTTAATATTTCGCAACAAGTAGCAGTGACCCTATTAATTTCCCCGTCCAGAAAAAAACAAAAATCACCTCGCGACTATCGTCAAAGTTCCTACAAATATATTTAAAACCCTTCAAAATGCAATGCACGTCTCTAGTTAGGAACCAAATTGAATATAACTCGACAGTTTGGTCTCTCTTGAGCAAATATTCACATAAAAAACTACTTTTTTTTAAAGAAAGAAAAATATTCCAGGGTTACGAATAACTTGGAAATATTCGATAAAATTCTTGCCGCCATAATAATAAGCGGAAAATGTTGGTTGTGCAATGATGGAGGACTTAGCCAGCAGAGGTATTGAACCCACGATGCCCGGGTGGAAATACGACGCGTTTGTACACCTGCGCCACCAACCGGTCAAATAACTATAAACATTGAGCGAATTAATAGAAAATAAAAATTATTATTTTGCTACAGCATTAAACCGTTTTAGTTTTTATTTAATACAGACATTATAAGCCGCAAATGTATACAATATTAAAACTTTGTTTTAAACCACAGTTATTATATGTGCCCTGACGAAACTAGATCTAAGCGAAACCGGTCGGCGTCAAAACATAATAAATTCATGGTTTAAAACAAGTGTTCTTCTATTTTAAATATAATATCACACCACAAAGTGATTGCTTCTTCTGATAAAATATTATTATTAATTTTAAAAATTCTTTTTTAAATCGGCTTGTTCTGAATACACAGATTACTGAGAATACAAAAATATTCTTAGCCTACTTGAAGCGTATCATTTTATGTTTATTAGTTTTCTTGTTTCCTGCGAAATTCCTCAAGCACGTTTTTAACCTAAATCTTCTTAAATTTCCCCAGATACAAAACGATTCTCACATAATTCCGCTAAAAACTTAAGAACATAAGAGGGCGCCCTAAACTCCGGCAAATTACATCATTAATATCGTTTTTCTACATCCAAGACAGATTGCTCTTCGAGTGTTCCGGAATTGGAAATTTTCCTTAGCCAAGCGGATTAATCGCCCAATGCAAACTATGCGAGGAAACTAGCGGCAAGAAAATAAAGATTGACACGTTGTCGGCTAGGCGGATAGACCGCACAAGAAACGGAACAAAACCGCATGATTTATGGCCGTTTAATTAAAATATCACCGGCCAACCGGGCCATGTTGTTTAGGAATTTGATATCAGGCGGTCATCCATCAAATTGTTTCGATGTTATAGTGAAACTAGTTAACGGTTTAGTCTTTACGCACACGTCGAAAGGGACATAGTGGGTAAATCGTAAAGTAACGTGATCGCCAAAAATTCTGAGACTTTTTAACGTATGAGTGAAAATTAGCGTTTGTAACTTTTCGAATCATGTACAGAAGACGGCTTAGCGTATTAAAACTATAGATTAATTTTCGACAAAGAAAGGTTGATTTTTCATAAGGGGAGGGAGGAAGGGGTTCTTGTTTTGTTACTGCATCAAAGTAACTCAATATCGCCCTAGTATTCAAATTCAATTCAGTATTTTTATTGTTATATCGTTGCTGGAAAGGCAAAAGGGTTAAAACGACACTAGGGTAAAAAAAAATAGTCAAATATTATGCAGTTTTGATCAGTTTTTTTCTGCATTGAATACTCTGACTCATGTTTGATTCTGAAGACTCTCGTGGCCCCACAGCCATCTAAAATATATTTATTATTTGGGAGAAACCTTGACTCAAGCGACACAAGCTTGGGACTTTTTATAGCTTTCTGTCGCTTCAGGTAACTCAGTATAAGCATTAAGTTACCTGAGTTAATAATATTCAATTTCCAACTTATGAATTTTATTGCAAAAACACAAAAACCAAAAGTGCTCTCGTCTAAACTTCCCAAAATGGTGCTTCAGTCCTTTTGCCTTTCCAGTAACGATATATGGTATATTTGCGGCACGTTCCATAATGGTAGATACTCTAAGTATTACCCTGGTGAAAGACCACCATTCAAAATTGAAACGTTGCTTGAAATGGCTTTAGTCAAGCTTAGTGACCATGTTTGGAGAGCCAAGTTCTTCCCTAACCTTCCTCTTTCCCTTATTTAAGATTCCCAAACACCCAGTGGGAGCATGGCACCCCCGATTCTGAGCTGGTTGTGTGGCTGAACGATGCCAGCAGTGGAAGGTAATACGTAGAGTTGTGACCTGGGTCTTTAGACCAGGGCACAAAACAAAACTAAAGCTTTTTAAAGCAACTATTCGATTCTGAATATTGAGAGAATCGACAACATCGAAACGAGATGCAAATAGGTTTACTGTATTTGAATATATTTCTAAGTAACTAACTAACCATCACGCCGTTTCCCCCATAGGGGTGGCAGAGAGGATGGACCGCCACATAATTCTGTCTCGGCACACACTCCTCGCTTCATTCACATTCGTACATCGTCTCATACATACTCTTCTGTTATTCTGACTCTTGACATGGCCCGACTCAAGTATTTGATTCAATTGATCGTGCCACGTCTTCCTCGGGTGTTATTCCCTGAGAGAAATAACTTCCCTCAGGGCTTATGTATTTTTCGGAGATGCTGTGTGAAGGGTCTTTTTGAGGTAAGGAAGGAGTAAACCTGGGTCTTGAAGAGGCCCGTGTTGTAGGAGGGATGAAACACAGAGACCGGCAAATCGTTCTACAGCCGAGCTGTTGAACACAGTAACGAAGAAGCGAACCTTTCTCATGTATCGAATGTCAACCATGTATAAATTTTGACCGCGTGTTTGGCGAGTTTCCCGACTTTGCACCGGTGCCGAAAGGATCAATGAAGCAAGTTCCTCGGAGCATCTTCCATTGAAATACCGGTAGAACAAGGACAGCTCTTTTACCCAATGTCTGTGCTCCAAAGAATGCAATCCGTTAAGATAGGAGAATCTATCAAATACATACATCAGTTCCAATTCAAATTCTTCACTCATGCCATGACAAACTAGAGCAGCTTTGTAAAATGCTCGACCCTAAAAAATGACATTCCTCTTACATAATAATACGATATTATATAAATATTGCACCATAATTCTATAATAATTATTTTAAGTCCACTATTATTATATACTACTTTAAAATTTGCATTTTTTTTTCTTTAGGTATGAAATGTAATGTGTTCACTATAAACAATTGTAGGATTGTTACGATGTAAAATGTATGTATATTTGTATCGTATCCACTGTCTTTAATTATAGAATTTAGTGCCTTGCAACTTTACCTACTGTCAATGTATCTTATATGGTATCAAGAGAGTTTTACGGTCAGTATCTGTTGCATCATCTAACATTGTGTAACAAATATCATCATTTTCAAAATATTATTCTTCTTGTACTCACTGTCACTTACCTCAGAACAGGTTATTATGACCTAGTGAGGTAGGTAATGTAAAATAATAATCTAAGAAACAAAAAAATAATAAATAATTTTTTGAATGTCAAACTCATACGTATGTACGCACAAGGAAATAATATTGTTTAATTTATATTCAACGTAGTAAAATTCAAAAAAAATTTTCTTAGCTGTTATGAAACTCGGGTTCCTCAAACACATCTTACTCGTGTATTAACAATGATGAGACTAAGTATTATTCGCATTTCCATTTTATTTTGAAGAATCTGCATATTTTTCTCCAATGTACAGAAAACGATTACTTAGGCAGTAGCCAAAATGGGTGGTACTATTATATTGTAAAAAGATTTCATGTTTGTTTGTACACTTTTAAAAAATCAATTAACATTTTTGCACATGATATTGTCATCAAAATATAATATTTTTTAAACAATTTAACTTAAATCAAATCAAATTATGTTCAGGACTGGTTTTACAACTCTGTCTTTTTAATTTTTTGCTTCATTTACATTCATACATCGTCTCATACATATTCATCATTATATTATATATTATATGATATTGTCATCATTTTATAATTTAATATTTTTTCACAAAATTTAAATTAAATCAAATCAAATTATGTTCAGCTGGTTTTCAGTTTGAATTTTTATTTGTACCGTAACATTAAAAATAAATTAAAATTTTTTTTTCTCCATTTAATGATTACGAAGTATTGCTTTATAAATGCAGGTTTATTGTGAATAGTAAGTCAATTGCCAATAGTTATTTTGTATAAACCAAAAATAATTATTTATGTACCTTTAATTTTTAAATTTGGTTTCGTAAACATTAAGAAGTGGACAAAATGTAATTTTTGTTTCGATTATTATTTTTTATAAATGGAAACTTTATGTAAAAACAGGTTCTAATTACCTACCCCCTTACTTATACACGAGGTGTAAATGTTGCTTGTGTTATAAAGTCGGAATAGCGATAAACTTGCCTTAAAACCACGGCTTATCTGTCTAATTTATTTATATGAACGTCAAAATGTAACTAAACCAACGCTAAGCAGGCGCGTAAAAATCTAATAAGTAAGACGTCTAGTGAGGTAGGTAATGTAAAAAATAATGTACGAAACAAAAAGTTTAAAAAAAAATAAAAAAGACCTTTGTAGAATAACCAGTATTCAATAAAATAATATAATTATCGCCCTGGTGAAATACCGCCATTCAGAATTGAAACGCCACTTGAAATGGCTTTAACCATGCTTGGTGTACCTGGTTGGAATAGTCAGGTACTTCCCAACCTTCCTCTTTACCATCTCCTTTCCCTCCCCACTACCTTCAGCCTCACAACATATCCTAATATGGGATGCCATAGTCCCACTGGCTCTAGACGGTTGGGAGTAGTTGGGAATCTTGTGCGGTATTCACTATAAAAAAATGTATAATTTTAATAAAATTTACTTGTGTTCGTCGGGATTTGAACCTGCGACCTCCGGATTCGTAGTCGAGCGTCTTAACCACACGACCACGGAGGCCGTCAAAACAAGGAATGTGAATCTTTGGTAACATGTTCATAACTTCACGGTTGGATCACACAAAACGTTTGCATTATTAATGATGTTAGGACTGATTTCACTTGGGCCGACATCTTCAGACGGGTGATTAATTTGGCCCGTCATAATCATCAGCGAGCACCTGGCATTGGGCAAACAGCGCAGCCAACCAACGCCGGCGTTCTCTATTCAAAATAATTTAATTAATGGAACGTAACGGTTTGGGATGTGCTAGAAGGCCCCGCGCTGAGACTAGTTGTTGATTGATTGATTTTTGTAAAAAAATGACAAAATTTTGTTTGTCTTTATTATTTTTCTCAATCTACCATTTCCCATCATTCTGCTTTTGGGGATTCCATAGTCCTACTGTCTTTGAGAAATTTTGACTCTTGTGCCGATGTTCGCATAAAAAAATATATATAAGTGATCAGGACTGGAGTTCGATCATTTTTTTGTATTAGCATATCTGAGTTCTTGAATTATGTTGAAGTACTTGGATATTCAAATCTCTTCTCAAAATATTCCAATGTAAGAAATTTATAAAATACAAGTTTTAAACTTCATTAAACATTGCGGAAAGTAAACCAAGATTACAAAATCCTTAAGACTCAGTGTGCCCAAAACAAATGAACTATTTTCTATCAGTATATTTATGTTTCTTTCGGGACATTTTTGCATCTCATTTAATTTCCAGTAGTTGAAAATTATGTGGAAAATTATAGCCCACTAGGATTCAAGATTCCATTACTATCATATAATACTTTACCTATCAACATCATACTTTTTAAGTCAAAGCAAATCAAGGAAACTTCTAATTAAACATGGACATATGGTTTTTTTCTGTATTAAACACGAAAATTATGATTCAATTTCCATACTTTTTAGGATCAAAGAAAAAACAGCGTAATTAAACATGGGCATATGGTTTCTTTATTTTATTTACTTATAAAAAACAGTAGTTTTTTTTTACACTAATATAAAAGGTAATTGTTACAATTTTTGCACCGTGTATTTCAAAATAAGCATATAAGCTGTCCCTCACCATAATGAACAAGGTTCTTGTGTTTGGTGAGGGAATTTACGATAAAGTAATGAAATAGTGTTTAGTTAAAATAGCAGAGAAAAATAGAAGTAAAAGTAAAAACAAAAGTATTTGTGTAAAATTAGTTAGAGTAATAAATATTAGTACATTATGATGACACAATTTTTGTGGAATATGAAGAAAAAAGAAAACAAATAGAAAAATTATAAAACAATAACAATTATTAAAGACTGTTAAAGTTGTTTGATGTAATTTTTTAAATTTAAGCTGAAATTCATGAATATTATCTATAGTTTTTAGTTTTACAGGAAGATTGTTAAAGTAAGTTATTCCTAGATATAGAAAGGTATTTTGAGAATGCTTAGTGTTAAATTTTGGGATTTTAATGTTATTCATATATGAATCAATGAATCAGCATGTCTTTGGGCATGCGAGTCGTCCCCCATTTTGATTAATGATGAATGAAAAATAAAAGTGGCTCAAGAATGCCTCCTTGTGGTACACTTTTGTTTATTATTCCAGAGTCATGAAGTTACCAGCTTACCTGCGAGATGCAGATGACAAAACTTTTACTAAAAATGGTGAACGTTAACTTCTTATATCATATACATATCTGTGGTTTCTTGTAAAGCAATTTAAAGCCGAAGTCTGATTAAAATACCAGTTTCTTCATTGTGGGATTTCTTTTACCTCGCGGGCCAGCCGCGTGTATTTGACATCGATGGCGGGATAAAATTAACGCGCAAGTCCACGCGGAGATAGGTTTAGAGGAGGTCGGAGGCTTTTACAAAAAGGCTTTTTAGCACTCCGGCGGCGGACAAGAGAATTAATTAAATAATAATCCCACAACACGCTTTATTTAAGTAGTCTCCTACTTTATCAAGGAGATTTCTGGTGGGAGGTTGTAAGCACTTGTACCTTCTTTGAGCTATAAGAAAAATAAATTAACAACAAGTGTTAAGAAAGCAAAAGTGATTCGTCATTTTTTGTACAGGAGGGCTAGAGATGAAAACTACCGTTACATTTATTGTACTTTTTCAAAAATGTTAATAAATATTGAGTTGGTGCATAATATTTTAGTGTTTAAAAGGGAGGGCTAGAGATGAAAACTACCGTTAGTTTTATTGTACTTTTGTACAGGAGGGCTAGAGATGAAAACCACGGTTACATTTATTGTACTTTTGTACAGGAGGGCTAGAGATGAAAACTACCGTTACATTTAGGGCTTTCGAACAAATAAATATGTATTGTTCATATACATATTTGTTCAGCCCTGAAGAAGGTTCAGATAGAGCCGAAACCGGTTGGTTTGTTGTATCCATATAAAGTTTGGTGTTAAAAATAAAGTTATTTTTATTTAAAATTTAATTATGTCTTTCCACAAAGTGAGTGCTTCATGTCAAAGTTTTATATATATATATATATATAAATACCGCACAAGAGTCTCAACTGCTCTCAACCGTCTAGAGCCAGTGAGACTATAGCATCCCCAAATAAGGTATGTTGTGAGGCTGAAGGTACTGGGGAGGGGAAGGAGATTGAGAAGTACCTGGCTATTCAGATCTGGTCACTAAACACGGCTTAATCCATTTCAAGCAATGTTTCAATTCTGAATGGTGGTCTTTCACCACGGCGATACTTAGAGTATCTACCACTCTAGAACGTGCCGCAAATATGGTTTTTATTATTTTTATATGAATTAAATGTGTTATGACACATATTAATTAAATAAAAGTTATTGGCGCACGCCGGGTTTGAACACGCGACCTTTGGATACGTAGTCGAGCGTCTTACCACTCGACTATGGAGGCCGTCAAGTAGTGTTATTCACAATAAATTAAAACACACTTAACTAACTATTACTCCGTTTCCCCGTAGGTGTAGGCAGAGAGGACGGACCGCCATACAACTCTGTCTTGGCACACACTCCTTGCTTCATTCGTATTCATACATCGTCTCATACACACTCTTCTGCTATTCTTCTTCCATTAACTTTCGCGTCATACATTATTTTAAAACTCCTTTCTTCATTCATTCGCTCTACGTGCCGAAACCATATAAGCGTCCTTTTCTTGATCCTATTCACTACGCTTACATTAACTTTACATTTTTTCCGGAAATCCACATTTTTATTTACAATAATCAGTAATATAATTAATTGTACATGAGTATGTCCAAACAGAACAAGATTATTATTGATTTGAGCATATCCAAAGTGAAAGGTATTTTTATCAAAGTTTGGTTATATCCTGTAATCCATTCATAAAAGGGTTCAACATCAGTTTAGTACCTTTTTAAATTCACTTATTTCCATACACACATCCCCAAGCCCTCCCAAGTATTCTACCTTCCTGTCGCCGCTTGAGACTAGATTCAAATACAAAAACCACATTACCCGGGTCTAGTGTCATTCTTTAAATTAGATTTTTCAAATTTTGGCATGGCACCAGACAATACCTACCTAAAAATATTGAAACTAAATATAAATACGAGCATTCATGTAGGGACATACTAATCCGTGAAGATGGGGACTTTTCAATTGTTGACAATATTATTGTTAATGTGAAACAGAAAAAAACAGAAACTAAAAAGAATAGCGGTCACGACCGAGACTCGAACTCGGAATCTCTACTCTATCCAGGAGTAAGGTCTTTGCCAATCGAGCTACCAAGACCCGGTCTTACCGATTGAAATGCCGGCTTCTAATAGGGTCTCGTAACGCCTCTGCCAATTGAGCTGATGATGCCTTTGTCGAAACCGGCATTTTAATCGATCTCATACTTCGTTGAAAATTATTAATATTATTTTTAAATTTCTTCCGATATGGGCTGCCATCTTTGTAATGGTATAAAAAGCTTTACCCGAGCACATATTGTATACCTAGATGATGTCTTGGATAAAACATACATTTTTATTTACGGAAGATCCTTTAACTTCTTCGAAAGTCGAGAGTTAATATCAAATTCGATTTATGGTTTTTATTTTGATATTAATTATTGAAATAATATCAATAATTTTCAACGTAAATATGAAACAGAAGAAGTCAGAAATTAAAAAGAAGAATGGACGCGACCGAGACTCGAACTAATAACCCTTATTATTAATGGCTCTTTAAACGGTTGTTTACCATTCGCCATATTTTTGTACAGGTCTAAAAATGAATCATCTTACGATCTTCCTAACAAAAGTATCTTTATTTGCTCTGAGGAACTTCCCTATTACAGCTTTTCTAATGTGTTCGTTTAAATTTCCGTTGCTTAAAATCAACATATTTTTTAAAGTTTCATCGCACCGAGGCTTCCAATAAACTTTTTTTTAATTGCCAATGAAATATCAACAAGCCTTCGGGAACCAAGAGGTGCGTAAGAATTTACTGTACAGAAATAATGACAGCCGACCGACCGTATAAAAAGTTTTTTCTGTCGTTCGGTGATTCATTACTCGCCTCGAAGAAAAGCCGCATTAATTTAATTCACGCATAAAAACAGCCTCCGTCAAATAAAATCAACAGTGCCCACTTTCACAATTTTCACTCCGATTTTGGGACGAAGAAAGTCAAATAAAGCTTAATTTATTTATGGTTTTAAAGTTTATTTTGTAAAAATGTTTTTTTACTTTATTTAAACAATTATTATTAATTTAAATTTTAAAAACTGTTTGCATGAAAGCATTATCAAACTGTCGAAAAAAAAAAAAAAAAAAAAAAAAAAAAAAAAAAAAAAAAGAACCTCACTTATTCTAAGATGTATTTTGAAGTGGAAAATTGGTAGTTTATTTATTGATCGAATAAATTGTCATTTTTGAGGACGGTTAAAATGCTAATGAGGACATTAACCGAAGGGTGAAAAGGGAAATTACATTGATGGACGACTGAACGCACTGGTCGTTAGCAGAGGATGTTGAATAAAGTGATGCTTTCAGTCTACAATGGAGTTCTGATTCTAATGTTAAGGTACGGCAGTGAGGCATAGAACTGGCACGAAAAGATGAAAGTGGACTGAATACTATGAGATACTTGAGGGGTGCGTATGGTACAATCATGTGCGATCGTTGTAAGAATGAGAAGAGCAAGAAGTTTTATTTATTTATTTTTATAGTGAATACCGAACAGTAGTTCCAACTGCATCCCCAATCATCCCCAAATGTTGTGAGGCTGAAGGTAGTGGAAAGGGAAGGGAATGGGGTAGAAGAAGGTTGGGAAGTACCTAGCTATTGAGATCTGGTCACTCAATGGTGGTCTCACCATAGCGATACTAATTAATATCTATCTTTTTTTATGGAAATATTGCAAGAGCCCCAATTGTTCCCGACTGGCTGGAGCCCGTGGGACTATGGCATCCCTAATTGGGGTATTTCGTGAGACTGAGAGGCGTAAGGAGAAGGATATGGAGAAGAGGAAGGTTGAGAAGTACTTGGCTATTCAGATCTGGTCACTAAAGACGGCTAAAGCCATTTCAAGCAACCGATTCTGAATTGTTGTCTTTTACCAGGGCAATACAGAGAGTGTCTACCACTTTGGAACGTGCCGCAAATATACTATTTATTATTTCATACGGATGAAATGTGTTATGACCCATATTAATTGAATAAAATGTATTTGCGCACGTCGTGTTTGAACCCGCAACCTCTGAATTTGTAGTCGAGCGTCTTACCACTTGACCACGGAGGCGGTAATTGTGAGTGAGGTTACATTTTTTTTAATAGTGAATACCGCACAAGAGTCCCAACTGCTCCCAACCGTCTAGAGCCAGTGAGACTATGGCATCCCCAATTGGGGTATGTTGTGAGGCTGAAGGTAGTGGGAGGGGAAGGAGATGGGGAAGAGGAAGGTTGGGAAGTACCTGGCTATTCAGATCTGGTCACCAAACACGGCTTAAAGCCATTTATGGTGGTATTTCACCAGGGTGATACTAAGAGTATCTACCACTCTGGAATAAATATTTATTACACGCAAGAGAATGGAAATGTAATCGACCAAGCCAATCAAGTACCTTAGTTTAAATATATCAAAGGTCAGAATTTCGTTATTAAAATAAATGCTAAAATCATATCAGTTTGTCACATTAAATGGAAACATTTAAAAATAATTATCAATAATATAAATATATTTAATATTTAGGTTAAAGAAATTTCCACAAAGATCAACCGGAAGTCCGTTCGCTAATGGCTAATGGGCAGGAACCTCCCAGCGGCCGTAAGAGTCCCCTGGAGTCATTAGACGCGAGACGAGGGGTACGAATATAATAATAGAACGGGAGACTTGAGATAGAATTGCCATTTTTCATGTTCAAAATGAGAAAAATAGCAATTTCTAATCCCCAGATGCTCAAAATCGAATTTCCAAATCCCTGGAATTGCAATTAGACGTCGACCTGCAGAATTAAGGTACACCGGAAAAACTCAAACAGACATAATATAATATATCGTCGCCGGAAAGACAAAAGGGCTGAAGCGCCATGTTGGGAAGCTTACACCAGAGCACTGTAAAGCTGTTTTTTTGTTTTATTTATTTACGCTCGTTGTAGGCTTTTATACAAATGTCAACATTTTTTTTTTAAACAATATCCTCATTATTGCAAAAAAATATTGTAAAATAAAAAGAGTATTGAATAGCAGATACAAAATATTGTAGATGAAAATAACTTATAATATTTAATAAATAACAGGTTCAAAGATATTGTAAAAGAAAAGATAAAATAAAATTAAATAACAGGTCCAACTATTAGTTTAGCTCTGCCAGATGACAACAACTATTCTAAATTAGACTTATAGTTTGATGTTGACGTGTTAAATATATATGCGACATCGGAGTATGTGTTTCCCAGCTGTTGCATTCGTCGCATAGGCGTGTTGAATTGCGAGGTTCGGAGCAGAATTGCTACAATAGTACGGTAGGTACTGCCTTGTAACCGTCTTGCTAGGAACATGAAATGAAATCAAGTTTGATAGTTAATAAGTTAACACAGGTAACTCAATGCTCTCACCGAGTTACCTGAAGCGACAAAAAGCTAAAAAACATCCCAAACTTGTGTTCTTTGAATCAAGCCTTCTCCCAAATAGTGAATATATTTAAGATGGCTGAAGAGCCACAAAAGTCTTCAGAATCAAACGAGAGTCAGAGCATCCGGTGCAGAAAAAATAACTGATTAAAACTGCGTATTCAACTCATTTTATTTCACAGTGTCGCTTAAGCCGTTCTGCCTTTCCACCGACCATACCATATGTAGGTAGACATAGATATAAGAATATCTACATGAGAGAGTTTGGTTTTTACCCATGGCTGTTTCCAACAGCGTTTATCTCGGGAATGCTGGGTATCTGCAGCCTTAGTTCGAGGAGGGATATAGCATTACTGCTTTTTGCTCATAAACTCATGAACGGTGTATTATTACTACCTGACATCCTGGCGGAAATTGGATTTTATGTCCCTGATAATTTCACGCGAGGCCGCCAACACAGGCTTCTCTTTCTTCCCAGGTGCAAAACTAACTTACCAATGGTGATGCCCCTGGAAAGACTAACTAGGTTAATTAACTGCCTAAATTGAGATATTTTTCACACGAGCTACAACAAGTTTAAGCAAGAATTAGCTATTAAATTCTAACTATATTATATACTTCTTGAAAACTATTTTTATTTGTTTTTAACCGGTTTTTACCTTAATCTTAGTGTAATTGTGATTACCATTTTTTGTGTTTTTTGCAATGTTTTGGTGTAAAACTGCTTTTGCAAATATAATATATCTAAATAAGCGCTCAATTGTCAAAACGTCTTTATTACCACATAATAATAATAAAACTTGGTCAATTGAGTAAAGCGCATTTTTTCTGAAATATCATCTAAAAGGCGCTTAGCAAAACTATGGCTAAATTTACGTAAATCTCTCTATATCCCCAAAACTATAGCAAGAATTACCTCATTGATATATTTACAAATATCGCGGGCTGCGAAAGAGTTTTGAACTTTTGATTTAGCAGTAGATCGAGAATTTTCCGATCATTTTATGAACAGACATTTTATGAAAATTAGGACAATTCTATTATTTTGTTATTAATGGAAATGATTTTCTAAAAAATATGAGTTTTGAGTTTAGTTCTGAACTCTATCGAGTCTTTTATCATTCTCATCGTAGTCTATTACAAGCTTTAGGACTTGACACTCCCGCAGCACGCTCTCCGAACTTAGTGTCTGGGGTGCACTTTGGTTCCTTCAACCTTCCGATAGCCGATGACATTGCCGATCTAAGGGTTGACTGTCGCGAATTGGAATCTTCAGGAATACGCAATTCTGATAAATAAGTCGAAGCCATTTCGATAATAGACTTAAATACCATTCAGCAAAGTTTGAACTGGATTAATTCAAGACATTTTAGCGAGTGAAGATTTCTGAGATGTTTTGAAATATGATAATATTTGGATAATCTTTAGATGAATCTTTCTACTGCATTGAAAACTGATTGCACTAGGTCAATTTGACACTTGTTGTAAAAAGTACTGGCGTGAATATTATTGAGAATAATCATAATAATAACTGGTTTAAAAAATGTATAATTTTGTTGCATAACCCCATTTGACAAATTTGTGCCTAACCCTGGCTCCGAAATGTATTCCCTGGTCTCAACCCTCTCGGAAGAATTGGGGGTAGTTTTAAAGTTGATGCTAATATGATAATATCAATGACAAGATTAAGGTTAGGTTCAGGAAGATATTCACCAGCAATTAAGTTATCTAAGTTGTCAGTAATGCTACTTGGTGGTCTTTAGCGGTGATCGAGTGGGATTTAACTTGCGCAGAGGTTGAATGCCAAGGGTTCAATCCCCGAAGCGACAACTATAAGTTAGGATTAAATTTAAATTTTCTTATTCAAGGAAGGCGAGTATGTACGTATAAAGAAATTCGTTTGCCAACAAACATAACTCAAAATAAAATCTATACTAAATAATACATTCAAATAAAACATTCCACTCAAGAGATAAATCCATAATAATAATAATATATTTTTAATAAAAGTATCTTTGCTTTGACACCACTTTATTGGGTACATATGCCAGCCAGTTTCTGTTTACCTGAACCTTCTTCAGGGTTGAACAAATATGTATTGGAAATACAACCCTAAAGAAGGTTCAGGTAGAGCCGAAACCGGTCGTTATATGTATCTAATAAAGTGGTGTCAAAACAGTGTTACTTTTATTCAAAATTTAATAATGTCTTACCACAAAGTGAGTGCTTCATGTCAAAGCTTAAAAATAATAATTTTTGGATAATTTGTAAAGAGCTGTTTTTGTGAAAAATCACTTTAAGGGCGCTGTACAAATCTTAATTTCTACTTGGTAGTAATTCCTAGTTTATTTAAATATACAGCAACACACTTACCTGGCAGGTCACTTCTGGCAGGACAAAATCACCATATCATAATAACTTAAAAATTATCTGACTTTTTTTAGAAGATGTGCATTGTGGGCGTGTCCATGTGCTCAAAGTAAGCTCAATCTTTCCTTACTTCTGTAATTGATAAAAAAAATTCAAGCATCAAAAATCTTCATTCACTTAATTGGTCTCTCTACGGCTTAGGGTTGAAAGGTCTTATGTAAACTGGCGATATCACAGCTCTAGGAATGATTTTCATTCGGTGTAAAAATAATAATGTTGCCAGCAGACTAAAAATTATTTAGCCATAAGCGTGGGAGTGGAATTTCGCCAATGGAAGTTAAAATAAGTTCTTAAATCATTTTCTATGAGGCTTTCAAAGGACTTCAATCAATTCGTATTATCAGAGATTTAACAGCTGTTTATATCAGTTAACTGTTTTCTAAATATAACTAAAGTTGGTTTGTTGAAAGGTGTGCCTATTTTATATTTTATTTATAATTAATAATTTATCATAATATTATGGTATTAAGTTTGTTTATTTAATTTTATTTTAATAATTTTACTTGAACATACTTTTTTTTTTATTTGTTGGGAAATTGCCCATTCCACTAGGCATAAATAAGCCTGCTACTAAATAAGTATGCAAAAGTGGATTTTAAGCTACATAGTAACATGTTAATATCGAAAATATAGTACATACGTAATAAAAAAAAAAATTATATAAAAGTAAATGACAAATTTGAAGATATAGAATCTACATATTAAAACCTAAATTAAACTTGGTTTTTAAGGTGAGTAATGATATTGCTTTTAAAGGAGCTTTTGGTTTGTATGTTTCTGATGGTGCTAGGCAGAGAATTGAATTGCTTAGTGGCGTTGTACTTAAAACTTGTTTGTCCGTAAGCGGTTTTATAGGCTGGGATATGAAAGAATTTTATGTGTGACTGCCTTAAGGTTCTAGAAATTTTCCTTTCTTCAAACATATGGAGAAGTAAGTTCACAAGGGCTCGTGTGTCAGTAGCTATTAGTTAGTGATTCAACGACCTGCGTGGTCATAAGGTTAAGATCATCTACTTCGAATCCGGAGGTCGCGGGCTTGAATCCGGGCGGGTGCAAATAAATTCCTTTTAATTACTTTGTGTTTTTTTTACATTTAATTAATGCAAAATAGGAGAGAGCATATTTATGCAGAATTGAAATGGCTTTAGCCGTGTTAAGTGACTAGAACTGAATAGCCAGGCATTTCGCAACCTTCCTATTCTCCATCTCTTTCTTCTGCTCACGCCCCTCAGCCTCACAAAACATCCCAATTGAGGATGCCATAGTCCTACGGATTCCAGGCAGTCGGTAGCAATTGAGACTCTTAGACATTTCACATAAAAAACTATATATGAGGTTATTAGCAAAAAAATTTTATTTTTCATAAATGAATTAACTAAGAAGTATTCAGAAAAGCTGAATATGTACTGAGGTACGCTTGATTTTTTGTTTCTTTCTAAGTACAGTATGTAATGTACTGCAAGTGCTCATAAAGTTGGATTTGGTGTATTGTACAGGCCCTTAGATACTTATATTATGCAAATTTCAACCTTGTACAAATTGGTGTACAAAAAAGTGCGCCCCATAAATCAGTTTGGCAGTCACCTCTAATCTAGAATTTATTTATAGTTTTTGTGTTCAATTTGTAGAACTCCATTTTAATTTTTATATAATTTAATTCGAATTAAATTATATAAAAATTCTAATCTAGAATCCCAAAAACCCTTGACTCTTTGCAGAAACGGATAGATTCTAGATTCTAGATTACTCTATCTTAACAAACGGATCGCAATCTTTGGAGCACTTCGTCAGATTGGAATGCTTTCCTTATTCTACAGGTATTTCAATTGAAGATGCTCCGATAAACTTGCGTCATTGATCCCTTCAGCATCAGTGTACATCCGAGAAACACGCCAAACGCGGTTGACATTTGTCACATGAGAACAAATCGCTTCTACGACTTATTGTTGTGTTCAACAACTAGACTGTGGAATAATTTTCTGGTCTCTGTGTTTCCTTCCTCTTAAAACAACGAAGACTTCTCTTAAATACCTTAGTATGCTCCTTCTTTTCCTCACAAATCTTTCTCACACAGCATCCCCAAAGATGACGTAGACCTCGAAATAAATTATTACCCTCGAGGCCTCCTGTGTAAAAAAATACTAAATGGTTATATATTCAATTTCCCAATATTTCTTTTGTGCATTTTTAACCAATTAACGGGTAATGCAACTCTAACGCCCGGACGAACAGCCTACTTTTAACAATTCTTATTGGAATACAGTTAATACGAGAGACGGAAAGGCTGATAAGGATATTGAAAGAAGGGTGAATGCAGGAAACTCCATTAATGGAAGACTGAACGCTTTTGTCGCAAATAAGAAATTATCCAAAGAAGCGAAGCTAGCAGTCTACAATGGAGTGTTTATACCAACCCTGATGTACGGCAGTGAGGCATAGACCTGGCATGAAAGTAGACTGAATGCTGTGGAAATGAGTTCCCGAGGCGTATATGCGGTAAAACCATGTATGACCGTGTTAAAAATGCGGACATCCGGAAAGAATGCAAGTCTGATGTAAGCTCAGTGTAAAGTATACTCGTATATTTAGAATAGGATCAAGAAAGGGACGCTTACATGAATTGGGCATGTAGAGAATGAAAAGAATATATGACGCGATGTTAATGGAAGAAGAAGTCGACGACGCCCGAGGAAGACATGGCACGATCAAGTGAATCAAATACTTGAATCGGGTCATGTAAAGAGAGAGAATAACAGAAGAGTATGTATGAGACGATGCATGATTGTGAATGAAGCGCGAAGTGTGTGCCAAGACAGAGTGTGTTGTGTGGCGGTCCGTCCTCTCTGCCTACGTCTGTGGAGAAACGGCTTGATGGTTATTTAGTACATGGAATAGAAAATCTGATTAAAAGCCTTTATTTGACATACTTTCGAGTGAATTTATTAGTATTTCTTTCAATGTCTCATAAAAATAAAAATGAAATATGTCTATCTTCACTTATGTTCAAATATCAACAAGCGAAGAAGTCTGGTAGATGTACCATGACAGTTGGAAATAATTCGGTTCTGAGAATATTTCTTAGCCAAAACAAAAGGATTTGTTTTTGACAGGTGTATTATTTTCGGGAAAACACAATTAGGGAGGGAAACGGTAGGATAATAGTGGGGTAGAAAAAGTTCAGAAATTGGGCAAAGAAATTCGCCATGGAAATGTTTTTTAGAAAAAATATAAAAATAATAAGAAATACGTGGAAAATTCTTGCCAACCTTGAAAATCATAATTAAATTAATTAAATAGGAAAATAAAAAGCGCCGCTCTAACGATAATAATAATTGGATAATTTTTGTAGGGCCGTTTTAGTGAAAACGACCTCAAGAACCCTGTACAAATCTTAATTCCTAGGTTCCATCTTATTGTTGTACATATAATCTATGGCATATTATTATTTATTTATGTTTTCAGAGTGGTAGATACATTAAGTATAAAAGGCCACCATTCAGAATCGAAACGTTGCTTGTAATGGCTTTAGCCGTGTTTGACTACGAGATCTGAATAGCCAGGTACTTCCCAACCTTCCTCTTACTAATATCCTTCTTCTCCCCACTACCTTCAGCCTCACAACCCCTATTTGGGGATGCCATAGTCTCACTGGCTCTAGACGCTTGGGAGCAGTTGAGACTCTTGTGTGGTATTCATAAAAAATATATATACTTGTAAATAATGTACTGAGATAATATACACTATTATTTTATTTACCTCTAGTTAGGAGAAAAATACAGTTTTGGACTCGGAATACATGATGTTTATTGAAAAATAACGGCTTAAAATAATTTAAATGAACAACTAGATTGAGATTTTAAAGCCACTTACGATAGTGACTAAAACGCGTACCACAAATAATAATCACTAAGTTAAGGTTGTTTGAATCTCTGTCACACGTGATTGCCAGTAAAATTATGATCAAACGCTGAAATGGGCCGGAAATCAGGGGTTAGCCGGGGCCGTCAGATTGACACAGTTTCAAAATGGCGCTAATCCTCGAATCAAATGTGAGGGAATTTCAAACAACCCGAACTAAAATTTTTGTCAATCAACTGACTTTATTTTGTGGATTGAAGTGTTAAGGGTCAACGGCCTTTATTTTATTTTTATTGATAGGTATACTATTCTGGTGAAAGTTGAATTATATCTGAAATAAATCAATCTGTATAGATTTGATGGCCTCCGTGATAAAGTGGTCAAGTGGTTAAGACGCTCGACTACGAATCCTGAGGTCGCGGGCTTAAACCCCTGCGTGTGCAAATAAATTTTGTTCAACGAATGTGTTATTTCACATTTAATTTATATAAAATAAATATAGTATATTTGCGGCACGTTGCAGAGTGGTAGATTGTATTAGTATTGCCCCGGTGAAAGATCATTATGGCTGATTCACACCAACGTCCGGTTCCGATATTGTTCCGCAAGAAAACTTATTGATATGGTATGAATATCAATCAAGGAGTACAACGCAGTTTTTTTTTTTTTAAACCATCTTTTTATCACTAAATAATATTTTTATTAATTATTAAAAATATTATTTAGTGATAAAAAAATGGTTTAAAAAAAAACTGCGTTGTAAGTATTTTTACACTTCGAATTAATTATTTAACTAAATAAGTAGTTAAATATCACAAGGGTGGGTAGAAAGATATACTGCCACACAAATTTGTCTTGGCACATACTCCTTGATTGATATTCATACCATATCAATAAGTTTTCTTGCGGAACAACATCGGCATTGAGCGGAACCGGACGTTGGTGTGAATCAGCCATTATTCAGAATCGAAACGTTGCTTGAAATGACTTAAGACGTGCTTTGTAAACAGATGTGATCAGTCAGTTACTTTAAACCTTCCTCTTCCCCATCTCCTTATCCCTCTACCTTCAACCTCACAACATACCCCAATCGGGGTATGCCATAGTCCTACTGGCTCCAGCCGGTAGGGAACAATTTGGACTATTCACTATAAAGTAGAGTAGGGTATTCACTATAAAGTAAAGTAGGGTATTCACTAAAAAGTAAAGTAGGGTATTCACTATAAAGTAAAGTGGGGTATTCACCATAAAAAAATTATAAAAAAAGCTTGCGTGACATTAATGAACTAATTGATAGTATAAAAGTATAGTGCAAAGTTAAAGGCGTTTTCTATAAAACATATTTTTATTCATTATTATTTTGAAAAGATTTAATTAGTATTTTCCAATTTGTTAATTGTATTATTGACTCACCTTCTTTGTTGCAACCTCAGAGTAATAATACGAAAGAGAGAGCGCTGCTGTAGTCAGTTTTAATGAGGTTTGCCGGACTCGGCTAGACCTGGGCGTGGCTAGGACTAGGGATAGGGTATTTATACATCCATTCTCAGTACATGTCGACATAATGTTTTTTGTTTATTCGTACGACCACTTTTTCACAGTATTGTTATGAACAAAAATATAGCATGTAACCTAATAAACCATTGAGTTATGTCCATTTGTTTCGCGTATCAAAACGTGCCGGCGGAGTCAACGAAGAACATTCTAGCAATACTTTAATGCGGTGTGATGATTTGGTAAATTTTGCTTTATCTTAATTTTTCTTTGTGTACGACGTAATAACCCAAAGTTGTATAGGTTGGGTAAAAATAATTAGTTCTCTCTCCATATATTTTTACTTCAAGATTGCAACTCATTCAGTTTAATTCATCACCGTAGACTGAGAAAAAACGAATTGCTGTTCCTCAATCATCACTCTACTAATTATGGCTATCATTCTCCACCGTCCATAATATCAAGACTTGTTAACTCAAGTCATCGTCTTGAATGTTTTGGTAGTAGTCTAAATGATTTTTGTCATTCTTTACGACTCTACCAAAACTTTGGTTTTGACTTGAATATTCTTTCAGATGTATAATTTTATTCTATTTTTGTCATAGCTTTATTATTATATTATGTATGTGCTGTTCATTCTTTGATGCTCTTTCCCCATTTTGTGTTATGTATTTTTTTTGTAATTGGGCAATAGACCGTTAGTTTATAAATAAATTAAAAAATTAAAAAATATACAATATCAATAATCAACAATACAGAAAAGGCCAGAAAAAAAAAAAAACACAATGGTCACAACCGAGACACGACCTCGGATCCTCTACTCTATTCGGGAGTAAAGCCTATGTTGTGACCAATGTCTTTTTATTTTCTGGCTTTTTCTGTTTTATATTTGTGTTGTTGATTATTGATATTATTTAAATAATTAAAAAATTGATGCTTTATTTTTAATTTATTAGTTGATTCTAACTTCAAATAGTAAATAAAAACAACAATTTTTATTTAAACTAAAAATAGAAAAAAAAATGTAACTTAATTAAAAGATGTATGCATTAGGCGTATTCGCTCGGTTGACAATGACAACTGAAAAAATGGCCAGCCAGCTATCTGAAAATGAGATCTGTCTCAAGAATTAATCGAATGGGCCCTGAGAGCCCTCGCTCGACGCGCCCCTGAATAATGACGGGGGTTGCCTGAACAGCTGGTGCGCCCCTGGACTGTATAATGCGCCGCGGGTAATTGATGATAGATCTAATCTGCCCCTGGAGAAATTTCTTTATGGACGCCACTGGTTTTGCTGAGAGGAGGTTTAAAACGGTGGATAGATGTTTTTAATTGAGTTGAAAGTGAACTTTGCGAAAGCTGTGAAACCATTTTATGGCGAATCTTTAAGCCTTGAAATCGATGTCACAACATTTCGTCGCAAGTCGAACGTTTTTATAGCTATCGAAAATAAAACAGTAAGATAGATATAAGCTCAGAGCAATAATATACCAGAAAGGATAGCTTGTGTAGTCAGGATTGTTGATTTTTTCCTGACTCGGGCGTGGCTGGGGTTTTCATGGACACACACTTTTACATCAATTCATAACTCATGTCGACATATTGAAGCATTTATTTATATAAACACCTTTTCACGGTATTGTCATCAACAAAAATATAGGATATAACCTCAAAACCGTTGAGTTATGTCGCATAACAAAACGTAGTGGGCGGAGTCGCTGGAGACGCGGGAGAAGGAAACATGCTTACATACCTAAAAGTGGTGTGATATTATGTAACAACTTGTCTTGTGTCTTTCTCTGTCACAGTTTACGACGTAAAAACCCGGACAAAAGAGATTTATCGTAAATTTGTATAGGTTGGGTAAAAATATTTAGCTTCTTCTCCATATATATTCTTGCTCTGAGGATAAAAGTAATTATGTTTTTTATATGGCATTATATCCTCTCTTTTCACATATTAAGGGAGTGATTTTTATGAATGGATGTTTTAACTGATAAATAGACTCATTTTTAATAACTATTAGAAAGTATCAAAGTACTTTCTTTAGAAAAATCGGCATTAATTTTAGAGATGGTCGATATTCCTGTCCCGGTTTAAAGGAACCGGTTCCCAGCCGGTCATTGGAACCGTCGATATTATTTCTCCGAGGAACCGGTTCTAAATTTTCGCAAATAAAAAATATCGATATCCTTTGTCCGTTCTTTTCGTGTTTTTTTGGGTGAGGAATCGGTTCCAGTTCTTTTCGTTTTCAAATCTCTACCGAGTAGCACGTTTTCCGCGAGGAACTTTTGTCGATTTGCTAGTAAAAAAATCTCCTTCGCGGAACTTTTCTGGCACCAGGAACCGGTTCGAAAAATAACTGGATAAATAACCGGTTCCTCGCCGGTCGCCGGTAACTGAAACCGCAGGTACACTTAATTCTGATATCGAACATCTCTTATAAATAGCAGTTAAAAAGGTTTTTTTACAGGTTTCAAGCAACATATTTCCAAACAGTTGAAAGGTGTTCCTAAATAATCAAATCATATGAAATTTAAAGAATGTCGGCCTCCGTGGTGGAGTGGTAAGACGCTCGACTACGAATCCATAGGTCGCGGGACTTAACCCGGCCTGCGCATCTAGTATACAATTAAGATGTGTCATTACACATTAAATTCATAAACAATATATTTGGGACACGTTCCAGAGTGGTAGATACTCCAAGTATCATACTGGTGAAAGACCATCATTCAGAATCGAAACGTTGCCAAACAATTAGCAGGTGAGTGGACAAACGCCTCGGATACCCACTCGGACGTCGAGGGTTCAATTTCTCCTCTAACCAAATCGTCCATCATTGCATAAGCAACATCTTGCGCTTACTTAGTAGGAGTTTTCTAAATATTGTCAGCTTATTCGTAACCTGGGAATGTTTAAATTTCTTTTAACAAAAAAATCAAACAATAGCTATAGCCGCGTTTGGTGACTGGATCTGAATAGCCAGGTACTTCCCAATCTTTCTCTTTCCCATCTCCTTCCCCTCCCCATTTAATAATAATAATAATATTTGGATGATTTGTATAGCGCCGTTTTTGTGAAAAATCACCTCAAGGGCGCTGTACAGATCTTATTTTCTACTATTACATATTAATTCCTAGTTTAAAAAAGAAAATATACAGGAACATACTTACCTGGCAGGTCCCATCAGATACACACACTTATTAACTTGAAATTATAATTATGATTTTTATGTTTTTTTTTTCATTTATTTATTTTAATTTTATTTATTTTTTACGATTTAGGGCATGGGAGCGAAATTAAAAAATGGACTTTCTGAATTTGTCGTACAGTACAGGATTTGGTTTAAATTTGTATATCTAAAGGTGATTCGTCGAGAGACAGATTATGTTGTGATTCTTTTAATTCACTTCAAATCAGATTGATAGAATTGTTTGTTTTTTCGACATTCCAGATGAGTGTGAATATTTCGGTATAAATTATCGAACAACACTTTCGGCGAAAGCATTTCAACTTTTTCCAGGTTCTTTATATATTATTATGCTATCACAAAACTGCGCTATATAAATACACTGTTATTGTCTATATCATCATTAGTAATTCACTAGTAACAATTAAATAAGTGTCTAGGGGATTACATAAAGCACGAGCGATGGTAAAATAAGCCACTGGTGTATAATGGATTCCTAATTATCATAAGATAAAAGAAAAAAGAAAAAAAACGTAAATTGCTTTTGGCCATCTTTTATGCTAGGGGCCTAACTTGTCCCAATACTTTTCAGAAAAGATTTTTAAAAATTAAAAAAAAAATTGTGAATACCGCACAAGAGTCCCAACTGCTCCCATCCGTTTGGAGCTAGTGATACCATGGCACCCCCAATATGATATGTTGTGAGGGTGAAGGTAGTAGGGAGGGGAAGGAGATGAGGAAAAGTAAGGTAGGAAAGTACCTGTCTATTCAGATTTGGTCCCCAAACGCGGCTAAAGCCATTTCAAGCAACGTTTCTATTCTGAATGGCTGGTTTTTACCAGGGCAATACTTAGAGTATATACCACTCTGGAACGTGCCGCAAATATACTATGTACCCTTTATTGTTTTTTTAATAATTAAATGTGAAATAACACATATTAATCAAATAAAATTAATTTGAGCACGTTAGGATTTGAACCCGCGACTTCTAGATTGGTGGTCGAGCGTCTTATACACTCGACCACGGAGGTCGACAAAATGAGGAGATCATCAAATGATAAAATCGATATATCTTTATTATCTAAAACATCTATTTAAAAACTGTAATCTGTCGTAGCACAATCGATAAAATTACCAACATATTTATTTATAAATTAACGGACTAAAGTCCAATTACATAAAATACATATAAAACACGAAATATAAAAAGAGTAACAGAGAAGGAATAGCATATAAATTTCTTAGAATATTCACACTAAAGGTGGCAACTAAAAAACAAACGTACGTTACCAGTATATTCTTCATTCAAACACTGGTCATGTATGACAAAGATAGACATTAAAAAAATAAGTGTGTATGAACGAAATAGAGTAAAATAATGAAATAATACAAAAGTTGGATCGAATACTACATCCTACATCGACGACTAGGAAACGCCGTATAAAACGACCTACTGCCAGTAGGCTGTCCTTCTTATATTCATGTGTTGCTACGTTCACCGTCTCACTCTCTCTAATGGCACTTAAAATTTTCGAGAAATATTGGAAATGATCGTCTTACTTTAAATAATAAGTAGTTTGCGTCTACTTCCAAATGAAATGTTAGTCTTTGGCTTTTACTAGCGCTTGTAGAGTCACGGAAACACTTTCTCATCTCACACGAGGGCACTTTGTTTAGATATAGTATAAGACCTCTAGCGACGCGTGCTAAATTAATACTTAATCCGCTAAATCGAAAGTACGGCAATAACCGTATATTTTTCTTGCCACATTGAGAGCTCTATAACGTGTCTACAAGTTTGTAATGTCACTGAATCAACGGCTAATACCTTAGAGTACATAGAGTGGTGCCTATCCAAGGCAGTGAAGGCAGTTTTTGATAATTTTTGCCGGACCTACTAGTATGCAGACCTGGTCGTGGCTAAGACTAGGGCTAGGTTATTTATACATCCATTTAAAGCACATGTCGACATAACGTTTTAGTTTATTCGTATAACCACCTTTTCAAAGTATTGTTATCAACAAAAATATAGCATATAATCTAAAAAACCGTTGAGTTATGTTAATTTATATCGAATATCAAAACTTGTGGGCGGAGTCAACGGAGACGCTTGGATACGAAGAACACTCTTACAATACTTTGAAGCGGTGTGATAATTTGAGAAATTTCGCTGTCTCTTTCTTTCTCATGGTGTACGACGTGAAAACCCGGAGAAAGTGATTCATCCGCAAGTTTGTATAGGTTGGGTAAAAATAATTAGCTCTCTCTCTATACATTGTAACTCCAAGGCTAATACACTTAGCATTTGAAACACCAATCCTCAAACTTTTTTTCTGAAAAATCGTTGAAATCTAGAAAACTCTTGGCACGCTCCCGCCATCACGAGGAAGGGGGCGTTTTTTGGCCTGAATCTTTCTTTCTTCAACTTCTCAATCTTGTTTGCTCGCCCAAAGAGGTTTTCTCGTTAAGGAAGTAATGGTTTACGTGAGGCTGGTCGGGGAGGCCGGGAAATTCGACGCACGTGACAAGTTGATGAAATGCACGGGCATTACGTCAAAATACCGTTAAAAAACCAGCTCGCTAATGGTTTCTTTTACCAATGGAGCTTAAATTTTACCTAATACAGTAATATAATACGAAATAAAGACACTCGGGGAGCGAAATTCTGACGATATCATGTTTATCTATTCTTTACGCTAATCGGATTTCGAAGAATACATAAATGTATATCATATCTTCGTAGAAACATACATGCATAATATGATAAAACTAACTAACTAACTAACCATCGCGCTGTTTTCCCGCAGGTGTAGGCAGAGAGGACGGACCGCCATATAACTCTGTCTCGGCACACACTTCTGGCTTCATTTACATTCATACATCGTCTCATACATACTCTTCTGTTATTCTGACTCTTCACATGACCCGATTCAAGTATTTGATTTACTTGATCGCGCCATGTCTTTCTCAGGCGTCCTCGACTTCTTCTTCCATTCACTTTCGCATCATATATTCTTTTCACACTCCTTTCTTCGTTCATTCGCTCTACATGTCCAAACCATCTAAGCGTCCCTTTTTTGATCCTATTCATTACGCTCACATCAGCCTTGCATTCTTTCCGAATATCATACAGAATACACAAATCGGGTCATGTGAAGAGTGAGAATAACAAAATATTATGTATGAGACGATGTATGAATGTGTATCAAGCAAGGAGTGTGTGCCAAGATGGAGTGTGTTGTATGGCGGTCCGATTCTCGGAAGAATTGTTAATTTTCAACATAATTTAACATAATTTAAAGTCATTCCCACAATATCATACAAAAAATCAAATTGCCGGTACCTGATAAAATCATTTATCAATTGATATATATTTAATGAAAACGAAATAATGAAATACATACATCTATATCATATCTTCGTAGAAAACAATCACTTTGTGGTTTGACATATTTAATTTAAATGAAATTATAACTTTGTATAAGACCACATATTTTATTTTAATTGTTTTGACCGACAGGTTTCGCTTAGCCTAAGCATCATCTGGGCCCAAAATTAAACTAAACAGAAAAACTAGTATGTGTATAATACTGGTATGCATTAGTAATATCAATTAGAATTTGGTGTGTTATTATTATTAAGACAAAAATAATTTGAATTCTAATTAGATTCTCTGTAAGCTTTAATTAAAATAAATGACACTAAAAAGAGTATATTAAGAATCAAACGAGAGTCAGAGCCTTCGACGCAGAAAAAAAAACTGATTAAAACTGCATGATTAACTCATTTTTGACCAAAGTATCGCTTACGCCTTTTTGCCTTTCCAGCGACAAAAAGTTGACTCATCAGAGCAAGAATATATATGGAGAGAGAGCTAAACATTTTTCAACCATCCTATACAAATTTACGATAAATCACTTTCTCCGGGTTTTTACGTCGTAAACCGCGAGATAGAAAAAGATAAGACAGGTTCGCACACAATATAGCACAGCTTTTAGGTATGTAAGCATGTTCTTCGTCTCCCGCGTCTCCGGCGACTCCGCCTACAACGTTTTGTTATGCGACATAATAGGACAGAACTCTAAGAGACAAGGGGTTATTCAAATAAACAAAAACATTATTTTTTATTTTATTTTAAGAGAAAGACAAACATTCCCTGGTTACGAATAACATGAAAATATTAAAAATAACTCCTACTTACATCATAATGCGCGGAAGATGTTGCTTGTGCAATGATGGAGGACATAGCCAGCAGAAGAATTAGAACCCACGACGTCCGGGTGGGAATCCGACGCGTTTGTCCACTCAGCTACAGACCGGTCATTATGTTGACATGTGCTATAAATGGATGTATAAATACTCAACGGTTTTTTGGGTTATATCCTACATTTTTGTTTATAACAATTCTGTGAAAAAATGGTTATACAAAAAAACAAAAACATTAGTCATTATACATTAGTCATTATGTAAACATTATCCCGTCAGATCCCGAACTCAAGCATAGAAGCGCATTGGAGTAAATTATTGGCCCCATCAATCTTAACGCTGCCAGGATGGACCCCCTCTTGATGGCGTTTTGTAGAAATGAGGCCTAATATACTCCATTAATATTTTCTTACTTACATTCTTTATTTTATTTTCATATATTTTTATTTTATTATTTACTTATTTATTTATTTCTTATGAATTTCTGTTCATTATTATTTTGTTACTATTATTATTACAATGTATTGATATCAATTATGGAAGGTATTGCATTGCACTACTCCTGCATACCTTCGGAATAAAACTTTTATTATTATTATTATTATTATTATTATTATTATGTTGACATGTGCCATGAATGGATGTATAAATACCCTATCCCTAGCCCTACCCACGCCCCAGTCAGGCAAAAATCATAAATACTGACTACACTAGCGCTCCCTCCTTGTATATTATTGCTTTGACTCAGTGCTAAAAAAAAATCTCCACAAACAGAGAAAGGCTGTATTTTCTCTGAGATAAAATTTGGATTGTCAGTTTTCATTACATACATGAGATTCAATGAAGTGTCATATTTGTATCAGATTGCTATTCTTGGAATAAAAGTGAATTGGTGTGTTGATCGTAAATTAACAAATAATGGCGAGTTTATGTTGTTATTACAAATATCAGTGACATGAGAAACTTATTTTTCATCTGTCATAAATATATAGCAAATTCATTTTCTTGGCACATTATTTGTATGAAAAAGAATTTACTGTCCGAAGATTAAATCTCCTAGTAAACAAGACGTCACTTTTTACAAATGTACTGGAATTACATGTCATTTATTTCTTACTCTAAAAGAAAAATACAATCTGAACATCACAACATTAACCATTTGGTGATTGTTGTACGGTTTAAAGAAGTTGGAGAGGGGGGTAGGGAAAATAAGGTATAGGTTTAAAAGGGCCTGGCTATTCATTTCTGATAACTCAATAAAACTACAGATAATAGCAAATTGTTATTCTAATTGTTTTTTATTTTTTTTTATTTGATAGGTAATACTTCACAACAGTCCACATTGGTTCAAACAGACTAGAGCCAGTGAGACTGGGGCATCTCCAATTGGGGTATGTTGTGAGGCTGAAGGTAGTTGGGAGGAAAGGATGGGAAGAGGAAGGTTGGGATGTACCTGGCTATTCAGATCTGGTCACCAAACCGGGTCAACCAAACTGAATGGTGGTTTCACCAGGGCGATGCATCTACCACTCTGGAACGTGCCGCATATAATTCAAGCAACCTATTTCGTAAAATTCTGAAATGGTGGTCTTTCAATCTCAAATTGATCCGTTTTATTTCTGTCTCATTTACCACTCTGGAACGTGCCGCATATATACTATAAAAATAAATTTGAATAAGAATTTTATGTAGTAAGTAGTATCACTATGTATTAAAATAAAAAATATATTTGCACACACCAGACTCGAACCCGCGACCTCTGATTCGTAGTCGAGCGTCTTACCACTCGACCACGGAGGCCGTCATAATAGTTAGCCACCAGGGCGATGCTGAAAGTATCTTATAGTCTGGAACAAGGTGCTTCATTTTATATTGAATCTCGAAAATATTCATGAAAATGTCGATGTATTCGACTATAGAAAATATAATGATCGTTTCAGTATTACCCTGGTAAGAGAAAACAATTCAGAATCAAAATGTTGCTTGAATGATTTGACGGCTTCCATGGTCGAGTGGTAAGACGCTCGACTACGAATCCAAAGGTCGCGGGTTCAAACCCGGTGTGCGCCAATAACTTTTATATAATTAGTATGTGTCATAATACATTTAATTAATGTAAAAATAATAAAAATTATATTTGCGGTACGTTCCAGAGTGGTAGATACTCTAAGTATCGCCCTGGTGAAAGACCACCATTCAGAATCGAAACGTTGCTTGAAATGGCTTTAGCCGTGTTTGGTGACCAGATCTGAATAGCCAGGTACTTCCCAACCTTCCTCTTCCCAATCTCCGTCCCCTCCCCACTACCTTTAGCCTCACAACATACCCTATTTGGGGATGCCATAGTCTCACTGGCTCTAGAAGGTTGGGAGCAGTTAAGACTTGTACGGTAGTCACGAAAAAAAAAGCTATATTTGGTGACCAGATCTGATTAGATAATTACTACACAACCTTCATCTTATTCTTCACTTTCCTCTCTCCATTATAATATATACAAAACAACCCTGGAGGAAGAATATACATGGAGGGATAGCAAAATATTTTTACCCTACCAATACAAATTTGCGATAAATCACTTTCTCCGGGTTTTTACGTCGTATACCACGAGAGAGATACAAGAAAAGTCTTCATATAGTATTGCTGCACTTCTAAGTATATACAAAATGTTCTCCGTCCGCGCTAACTTCACAAATTCGAGTCGTATAACTTACGTCGACGGATTTTGAGGTTATTTCCTATATGTGTGTTGATTAAAAAACTTGCAATGGTTATACAAATAAATCAAACATGATGGTGATATGTACTGTGCGTGAATGTTTAAATAAGACCAAACTAAAGATTATAAAACATCACTTTTCAGCGGTATTTCTAAAGTTTTAAATATTTTTGACTGATTTTTAGAATTTTCACATTTTTAATGATATAAAAATATAAAATCAACAAAAAGCTTTCATCATTATTTAGGTTAAACCTTCTGTTATTAGTGCTTTGTTGTGATATTTTGACTTTATAAATTATTTAAATGGTGTATTGATATTGTTTTATTTAATGTGTTCATAATATGTTTGTTAAAAATGTCCGAAATCCAGGTGGGCGGTAACTAATAGGCTATTCAACATTCTATAACATATCTTTGTCTCTTTCTATCGAGTCAGTATAAAGTCAACAATATTGACTACACTGTTTCACAAAATTACCTATCAACACAACCTTCTTGATAGCAGCTTATTTGTCAGCTGTCAGAGCGTACTACGACAAAGGTCATTACTGCGCTTAAAAATAACATTGTATGATCTATTCGTATATAACGTGTTGAGGTTATTGTTAAGTTGTCTGCGGTTTAAAACAAATCGCAAGAGGAATAAATAATGCTGTTGTTTTCATAAAGTTTCTGGTAAACGCAGTTGAAAATTTATTGTGTCTGAGTCAGCCTGAGTGCTTTTAAAGTGGTAACATTCTAGACACAAACATTGTTAACTCATGTTTACTGCTGTTAAGATGGTCCCACCTCGCATATTATCTGAAATATCTTTTTTGAAAGTGCATATCGTTTTATTGCAAAACATTTTCAAATATTTATATATTTGAAATTTTTTTGCTTCTTATGCGGTATTGTATGGAGATTAAGGCGAGAAAGAGGCGATTATTCGTATGATGAAATTGAACAATTATTGAAAATGTCTTCATTAGAAAAGCGCAGGAAAGACTTTGATTTAATTTTCATTTACAAAATCATCAATTGTTTTATTGACTCACCTTATCTGTTGCAACTTATCCAGTTCAACATTCCTTGCCGTAGACTCAGAAAAAATGAATTGCTCTTCCTCAATCATGACAATACTAATTATGGGTATAATTCTCCAATGTCCAGAATGTTAAGACTTGTTAACTCAAGCCATGGTCTTCAAATTTTCGGTAGCAGTCATTATTTATTATTTTTAAAATAAAGGAGAGAACCTGCGTCTTGAAGAGGATCTGTTGAAGGAGGGAGGAAACATAGAGGTCGACAAATCGTTTCACAGCCGAGCTGTTGAACACAAGATCGAGTCGTAGAAGCCAAATTCAACCGCGTATAAATGCTGAGCGTGCGTTTGACCAGTTTTCCACCAGTGCCACAGGAATCAATGGCGCAAGTTTCTCGCAGCATCTTCTATTGAAATTCCGATAGAACAAGGCTTTCTGAATTTGCAGTGCAGTACAGGGATTTCATTATTTTTTTCTAAAAGTGATTCATCGCTCAACAAGACAAATGGAAAGCGTTTTACTCCGGTTGAGTTTCAATTAAATGATTATCTAGGTTAGCTAACAAAAATCAAACATTTTAATGAGCTATGGGATTTTTTGGTACATCACTTTTATAGTTTGTTTAAATTTTAAGATTGAAGTAGCTAAAATCAGTATATATTACTCAAGTTCAAGTCCAGAGTTCGCACTTTCGGAGTGCTTGTCCTAAAGTTAATGGAATAAATCACTCTAGAACTAAATCGTGTTAAGAGCTCAATAGAAATCAGAGTAAAGCCTCAATCTCTGCGCTGGAATCACGTATATTATGCCCACCCACGTAAAATCTGAAGCTAAAAATTATTTATAGTGAAACTTCCAACGGAAGCCTGTGCTTTTGAGGTGATTTCTAAAAAACGGCGTTAAATATACTATTCAATATGAGAAGCGTTATTCACTCCCTGAGGTGTAGAGCGGATTTCAATCGAAAAACGGATGAACGAAGTTTTTAACATTTTTATTTATAGTGAATACCGCACAAGAGTCTCAACTGCTTCCAACCGTCTAGAGCCATTGAGACTATAGCATCCCCAATCGGGGTATTTGTGGGGCTGGAGGTAGGGGGGAGGGGAAGGATATGGGGAAGAGGATAGTTGGGAAGTACCTGGCTATTCAGATCTGGTCACCAAACACGGCTAAAGCCATTCCAAGCAACGTTTCGATTCTGAATGGTGGTCTTTCACCAGGGGCTTTACTTGGAGTATCTACCACTCTGAAACGTGCCGCAAATATACCATACATTATTTTATATGAATTAAATGTGTTATGGCGACCTTTGGATTCGTAGTCGAGCGTCTTACCACTCGACCACGGAGGCCGTCAAATGAACGAAGAAAGTAGAGCGAGAAAAATATATGACGTGAAAGTGAATGGTGAAAAAAGTTAGGGATGCCTGAGGAAGACAAGGCACTATCAAGTGAATCAAATACTTGAGTTGGACCATGTAATAGAAAAGTATATATGAGACGGTATATGAATGTGAATTAAGCTAGGAGTGTGTGCCAAGAAGACTCAAACAAATAAGTTGTCAATTAAATAAAAACACGTTGTTTTAAATAAGTTGTCATCGAGACTCGAACACGGGGCCTCTTATCTAGCCAACGTTGCTATTGAAGCCTTTTTAAATTTAGTCGTTTCCATCAATCTCAAATTTTTGAAAATTATTATTTGTTTTTTTTTCGGTATTAGCAGTAATTTGTGCGTTTGTCGCCAAATTTCTACCGGAATACAATTGCACACATATTTGGTGTCAGTAATAAAACAATATATTTTTATCTACGGAGGACCTTCGACTTTTTACAAAGTCAAGAATCAATATTTAAATTAGAATTGACTTACTAAGAATATGCAAGACACAGAAAACAAATGGATAAGGCGATGACCGAAACTCGAACCCGGACCTCTACTCTATCCGGGAGTGACGCGAGTTCCGAGTAATCCGAGTTCGATTCTCGGTTGCGACCTAAACTTTTTATGTTTCGGGGATTTTTCTATACTATATACTTTGAATATTGCTTTGATAATTAATATCACAATGATGCTAAAACTTCAATGAGTGTAATAATAAGTTTATAAATTAAACTGGATACTTTGTGTCATAGTAAATCACAAAGTCGTAAATCATAAAGTCAATTTCCTTAACTAGATTTTTGATCACTAAGTCCGAGTGCTATGCATAGTTTATATATATGGTTAAATATTACTTACTCCACCCCTTTCTACCTTAGGTCCGACAGCACGGGCAACAACCATTATAAATATGTGCTAATTTTAATATGTTAGTTGTAAGTCACTAGTTATAAGAATTAAGCATAAGTTAATATTAAGTCTTAGTTGTAATATTATGTTAATTATGGACAAAAAGCGCCCTTGAGGAGATATCTCTGTCACGAAAACGGCGCCATATAAATCAGCCAATTGCTATTATTATAGTATCATGCTTGGACATGCTGACGTCACCGAACATATCATCGCCGGAAAAAGTAAAAGGGTAGAAGCGCCATGGTTTCGAGAGAGTTTATATATGATGCGAAAGTGAATGGAAGAAGAAGTCGAGGACGCCCGAGAAAGACATGGCACGATCAAGTAAAAGCACACAGTCGGGTTTTTTTTAAACTTTAAAATTCATTAGTCTTCAGTACCTGGTTTTGTAATATTATTTCAATTAAAGCGCCCTTGAGGTGATAAGTCAATGCTCGTATTCAGTTGCCATGAAGCGTCACCAAACATATCATCGCCGGAAAAAGCTAAAAAGTTATACCAAGAACACAGGTTTTTAAACTTCATTGTCAGTACCTCGCTTGAGTCAATGCTCGTATTCAGCTCCCAAGCGGTAAATATATTTTAGATGGCTGAAGGGTCACGCAAAAGTCTTCAGAATCAAACGAGAGTCAGATAATTCGATGCAGAAAAAAACACTGATTAAAACTGCATGTTTAACTCATTTTTTAACCAAAGTGTCGCTTAAGCCCTTTTGACTTTATGGGCAGCCACGATATATGTAATCATCAAATCTATTCCTAAAACAGCAATCTCAATAGTGCAGTGTGAGATGACGCAATGCATAAAAAACACAATAACATCTTGAAGGAAAAAAAATGAGTTTGTGTATTTAGGAAGTATGTTTACGAGATATTGAAAGAAGGGTGAATGCAGGAAACTCCATTGATGTAGGACTGAACGCTGTTGGCGCAAATAAGACATTGTCCAAAGAAGCGAAGCTAGCAGTCCATAATAGAGTGCTTATACCAACCCTGATGTATGGCAGTGAGGCATGGAACTGGCAGAGGAAGGATGAAAGTAGACTGAATGCTGTAGAAATGAGATCCCTGAGGCGTATATGCGGTACAACCATGTATGTTCAAAATGTGGATATCCGAAAAGAATGCAAGGCGTATGTGAGCGTAATGAATAGGATAAAGAAAGGGACGCCTAGATGGTTTGGGCATGTAGAGCGAATGAACGAAGGTAAGGAGTGAGAAAAGAATATATGATGCGAAAGTGAATGGAAGAAGAAGTCAAGGACGCCCGAGAAAGACATGGCACGATCAAGTGAATCAAATACTAAAATCGGGTGAAGAGTTAGAATAACAGAAGAGTATGTATGAGACGATGTATGAGTGTGAATGGATCAAGGAGTGTGTTCCAAGACAGAGTTATATGACGGTCCGTCCTCTCTGCCTGCCCCCTGCGGGGAAACGGCGTGACTGTTAGTTAGTTAGTTAGTAACGTAAGAGTGTGGAAAATATTGAAGTAACTCTGTAAATTTGTATTTTTTATGAATTTTCTAAATTTAGAAATACGATTCAATTTCCAATTTCTTGGTATCCTATCCGATTGCAATCGACAATGTAAAAATAAAGAATAAATCTCGAAAACCCCTCTCAGGTTTTGATGACACCAAGAAACACAATAAACCCGATCTAATACCGAAAGGTTGCTTTCCGATAAATCCAATAATATTCGGATGACATTCACAATCGCGACGAGATACAATCCATCATTATTTGATCATGTATCTGTACCTGCTACATATTTATACATTTATTTAATTATATTCTCCTTTATGGGCTTTTACATAACAGTGTAATATATAACATAAAATAATAGTGACATAAAAATAACATGAAAATAAATGATTAGCACCCAAAAACATAAGTAACTTAATAGAAATATTATAATGCAATAAATTAACAGTAATATTTTTAAAGAGGTAAGCTATTATAGCCTCCTTGTAACTAGATTCAGCGCAGTTGAATATATCTATAGAATTTTGGATCGAGTGGATCTGTTGGGTACATAGAAGGTAATTAAGCAAAGTAAATCCGGGCTGTCTATAATACCAAAAACAATTTTAAAAATAAAAGTCTAGTCGGAAACAAGCCTCCTGTCTGAGAGTGTTAATAATTTTAATTCTTTCATTAAAATAATTATAATTTATGGTTTCAATAGGTTAGACCGAGTTTGTAGTGAATGTATCTTAGAAATTTATGTTGCAATTTTTCAATGGAATCAGAGTAGATTTTAAAGTGAGGGGACCAGACAGAAGAATTATATTCGACTTGACTTCGAACTAATGAAGAGTACAGGATTTTCAATGTAGAAATATTTTTAAATTCACTGGCATTTCGAAGAATAAAGCCTAGCAATTTTAAATTATGTAATACAAGGGTGGGCAGAAGGATCTGATGCCACACAACTTTGTCTTAGCACATACTCCTTGATTGATATTCATACCATATCAATAAACTCTCATGCGGAACAATATCGTCACTGAGCGGATCCGGACGTTGGTGTGAATCTACCATTAGTCGACGTCCTTTGTCATTTGTTCCTTGGCGGTCTGCGATCGTGCCCGGGATTGTTAAATAATAAAATGATTTTGTCGATATAACTTTATTAATGCGTTTGTGCTAGGTACCCTGGATGTATCAAAAAATCTATGACGGTAATTTGTTTGCGTTTTTTTATACGAATACCACATAAGAGCTTCAACTGTCAGGAGCCGGCTGGACTGTGGTATCCCCGATTGGGGTATGTTGTGAGGCTGAAGCAAGTGGTAATGGAAAGAAGATGGATAGAGGAAGGTTTTGAAGTATCTGGATATTCAGGCCTCGTCACTTAACACGGCTATTGCCATTTCTAGCAACGTTTCGACTCTGAAAGGAAATTTTTCACCTAGGCGATATTTACAGAGTCTACCACTTTGCAATGATGATTTGAATTGTCGAAATAAATTTGTATTGAAAATTGTGCTTATAATAAACGAGGTAAGCAGCCTATGGGTTGAAATGAAAATAGATGCATTGGTGATTGTTAATTTAATTTAGTTATGATGCAACATTGCGTGGCACGTACTTTAAAAATAACAAGATCGTGTCGTAATTGAGAAATTTATTCGATCAAATGCTTCGATCATCTCAACGCGAAATCGTAATTTTTTCCTCGAATGGGGTAAATCGAAATTGTTAACTTTGTTAAGTCCATTGCGGGGTAAAACAACTGTGACCTTTTGACTTGAAATTGAGGAGTAAACCAACTGTAAAAATGGTGTACTTTTCGTGATTGGCCGTCTACTGTTTGATCCTATATCTCGAACCTGAATTTTTTTTCAAATTTCGTCTATTGTAAGGGGTGTTTACTTTCATTTTAACTTGAAACGAGTAACAAGTCAACCCAAAGGTTATAGCTATTATTTAATCAAATATTTAAAGCAATATTGTTTTAGTATTGTAAATATTTTGCTAATGAAATTGGTCTGGCAGCTGTCCTAAGGTACATCTCTTGGCCTTTTTATTGGGTATCTGTTATTTTATTGAAAGTCGACCATCATTATCTTCCACATACATGGGTAGACTCACAGTACCTAAACCCAATCCCAACACCAATATCGGAGACCGAGCTTTTGCCGTAGCAGGCCCCACAGCTTGGAACAACCTCCCATCACATTTGCCAAAGATCGACAGCGACTTTAGAGCAAAACGCAAGACTCTCATAATTATAGAATTGTAATATCATTGTTTCACTGTGTGTTGAGTACTCAGTCCGAGGGTCTATTCATTTTTACTAAAAAGGCATTTTGTCAAACGACACTAATCACAAGGCTCATCTGCAAGTTCATAGTCAATTAATTAATTATATTTTTATTAAAAAAACAAACAGTACATTGATTAAAAGTTACAACAGCGAAAGAAATTTCACAAATATTCAGAACTATACAAAGTACGATAGAGGACTGAACGCTGTCGGCGCAAATAAAAAGTTATCCAAAGAAGCGAAGTTGGCAGTCTGTACCCGACGTGATCAAGTACACAAGTAAACTGTAATAGGGGGGGCGGTCCCGATCTAGTGCTCCAAGTGGTCCTGGTGGGGAGTCGACTGGGGGTGAGTACAAATGAAGATGCTGCGGCGTGGTCCGGAGAAAGTTGTAGTCAGGCGGTCCAGGGGGGCAGGCGATGGTCAGAAGAAAAGGCAGGAGTCAAGTTGTAGGCGATGTCAAGCGGAGAGAAGTCAAGGTAGGTAGATGATGCTGGCGGAGGATGCTGGTGATCTCCCTTTTCTCCCATTATTGCGCAATATTTCATTGCCTTGGGAGCGCACAGCCGAGGCGTATGAGCGATGTATGAGAGGATTTAGCATCCTCTTTCGCTCTCTCCCCGGCCGGCTGGCAATTTTGTGGGACAGATTTAATTAATCTATCCCCTTCTCCTAAGCATCACCTTTAACCTCAACTTCTCCACACTCTTCCATCATTTTTATTAAGGTAAGAATAAACATTTTAAAATACAAATACAAAAAAGGTGCCCGTTTTTTGGGCTAAAAATCTTAATTACTAACTTAGCCTAACATTTACATACTTAAATTAACATTGTTTTTGTAGCTGGGAGTCAGGCCTTTACGACGGTATAATTTATTGGGTCGTGTGATTGACCTGGCTCCCGTTATAAGGTCAGACAGATTGATTTCTCTCGCCTCGGTCCGCGCTGAGACTTGCAAGCTCGGTCGTGAGGATCCGCTCTAGGCCGCTCGCGTTTGCGTTATTCGCAGCCTGGGTCTAGGGGATTTTAGCCTCAAGGCCAACCTCTTGTCTCATTTGCGGCCGAGCGAGCCGAGAGAAACATACATAAAATTATAGAATTTACAATTTGTATTGAGAAATCTTAGATCTAACTTATTTCCTACATTAGCGCCGCTGTCGGGGCATTCTCGTCCGACACACAGTCCATAATGGAGTGGCAAGAAATGAGATCCCTGAGGCGTATGTGGGGTACAACCATGTATGACCGTGTTCAAAATGTGGATATCCGGAAGGAATGCAACGCTTATGTAAGCGTAATGAATAGGATCAAGAAAGAGACGCTTAGATGGTTTGGGCATGTGGAACGAATGAATGAAGAAAGTAGTGTGAAAATAATATATGATGCGAAAGTGAATGGAAGAAGAAGTCGAGGATGCCCGGGGAAGACATGGCAACATCAAGTGAATCAAATACTCGAGTCGGGCTATGTGAAAACTCAGAATAACAGAAGAGTATGTATGAGACGATGTATGAAAGTGAATGTAGCGAGGAGTATGTGCCAAGACAGAGTTTTATGGCGGTCCGTCCTCTCTGCCTACCCCTGCGGAGAAACGGCGTGATGGTTAGTTAGTTGATTACAAATACCGGTACATATGATGTGTTTCATGGTATTATATTGTTCATACATTAAATGTAACCAGGTGACGTATGCGCTATATAGTATATAGGTATGTGTTAGTAGTGTGAGAAGTGTTCATAATAATATGAGTTATAATTTATAAGCCACTAGTTATTAGTCCTAGTGATAAGTTGCATATTGTGTAAATTAAGTTGTAAAGCGCCCTGGAGGTGATTTTATTTCACAAAGAAGGCGCTATAAAAATTAGCCAATTATTATTATTATTAGAATACAATTTTCTCCTTTATTTTGTTTCTAGCGTTTTTATTTTTTCTTGCTCTCACCGTTTAAGGGTGCTCTTTGCCTAAATTCAAAGAACAAAGAAAGAAAATGCGATTTTGTGTGTGAATGTTGTTCAAGTGGGCATATTAAAAAAATGATTTCAAAAATTGTTGTGGAGTAAGAGTTAGAAGAGGTAGAACGATAAAAAGGTGGAGGCAATTCAAGTTTGATGAAAAGGAGGAAAATCGTTTTCAGTGGGACGAACAAATGTGTCAATCTAAAGTTCCCACTTTTAATTTTTTTATTCAATATACATTTTTCTGTTTACAGTAAGATATAAGATAATACTTTGTACAGTGTATTACAAAATAAACTGTTCTACACCACAAAGAACAAGGTTCTTGTGTTTGGTAAGGGAATTTCGATGAAATAATAAAATAGTATATTAACTAAAACAATAAAGCTCTGACGAAGCTTGAGAAAAGCGAAACCTGGTTGGCGGTTAACTCAAATAAAGTGGTGTTTTACAAAGTTTATTATTTTATTCAATATACAATGTCACACCCCCAAGTTTTTTCTTCCTTCGAAAATATCATAAAATAGTGTTTAGTTTTTACAATACTGCAGAGAAAATACAAAGTATTTTTGTAAAATTAGTTATAGTAATAAAAAAAAAATAATAATAATAACACAAGGTTTGTAGAATAAGAAGAAAAAAAAATAATAGTTAGAAAAGTTATAATTAAAACAGCAATTATTAAGGACTGTTAAAGTTGTTTGGTGTAATATTTCAATTTAAGCTCATGAATATTATCTATAATTTTTAGATTTAATATAATTAAAGTAATCAGGTCCTATTTAGAACAATATTTTTATTATTTTTTGGTTGTTATGTGGTTTCGTGTAAGAAAATCTCAATTTATGTTTATGTGGTTTGGTTGCTATTTAAAAAAAAAATAATTAAGTGCGGGTTGTTTAAAATTTTCGTCACATTTGACGACTTTAAATTTGATGGCATCATATTTGACGAAATCGAATTTAACGACTTCAAATTTGACGTCACATATAAAGACGTTAAATTTGACAGCGTCGCATTTGAAGACGTTACATTTGACGGCGTCGCATTTGAAGACGTTACATTTGACGGCGTCACATTTGACGTCTCCACATTTAATAAGGTTAAATTTAACGAAATCATATTTGAAGTCGTCATATTTGACGTCGTCACCTTTGATGACGTCATATTTGACGTCGTCACCTTTGATGACGTCACATTTGACGTCGTCACTTTTGATGACGTCACATTCGACGTCGTCACAATTCGAACACCATTTTGTTTTTTGACATTTGAACGGTCCCCGTTAAACGCAGATTGTCGGTCCGTTTCAGCTTTTGAACAAATTGCGATCAGCTGAAAAGCATAACGGTAATGTTTTTATGCTTGTTCAAAACGAACCGACACTCAGCGTTCAATGGGGACCATTAAAATGTCAAAAACACAAAATGGGGCTAGTCGTTGAATTGTGACGGTTTCAAGTGTGAAGAATGTTTGAAACAAGCCGACCTAAATGTTTTGCGACAATTTGTCTGAAGATGACCGTAATAGTAGGCATAATTACATACGACCGGTTAGTAGCTGAGTGGACAAACGCGTCGGATTCCTACTCGTGCGTTGTGGGTTTAATTCCTCTGCTAGCTAAATCCTTCATCATTACACAATCAACATTTTCCGCTTATTATGACGGTACTAGGAGTTTTTCAAATATTGTCAGGTGTCCCATAATCCCCTCAGTTACCCCTTTTTCTTCCCATTCCAACACCTAAATGTGTATATATATCTCAGTATTTTGCATGTTAGTTCAATTTTAATATTGTCCTGAAGATGGAAGGGTGCATCAGAAATCGGTCGACAGAATTTAGTCTTCTTTCATTCTTCTTCTTCTAGTTCCATGTCCGAAAAGTAACCCAGAGTATATATTTTTTTACATTTATTTACATAGTTTGTATACAGTGCTTTACCTTGTATTTATCTATGTATTATTTGAAAAGGTTTCATATTAGACCCGAGACTGACAAAATTCTCTGAAATGAATATTGCTAACACAGCATAAAAAGGCTACTTATTTCAAGCTTTTAACAGTCGATTCAATTCTCATCTATGCAACAATTGGGGTGGGTTTCTCATTACGATCTAGGCTTATAACATCCTCAATTCATCAGTAGCATTCTTTACAAAAGTAAAGTCTCCCAGAACGATTTATGGCACAATACGTAATTGCATATTGCTGGCGCTTGCAGTTTGCATTATCTGGGTCAATGCACCGATCGAATGCGTTATAGAGTGAAATTCTTTCCCATGATGTACGTATAGCTAAAGATAACCTCACGTAACCCTCTATGCGCAGTTTAATGTTTTTTTTATCAGTACAGTATCATCGCATTTGATAACTTTACCTGGGGTTCACGTTATATCTGTGCAAAAAAAAGTTAACTGAGGTTAGTTTAATGCGCAATGAATATTGCTGACGCGGCCATTTTGTTTTTTTGTGTCATTGAAAAGAGAATTTAACTTCCCCGAGAGTTCTTTTCCTTAAGATGAAGCAATCTGTAGGTTCAGTTCACCAGCGAAACGTTCTGTATGCATGCAATAATTCGGTTAGGTAAGGTTAATGAGCAATGAATATTGCTGACGCGGCTGCTTCTTCTTCTGTGTCATTGCATCGAACATTTAACCTCCCCGTAAGTTTTTTTCTTCCCAAAATGAAGCAATTCATAGTTCTAGTTTGCCAGTGGTACACCCTTCAGGTATGAACAATTTGGTTCGGTTAGGTTAATGCGCAATGAATATTGCTGACGCGGACATTTTGTTTTTGTGTCGTAACACTAAGCACCTAACCTCCCCGTTAGTCCTCTTTCGTGATGAAGCAATCCACAGTTCCAATTTACCAGTGGTTCACATTGTATATATAAAAACAGGTTAAATCAGGTTAACCAAGGTTAATGCGCAATGAATATTGCTGACGCGGGTATTTTGCCTTTCTGTGTCGTTGCAAAGAGCACTTAACCTCCCCATAAGTCATTTTTTATAATGAAGCAATCCACAATTACAATTTACCAGTGGTTCACAGTATACATACAACAATTCGGTTGGGTTAGGTTAATGCGCAATGAATATTGCTGACGCGGCTGCTTTGTCGTTACACCGAGCACTTAACCACCCCAAAAGCTTTTTCCCGCGATGAAGCAATCTACAGGTTCAGTTTACCAGCGGGCCACCCCGTATTTATACAACAATTGGGTTAGGTTTCGCATTACGCCCGGGGCTGATGGAATCCTCAATTCGTTAGTACCATCCCTCAGAAAAGTAGAGCACCCTTCCCGCCGATACGGCCTCAAAGCGGACCCTTCATTAACTGCGGGCGGCGGCCCTCACCTCGGGAATCGAACCTGAAATCGCTTTGCACACAGACTAAGGGTTTAACGAGTACCCCGCGTCGGCTAATCCACTTCGCATTAAAAATAAAATTCGATTTGGTGAAAGGCTTTTGGTGAGATGCCGGCTCTATGAGGTTGAGAGTATGGGTGACGTGGAATACACACGTGAAACCTAAAGCGGTGGATGGTTTTGGACATCAAAGAAATCGTGGAGAGTTTTTTTGTTATATCTTAGTATAAGTTAGTTTTTTTATTAATGGTTTACAGTACAAGTATCTTTGAATACACAAAAGAAAGTCAATAATCACAGTACAATTTATAAACAACATACGAAATATTATACGTGTGAGATAGCCTCCGTGGTTGAATGGTTAAGACGCTCGACTACGAATCCAGAGGTCGAGGGTTAAAATCCTGATGTGCGCAAATAAATATTATAAAATTATGTTTTTATTTCACATTTAATCAATGTGAACTAAAAACCTTCTTAATATTTAAATAATATCAATGATCAAACACACAAATACGAACAGAAAAAAATATATAAAATAAAAGATGGCAGCAAAATCGGAGGAAAATTGAAAAAATAACATCAATAATACTCAATAAAAAGTATGAGATCGATTAAAAATGGCGGTTTCAAATAAGGTTCCCATTGCTAAATTGGTTAAAGCTTTACTCCCGGATAGAGTAGAGGATCCGAGTTCGAGTCTCGGTTGTGATCATTGTCTTTTTATTTTCTGGCTTTTTCTGTTTCATATTTTTCTTGTTGGTTATTGATATTACTTAAACATAAAAAAGGTATTAACGCTTTAAAGTTAATTCTAATTTCAATAATACATCTTTAATATATTTGCGGTGCCTGGTGAAAGACAACCATTTATAATCGAAACGTTGCTTGAAATGTTTGCCGTGTTTGGTGACCAGATCTGAATACTGGTACTTTTCAAAGTTCCTCTTCTCCATATTTTTTCCCTCCTTACTATCTTCAGTCTCACAACATACCCCAATTGGAGATGCCATAGTGCCACTGCAATTGAAACGTTTATGCAGTATTCACCTAAAAAAAAATATTCTTATATAATTAAATTTACAGTGTAGCAATAGAAATAAAAATCTTTATTTGAAACCGCTTTTAAAATATATGTGTAATGCTTTTCATAAGCTATTTCAGTGCTGTTGAAAACAACAGGGAAAGAAGAGTGGAAAGAGGAAGATTGAGAAGCACTTGACTATTAACATCTAGTCTAGGCGATTCTGGGAGTATCTATAATATAGGGAATAGTAAATAAACGTGTACGAATAAAATATTATAATTATTTAAATATTTTTAAAAAATATATTCGTATTTTCTGCAAAAATATAACACTATCCTATGGGTACAAAATAAGATAATTTAATAATTATTTGATGTGGCTTACCACATTGTACCATCTTTGGATAAAAATTGTTATTGAACATGCTTTGCATTTGTGACGCGGGTCAAATTCACCATGGTTTAGAATATCTGCACGATTTTCCAAAATCATATTTTACCGTTGTGGAAGTCAAAGCCTTTGTTTTCATTTTTATTTGAGCAATAACACGGTAATCGACAGTGATTTTCTAGAATTCCCCCAGGACTGCGAATTCTGTTTTCTGTTCCCGGCCGCTAGCATTTATCATTTCATGTGTATACTTACAAAATGAATTTTTATTTTGAAAGTTATAGTATGGTATAAAAATACATTTTTTGATAAAATTATCAAAGAATTTAAAAAAAAACTTGATGGGAAAGACAAAATTATAAAACTAAAAGGGTATAATAGAAAAGGGAACGAGTAAATGACGATAAGTGTGTTTGATTCAGTGATGTATGTCGGAATTAAAGGCTGGTTTAATGTTGGTGGGTGACGAGTGGTGATTAGTTCTTTGTATTTCATTTTAGTGTATTAAACAAATATATTCGACGTTTGTTTTTCTTTTTAAAATACTTTGTTTGATGGTGTATTGAGTGCGGTTTATTTGTATTTCATTTTAGTGTATTAAACAAAATATATTCGATAATTGTTTTCTTTTTTAAAATGAACTTTAACGATTGTTATTTATGCGGTTTATTCCGTCACGTTTGACATCGTCATTATTCAATGATGTAACGACAATTTATTCTCCTTCAATGGAAGCAATCTTCCCAAGAAGCCTTCCATTGACATGGCTCGGTGTAACCTTAAGTGACCAGCTGAGGCACGGGGGCTCCATCAAAGCCAAAGTTAAGTTAGCCTCTCAGAAGCTGGGCGTACTGTATGGGACCCGCAATAGTACACAACTGCCGAATAGAGATGGTCGGTATTCCTGTTCCGGTTAAAAGGAACCGGTTTCTAGCCGGTCACTGGAACCGTCAATATTATTACTCTGAAGAACCGGATATTTTTGGAACCGGTTCCAAATTTTAGCAAATAAAATATCCTTTGTTCGTTCTTTTCGTGGTTTTTTGGCGAGGAACCGGTCTCAGTTCTTTTTGTTTTGGAAATTTTTAGAAACCCTCCTCCCATGACATTTTTTTTTTGTGAGGAACTTTTGTTGATTTGCTAGTACTTTTCAAAAAAATCCAAAGTCTAAAAAAGAACTGGATAAATTAATAAGATACTGGTTCCTCGCCGGTCACCGGTAACTGGAACCGCAGGTACACCTAATTCTGATATCGACCATCTCTACTGCTGACCTTGTACAAATTGCAAGCACACCCCAGTGTTGAATTTGGCAGCCACCTCTGGTTTGGAGCCCCAAAATTTTTTAACATTTGTTAACTCGGCAGAGTATAAAGTAAAAATTTTTATGTTTTTGTAGAAAGCGATCATTTTGTGGTTTGGCATATTTAAAGAAACGAACAAAATAGCTTTTTATAAGACCGGTTTCGCTTAGCCTAAGCATCATCATGGTTGAAAATGAAACTACACAAATGTACAAAAGCAGACTTTGTATTTTTTTGTTATATATATACATACAGACGGAGAACACAATATAAAGTATACTTTGTATTTTTTGTTTAGTTTAATTTTGTACCCTAACGATAAAGCGAAACCGGTCAGAACAGGTAGAAAAAAATATAAAATAAAATAACTAACATGAGAAAATAATCGAATAACATTTCAATTAAAATAAAGAAACAGAGAGAAAGACACAGATAATATGAATATTGAAAGAGACGAAACGTCAACTGAAAAGGTGATTAAATAATAATGATAAATTTTATGAGCTCACAGGAAATATATCTATTATTAAAGTACTGGATAAATTAACCTGATTATTATTAATATGACTATTAATTTTAATGGCTTTCTTTATTTTTAGTGCTAATAAATAATTGATAGTAAGTTATTTTTTCATTTCTCAGACTAAAAGATTTTTTTAAAACTTAATTTAATATCTAACCCTTTGAGATGTTCCTTTGGCCAGAAATTCCACGGGGCGGTTAACCTGAGTGTCCTTAATTCCGAGGTAGTGAGGGAATTCTAGGTGAGCGGGCAACCTTACCTCACTGCAGGTAAGGAGAGAAAGTTATGGTAACAATTTAAATTAATTTTACACACAGCCCTGAAAGTATCCAGCTGTTTTAATTGGAAAGTCAAAACTATTAAGTGTTTTTCAAATTGAATATTGCGGGTAATCAATTTGTCATTTCGCGCTTTTATCGAAAAGTTTGTGGTTTTTGAGGTTTTTTGAAATTTGCTCTACTCAATGTGAAACGGAATTTTGTTTTTATTTGTCAAATTATTGGAGAATTTAATTGTTTTTTGATATTGCTTGACAATGCTAAATTCTGTGTTAGTGAATTTTATATTCATTGCTGAAGCGAAAGGCAGAAGAAGAAAAACAATGTTCCGATGCGCAGGAATCATCGAGTCTTAATAAAGGAGTCCGATTCAAAAGGACTATTGGATGAGAGGGGGGGGAGTCACAAACCATTTTTTAGAGATATTGCGTGACTTTGGTTCGGATTTAAAAAGCCATTTTCTTAGGCTCTATCAAACCGAATGGAATGAAAGCTTGCGGTTCAGATCAGAAAAATAAACTGCATTCGATTCAATTAAACAACCTACCATATGCAAAATTTGTGAAAAAATCATCAAATTTTCTTGAGAAATTACAGACTTGGGGTCGTATTTAAAATGCAGTTTTCGCAGGCTCTTTCAAACCGAATGAAATGAAACTTTTGGGTTTTGTTAAGAAAAATAAATTGGGTCAGTTTCAATTAAAAAAAACGCCATAAGTCGGATTTAAAGTTCCGTTTTCTCATCTAACCTATCTATCATATCGAATGAAAATAAACTTTGCGGTTCTCTTAAAAAAAACTACTTCAGATTCAATTAAAAAAACTACACAATGCAAAATTTGTGAAAAAATCATCAATTATTTTGAGAAATTGTGAGACTTGAGGTTGAATTGAAAATGCCGTTTTCTCAGGTTCTAAAAAAACTTTTGGGTTCCGTAAAGTTTGATTGATTGGAAATTAGATTGGTGAAAAAAAGTATTGGAAGAGGAAATAATAAAAATAATGCAGATTAACGTAAGGTATATCGGAAAAATTATCGTACACATTGACTGTATACAAAAAGCTGCGCTGATACAAAATTACAAACAAAACAAATAACCAAACACTTTTAAAAAAAATTTATTTATTTATTTATTAAAATATTAATTTACAAAATACATATGGTAGATTAATTCCAAGAAGTTAAAAAAAAAACTCACTATGGGAAGGGCAACATTATAAAACAAAAAGTATTTTTACAAAGACTTACAAACTCCAAATAGGTACAAATTTTAAATTGCAGAAAAGCTCTAAAAGGAAAAGCGCTTTCTAGAACCGTTTAAAATATCATCGCCGGAAAAGCAAAGAGCTTAAGCCTCACGTTGGTAAAAAGAGAGTTAAAGATGCAGTTTTGATCAGTTTTTTTTCTGCATCGAATGCTCTGACTCTTGTTTGATTCTGTAGACTTTTGTGGCCCTTCAGCCATCTAAAATATATTTACCATTTGGGAGAAGACTTGACTCAAGCGATGCAAGTTTGAGACTGTTTCAGCTTTTTGTCGCTTCAGGTAACTCAGTGAGAGCATTGAGTTAATTTTTTTTTCAAAATCCAACCAGGTACTGAAGACTTTATTGTAAAACAAAAAATACTTTAAAGTGCTCTTGATGTAAACTTTACAGAATGTGCTTTTACCTTTCCGGCGACGATATGGCATCCAACTATGAGAGTGTTGTGAGACAGGAGAAGAGAGTTGATTAGAGTGAAAAGAGAGAAGAGAATAAAGAAGGCTGGGAAGTGTCTGGCTACACTAAGCTTGAGCAAATCTTAGTTCTAGCAATTTAAAGCAATATTTAGATTTGGTTTTTATGGTTTTCTACACATTGCAATGGGTTTTTAAATCTACGAGCTTAGAGCAAAAGCATTTACCGCTCTGTCACAGAACCTGGAAGATTTTCATATTCTTACAGTAAGCTTGCTTGTTTTGTCGCCTCTAAATTCGGTTTTATTAACTTTACAAGCAAATCGGTCTAGACAACATTTTATTTTTGTGAATTTGGAAAAGTAGCCAAAAATCTACACGATAAATACCCGAGCATCTTTTTTATCTGTCTACGAAACATTAAGCCCACTTAAAAAGGTCACAGGTCTAACGTTTTACATTTACACATATAATATAAATACGTCGACTGTGTTTAGGTAAAAGGCGTTATTCCACATTTAATTTTGCGAGGAAACTTAGGCCTGGTGGTTTGAACCACTGTCACATTGTACACTGGCGCAAGTCAGTGATTAGCGCCATTATGATGTTTTTACCTGTAATGCATGACACTTCAAATTATGATCAGGTGTCATGCATTACAGCATAACTCGAGGAGACATTATCAAAGCTTAGAGACTAGGCGCAATGCTGGTCTCATGACAATAGGCTTTAAAATTATAAATCACTTAATCGACTGTCCATACCTCTTGGCATGCTACTGCTTATTCGTATCTGAAAAATACTGTCGCAGCAGAAATCATGCAATGTTCAGAATACCCTATGAACGGACAGATGTTTTGGCTCAGCATAACATGACAAGAGGTATAATTCTGTTAAATACATCATCTATATATATATTGATATATTTTCAGATAATTTACAAAAGTTCAAAAAACTTATTAATTTAAAAATTTTATAATTTGAAATTGCTTACTTGTTGTTCCATTGTACTGTAATTGGGTTTATATCTGATGTACAATAATAAAAAAAAATAAAAAAGACCGTCATGTAAATTTCATTAGAAAATATGTGGATATATATGAGTACTTTATGTATAAATGAAAAAGAGACAATTTATTAATATTTAATGAAAATTAAATAAAAATTTTCTATGAAACCACAGATTTTATTTTAATTTACATGATCGATTGGTTTCGCTTAGCCTAAGCATCATCAGGGTAAAAAAATAAACTAAACAAAAGATACAAAGTGTGCGGTTATAAATACAAAAATAATTAAGACAACAGTGAGAAAACGATAGGAATAGAAAGAAAGAGACAGATTATATGAAATAAAAAAAAAAATGAAAAAGGCAAAACTAAACTGAGAAAGTGATTAAAGAATGATGAGAAATTTTATGAGTTTACAGGAAATATTGAACAAATTTAACTGATTAATAATATAACTATTGATTTTGATGGCTTTCTTTATTTCTAGTACTTCTGAATTATTTAATATGTTGCTATGATCATTTTTGTGATGAAGAATATAAACACCGGTGCTTTTATTGAAGGTATAATCTTTTTCAATAAGATGATTGGCGAATTCTGAAAAACCGTAGTTATTTAAACATCTGAGATGTTCTTTTTGCTGAGTTTAATTTTGTACCCTGGCAATACTTAGGATAAGCGAAACCGGTCGTTCATAAAAAAAATAAAGTACAAAAACTAGAAAATAATAATAATATTTAATTTCCGGGAGCCTGAGTGTTTTTTCCTCTTATACACGTACGTTATCCGCTTTGCTAAACAATGACCGTTCGGAGACGGGTAGCAGTTAACTAGTTTAATTTAACCCCGTTAAAGAATAATAACGTGTTCCATAACCAACTCCTCTTAGTTAAGAGCACATTTATAACAGTGCTAGAAATGTATATTCCACTGCACCAACGTAATGAAAGAGCTCGCCGGTTGCCTAAATTAAACAGGACTGCTCCATAAAACACGCAGACAGTTGCGGCGGACTGTCTCCAAAGTTGGAGAACAACTGGAATGCATGTAAATTCTACGACCATCCTGCGGTCGCTCGCTTCTCCTTTGCGGTTCTGTCTCACCGGTGCACTGGTTCTAAACCATTGGCTCTTAGTATTTGTCAGTAATTTATGCAGCAAGTACCTTTATAGTTTTAATGTATTTGCCTTAGAGTACATAGAGTAGTATCTATCCAAGGCAGTGAAGTCAGTTTTTGACTTGTATTTGGTGATTTTAACCTGACTTGGCACACCTGGACGTGGCTAAGACTAAGGCTACGGTATTTATACATCCATTTATAGCACATATCGACATAATGTTTTTGTTTATTCGTATACCCACTTTTTCACAGTATTTTTATCAACAAAAATATAGCATATAACCTAAAAACCGTTTAGTTGTGTCAAGTTTAGTGGCATAATAAAAAATGTGGGTGGAGTCCCGCCAGTGAACCAGGATCTTAAGATCATTGCGACAGTATATAGAAGCGGTCCAAGAAATTTGCTGTCTCTTTCTCTCTCATAGTGTACGCCGTAAAAGCCCGGAGAAAGTGATTTTTCGCAAGTTTGTGTAGGTTGAGTAAAAATAATTAGCTCTCCCTCCATTTATTGTTACTTCAAGGTATTTGCCAATATTCATTACGATAGCTAACTTTTCTGTATTATGTCTTAAGTGTAATCTGTATGACACATTCTATGTACTCACACTCTTCTGTATGTCTTAAGTGTAATCTGCATGACACAAGTGTAAGACATTTCCGATGGGGTGAAATGGGGTAGGATGAAAAGGTGAATATTTTATTACCTAATTTAATGATTTTACAACTTAATCGTTCGTATGAGGACCGTGGCGTGGGCAAGGTGTAAGGTCGCGGATTCAAATCCTGGCGCGGGCAAAAAAGTTTCAAATGAATAACTTGTGTTATTTAACATTTAATTAATATAAAATTATACATAGTATATTCGCGATGCGTTTCAAAGAGGTAGATACTCTAGGCATCGCCCTGGTGAAAAACCATCGCTCAGAATCAAAATGTTGCTTGAAATGGCTTTGACCGCTTAAAATTGTCAGGTATCTCCCAACCTTATTATTCCCCATCTCCTTCTCTTCCCCACTTTCTTTAGCCTTAAAAAATACCTCAGTTGGGAATGCCACAGTCCCGCTTGCTCCGAACAGTTGGGAGTCTTGTGTTGGTATGTCTAATAAAATAATGTGGTATATCTATGGTGGATGTCTAATACAAAAATACTGAGATGGTTGGAAAAATAATAATTTATATTGAGTTTAACTATTATGCTGCAATAGAAAAATAACTTTTAACCCCACAAAGTAAAATTAGGTGTACGTAACCATTAATTAGTGTTAATTAGTTTCTAAGGTTGTGGGATTTAGTGCATAGGTTGGGATAGATAAGGAGTGCACGTTGCGAGAATTAGTTTAATTTAACCTGTTACAGTATAATTGCTTTTTATGAACATTTGATTGATTTAAGTTTTAACTTTATTTTATATAGATATATATACGTGTATATACATGTGTCAACTAGTTTCAGTTAAAGTAATTCAACTTAAATTATCACAATAAGCAAACAATTTGTGGTTTGGCATGATTAATTAAATAAAAACACACGTAACTTATAGTCCTATCCCACCCCTCAAACTTGACGTTCTGCTACTCTCTCAATCTTCCATGCTTTCCTTTCGCCCACTTAATTAAATACATTATATGATACAATGGAGTGCTTATACCAAACCTGATGTATGGCAGTGAGATATGAAGCTGTCAGAGGAAGGATGAAAGTAGACTGAATGCTGTAGAAATGAGATCCCTGAGGCGTATGTGTCGTAAACGCATGTATTACTGTGGTAAAAATATGGATATCAGAAAAGAATGCAAGGCTGATGTAAGCGTAATGAAAAGGATAAAAAAACGGACGCTCAGGTGGTTTAGGCATGTAGAGCGAATGAACGAGAAAAAGTAGCGTGAAAAGAATATATATATTACGCAAAAGTGAAAAGAAAAAGAAGTCGGGGGCACCCGATGAAGGCATGGAACGATCAAATTAATCAAATACTTGAGTCGGGCTATCTGAAGAGTCATAATAGCAGAAGACTATGTATGCATGTGTGAGACAGAGTTGTATGGCGATCCGTCTTCTCTGCCTACCCCTGCAAGGAAACGGCGTGATTGTTAGTTAGTTATATTACATGTTAAGAGCGTATCAAGGGTCACTGATCGTAAGTCCAATATATACCTTTTGTCCTATTGTTGTCTCCCTCTTAATATTACATCTCTCTTTTCCCCATTTTCACCATTATATATATATATATATATATGCACATTCCTCTAATTTCATTAGTATATTATTAAGACACGATGAAGATTCTGCTGAATCGAAACTAGTTGACATACCAAAATAAAAGTGAATTAAAACAACGTGTGTTTTTATTTAATTAATTTAACTTATTTACGTTTATATTACATTGTCCCGAAGAAGGTTGGCTCAAACCGAAACTGGTTGAAACGTGTATATATTTATAATGCATAGTAATAAAGCGGTTTCAATCAAAATACACCATAACTTAAATTTAATGGTAGGCTACAATGTGTTTGCTTCCGTTTAGAAGTTATTTTATGACTATTTTATTTTGACCTCTCCCGAAGAAACTTCCCCCAAAAGATATTTGGGGCACGAAAACATTGTTACCAGCTTACCAAATCAATAAAATTGCAAAAAATTATTCTGAACTGAAATTCACAAGAACCCCAACCCCCCGCCAGCAAATATCCCGCTTCAGCTCAAAAAAATTGCTCAGGCTATACTCGTATATGGGTCACTAACTTGTCCGATTGAATTTGAAATGATTTATTTAAAGAATCGCTAAGTTCATGAAATTATTGATAATTATTCAATTGATTTTTGTGGGTTATAACCATGGATAATGTTTTCCTGGATATTTGAATTACGTCACAAAACTTGAGGGGTAGAAAATAAGCTTTTCACAACATATTATCATATATTTGATATATTCTATTCACAGTGTTTGAAAGAGAGAGTCCGAGAACAGCATGCAATTTAATTGTGAATGATGAATACTTGGAGCAAGTGGATAAGTTTGTGTATTTGGGAAGTATGTTTACGAGAGATGGAAAGGCTGATAAAGATATTGAAAGAAAAGTGAATACAGGAAACTCCATTGATGGAGGACTGAACGTTGTTTGCGCTAGCGCAAAAATGTTCGAAGAAGCAAAAATCAAGCAGTCCACAATGGAGTGCTTACACCAAACCTGATGTATGGCAGTGAGGGACGAAGCTGTCAGAGGAAGGATGAAAGTAGACTGAATGCTGTAGAAATAAGATCCCTGAGGCGTATGTGCCGTAAACCCATGTATTACTGTGGTAAAAATATGGATTTCAGAAAAGAATGCAAGGCTGATGTAAGCGTAATGAAAAGGATAAAAAAACGAACGCTCAGGTGGTTTAGGCATGTAGAGCGAATGAACGAGAAAAAGTAGCGTGAAAAGAATATATATTACGCAAAAGTGAATAGAAAAAGAAGTCGGGGGCACCCGATGAAGGCATGGCACGATCAAATTAATCAAATACTTGAGTTGGACTATCTGAAGAGTCATAATAGCAGAAGACTATGTATGCATGTGTGAGACAGAGTTGTATGGCGATCCGTCTTCTCTGCCTACCCCTGCAAGGAAACGGCGTGATTGTTAGTTAGTTATATTCCATGTTAAGAGCGTATCAAGGGTCACTGATCGTAAGTCCAATATATCGAAGCAACCTTTTGTATTTTGATTAAAAATAAAATTAATATCTGTAAAATTATTGTTTACAACATTCCTTCAGAATTATTTTTTCCATCATATTTTCATTCAATTATTATAAATCATCAATTCTTGACATGATTAATATCAACTCGTGAAACTAATGTTTCCAACTTCTAGCGGGTAGATAGGTCATGAGAAACATTGAATTAATCATTTATCGGTTTTACTTTTCACGAATATGCTAGAATAATGGATATTATTTGTGGCACTTAATATTGATGATTGTTTTTAAAATTTCTATCTGGGCCAAAGCAGTTTGTATTTGAATTATTTATGATGTTTTGCAGAATAAATAACTATATAATTAATAATATAGGAACAAGTATAACAAATTTACTTGGTTTAGAAAAGTACTAACTTAACATACATACTATTACAAAATTATAGTTAAGTATTATATATCGTCGTTAACGTGAAAATACTTCCTTTGTGGTCAACTTTACATAAATGAGATATGACATTGCGTAGGGTTTCAATTTGAACTTAAGTTTGAATGTTTTTATTGGTGAAAATACATTGTTGTATCTAAAACTAAAAATGTATTTTTGATGTCTCAAAAAATAATCTGTAATTCTCAAATATCAGTTTATAATTTCCTCCTGAACAATTACGCTTTTGACACATGTGAGGTATTTTCGCACTGACGACGATATGTTGAATTAGAGGTGAAGGCGTGAATGGATGGGGTGGTTAGTAAAAAAAAGGGGGGGGGACCGGTAAAATATGTTTTATTTCTTATGAGTAACTACCAAGTGTTAGCTACGTACAGCAGTATAATAATATTAGAAACTTCGGCAAACGTAATTTCAAAATAATGCTTTTGCACTAAGCTAGATTGAAATATGTAATTCAATTAAAAGTTTGCAATTTTTTTTAGAGTGAGTAGTTACTAAACTGGTAGGCAAAAAAAAATACACGAAGTGACCAATTTATCATAAATTATTTTACTCCACTCACAACGGTGTCATCGGTATACAAGGCAACCTTCTTAAATAGCTGATTTTATTTTATTTTATAGTAGTCAATTAGTGTCAAGTAACGTTTTCTACTCTTCTGCTATAACGGTTACATCTGAGGTTCCACAAGGATCTCATCTTGGACCTTTCCTATTTATCATCTGCATTAACGACTTGAATGTTAGAATTTAATGCAGATTTTCAATTTTATCTGACGATTTAAAATTTTAAAAAGCTATTAAGTTGGAAGACCATAAAAAAAATACACTTTTTTCTTGCGGTACTAGGAAATTTAAATGGAATTAAACAAAGTTATGTGCAAAACAATTTTTTTCACTAGTAACATAATACAACTTGATTTCTCGTACAGTATATAGAAAAAAAACGGCGAGCAAAGAGAAAAAGATATTAAGTTTTATAGCCTGAGGGACTAAGCTTCTAATAAAATTCAAGAAGCTTTATTATTCAATACAATTCAATGGTTCATAGCTTTTTGGAATACGGATCAATTGTTTTGTTCCACATAACACAATAAACATACATAGAATTAAATTTCTTCAAGGGAAATTCTTGCGTATCTTGTCATATCGATTGGGAGTCCACCGTCTACTAAATGGCTATTAGCAGAGACTTAACTTTTTTTGTATATGAAAGCTTTTTCAAACGTTAAATCCACATAGGAGGGCCTGAACGAATTTGTTCTCCTAAGGGCCTATGTCATCTTTGGAGATGCTGTGTGGAGGGTCTTTTTGAGAAAAGGAAGAAGTAGACCAGGGTCTTGAAGACGCTCGTGTTGTAGGAGAGAGGTAACACAGAGGCCGGCATATCATTCCGCAGCCGAGCTGTTGAATACAAAAACGAGTCGTAGAAGCCAATGTCAACCGTGTATAAATGTTGAGCGTGCGTTTGTAGAGTTTCCAGGCTATGCACCAGTGCCAAAGGAATCAATGACTCAAGTTCCTCGGAGCACGTTCCATTGAAATACCGGCAGAACAAATACAGCATTCTAACCTGACTTGTGACAGGTTAACGAGCACAGGCTCTAAAGATTGCAATCCATTTGTTAAGTTAATATTATTTTAATTTTTATGACCGACCGGTTTCAATAAGCCCAAGCATCGTCGGGGTACAACATTAAACTAAACAAAAAATACGAAGTGTGCGGTTATATATACTCGTACATACAAAAGAGAACAAAAACATAAAATAAAATAACAGAACATTGAGAAAACAAAAGAATAACATTTAAATTATAACAAAGGAATAGAGAGGAAGAGACGGATAATATGAATTGGGCCGTAGTGGTTCCAACTTTGAAGTAACAATAAATGGAGGGAGAGCTAATTATTTTTACCCAACCTACACAAACTTTGCGATAAGTCACTTTCTCCAGGTTTTCACGTTGTACGCCATGAGAGAAAAAGAGACAACAAATATAATACGCCGCTTCTATGTACTGTAACAATGACCTTGGTCTCGTGGGTCACCGCGGGACTCCGCCCATTTTTTACTATGCCACTAAACTTGACACAACTAAACGGTTTTTTAGGTTAGATGCTATATTTATGTTGGTAAAAATACTGTGAAAAAGTGGTTATACGAATAAACAAAAACATTATGTCGATTTGTGCTATGAATGGACGCATAAATACGTCTTAGTCTTAGCCACGCCCAGGTCCACCGAGTCCGGTAAAAATCATCAAAAACTGACTACACTGCCTTGGATAAGTACCACTCTATAAAGGTTCCAACGTTGTGCAGATTGGATCCAACTTTTGATCCACATGTGTTTTGTGTCGACAAAATCCATATAAGTGACAGTCTACAGATTGGTTTCAGTAGGAAACATCAAACTTCCGACCGACAGTCAGAATTAGAATTCAACCCTTCGTCAATATGTTGACGGAGTCGATGGTGGCGCCCTCTGTCGCGCAGAGTCGCCGCGGGAATTGAAAAACTTTATCGCTTTTCTGGAAACTCCCCAAACTAAATTCATTATTTGGAAACTAAATAAGGAACAACTTTGCTGAGTACAATTTTTTTGAGATGCTCTTTCGGTATTTTTTTCGAGAGATGGAAAGGCTGATGAGGATATTGCAAGGAGGGTGAATGCAGGAAACTCCGTCAATGGAGGACTAAACGCTGTTGGCGTAATTAAAACGTTGCTCCAAAGAAGCGAAGCTAGCTGTCTACAATGGAGTGCTTATACCAAACTCTGATGTATGGCAGTGACGCATGAAACTGGTAGAGGAAGGATGAAAGTAGATTGATTTTTAAATATTTTTTTTTTTACACGAATACCGCACAAGAGTCTCAACTGTTCCCAACCGTCTAGAGCCAGTGAGACTATGGCATCTCCCAATAAGGATATGTTGTGCGGCAGAAGGCAGTGGGGCTGGGAAAGAAATAAGGAAGGCGAAGGTTGGGAAGTACCTGGCTACTCAGATCTGATCACCAAACACGGCTAAAGCCATTTCCAGCAACGTTTCAATTCTGAATGGTGGTTTTTCACCAGGGCGATACTTAGAGTATCTACTTTTACCAACTCTGATGTATGGCAGTGACGCATGGAACTAACAGAGGAAAGATAAACGTAGACTGAATGCTGTAGAAATGAGATCCCTTAAGCGTATGTACGTTAAAACCATGTATGACCGTGTTGAAAATGTGGATATCTCTGGAAAGAATGCAAGGCTGATGTAAGCGTAATGGATAAGATCAAGAAAGGGACACTTAGATGGTTTGAACATGTTGAGCAAATAAACAAAAAAACACCGATTAGTAGCGGAGTGGACAAACGCGTCGGATTCCCGCCCGGGCGTCGTGGGTTCATCAATTCCTTTGCTAACTAAGTCCTTCATCATTGCACAAGCAACATCTTCCGCTTATTACGATGACAGTTGGAGTTTTTCAAATATTGTCAGGTTATTCGTAACCCGTGAATGTTTTTCTTTCTTTTAAGAGAAAAGAAAAACAATAAAATATAATACAGTAAAATACAAACAATAAAATATATACAATATAGTACATATAATTTATGTACTCTACGTCTGTCTCAACACAGGTATACCTTAGATTGACAGACATGGACCAAACCCATGTTTTTCAAATATTTTAACAAGAATAAACAAAAAAAAAAAAGAAGAAAAAAAATTAAATAACATATGACGCAAAAGTAGGTGGAATAGAAGTCGGAGACGCCCAAAGAAGTGTAAAAAAGGTGCTAATCATCGAATTGTGACCATTTCAAATGTGACGAAAGTTTGAAACCCATCAACCTTATTCTAACTGGGCCCAAAAATATGTTTTCACTTTAAAATAAGCTCTCATGTGATATGTAAAATAATTTATAATAGTAGCGCAAAGTTGTGACAAACAGTAAAGATGTAAATGTATATTTAAAAGAAGAAATGTTAAACTCACTCTTTTACTTGTAAGTATGCCAATTGAGAGTAGTCGTTATGCTGTTCATATATTTACTTGGAGTTATCTAACGATGTAGTTTTGTTAACTAGTTGCATCGCCGTATTTATGCGTGTTTTTCGGCTCTTTCGGTCTGATATGTTGCAGGCTTCAATGCGTTGTGAACAAACAAGTTAATCTCTTTCGATATAGGTGCATGGGTAATGCATGCTTTAGGTTAACAACTTGTAAAAGTGTTTGCCCAAAAATATAAAGCCAAGGTGTTGAGGTCCTAGCGTCCGAGTAAAAAATAAGGAGGAAATAAAAAAAATGGAATAAATTTCTTGAAAACTTGAAATATCTGCACATAATAATGGCGGAAAATTCAGGGGAAGACCGTGATTGACCGCCACAGACAAAGTTGGGAAAAGCGTCTCCAGAGGCTGTGCGAGGAGATACAGAGCTTGAAATAAATCAAGGTTGTTGTGGGGACGCATGACAAAAAACTTTTTTTTAATATTTGTTTTTTCCAACTCTCCCAACCGAACGTGCCGCATCTCAATGGGGTATACTATGAGGCTGAAAGTAGTGTAAATTCAATGTGTTACGACACAATCTGGTCAACCGGCTATTTATTTGCGCTTTTCGATTCCGGGTTTAAGCCCACGAGTGTTTTTTCTTGAAGTATATACTTTGTATTGTTTTCTATGAATTTAATGTGTTACCACAATCGACGCTCGGGGGAACCCGTCTGGAGTCGTAGCGTCTTACCACTCGACCACGGAGGCCGTCTGGAGGCGTCTTGTGACAAAGGTTTGAAGGTCAGTCTACTGGGAATTTGATACATAATTATTGCGTCGGCAAATAATAATACAATTTACTTTGCAAATCTTTTTAAAAGGTTTTTGTTTGTCTGTCTCCAATGACCTGTAACTTTCAAAGTTCAAGACACTTAATTAAAATTCTGACCTTCTCAGTCTATACACAGGAATTCACTTTGAAGAAAATAATTCAATTATTTTTCGTCTTTTAGACGGCCTCATTATTTTTTCGCGCAACTGCAATATTTTGTACCATTTAAAAGTAGTTTAAAATCGTAAAATCTGATTGATATTAGTGATATGTGACTTTGTAATTTGGGAGCCACCTCTGGTCTGGAGCTCCCAAAAGCCGCAGAAACAGGCGGTCTGTTTGATAGATTATCCTATCTTAACAAACGAATTGCAATCTTTGGAATGCAGACGTCAGGTGGGAATGCTGTCCTTGTTCTACCGGTATTTCAAATAAAAGATGCTCCGAGGAACTGATTGATCCCTTTGGCACCGATGCATAGTCGGGAAACTCTTCAAACGCGCCCCCAACATTTGTACACGGTTGATACTCCATACATGAGAACTGTTCGCTTTTACGACTCGTTCTTATAGAATGGTTCAGGTTCCTTCCTTTCCTCAAAAATACCCTCCACACAGCATCCCAAAAGATGACATAGGCCCTGAGGGAACTGATTGATTGTGGTCTTTCACCAGGGTGATATTTCGAGTACCTACCACTCTACGTATGAAAATCGTGTTATTCGCTTGAAAAAGGTGTTGGAAAAAAATACCTATACTTTGTAATTTTGCTTATTATTTAAATTTAATTTTACTGGCTTGGCTATTTTTATTTTTATTTTTTTACGTGATAACCGCACAAGAGTCTCAACTGCTTCCAACCGTCTAGAGCCAGTACTATGACATGTTTGTGACTAAAGGCAGTAGGGAGGGGAAGGATATGAGAAAGGGCAAGGTCGGGAGGTACCTGCCTATTCGGATCTGGTCACCAAACACGGCTAAATCCATTTCAAGCAACGTTTCAATTCTGAATGGTGGTCTTTCACCAGGGTGATACTAAGAGTATCTACCACTCTGAAACGTGCCGCAAATATACTATATTTTATTTTATATCATTTAAATGTGTTATGACACATTTCGATCAAATAAAATTTATTTGCGCACGCCGGGTTCGAAGCCACGACCTTTGGATTCGTAGTCGAGAGTCTTACCACTCGACCATGCAGGCCGTCAAGCAAGCTATGCAAGCATCAATCCGAATTTCTCTTTCGTCTCGAATTTCTAAATTATCGCTTTTAATTTAGCTAGGGGTTTAGTTTCTTTATTGCCTTTCAATAAATCAAAAGGCACCAATCACCTGGTACACATTTTCATCTCATTTCTTTGTGACCAGCTGCAGTGCGCTCAAGCGAATGGCAAAGCGTACCGGCGAACGTGTGAATTCGGTCAAAAATTCATCACATTATTAAACAAATCGAAATCATCATTTTGGCATCTGCCGGAGTCCGACTTTTTTGGCATCTGCCGGAGTCCGGCTTTTCATGGCAATATATCCTGGAATTTCCCAGTCTGTCTGTCCGAGTATTTGCATCGTAAATCATTGCCGTTATTCGCCTCTCAATATTCCGCCAATATCCCGCATCGTGATGATGCTATCACTATCTCTCCGTACGTTCCTAAATCCTTTATCTCTCTGCTATTACGTGATACTCACTTCTTTCTAAGGAAAGAAATTCTAGTAGAGTTTTACAAGAATATTATTAAAATAATCGTTTATAGGATCCTTTAAAAAATATACTAACTTTATTATTTCTAATTTTGAAACTGTTAATTCGTGGTGGAATTCCATTTTAATGATTTAATAAAACAAATATATAACTTTATTCCACTTTTATTTTATGACTGGACCGGTTTCAGCCTATGACGGCCATCTTCAGACTAGTACATGTTGTTGTTAACTTACGGCTTATATACTATTTTTAGGGGATGTCAGGGGTAGTAAACAATGATTTTACTTTAATTATATTCATCAGTATTGTTGCATGATTTTAATAGTTACAGGGTAAAAGTTACTTTTAATTTATTGGTATTATTTCTTCAACCTTTCATTATATAAATACATTGTCAATTCATATTTATAGAAATGCAACTGTAACCCATCTTAAATATTAAATAAAATAAATAAATATTCCAGATAGATATATAAAAAAATAATACCAATAAATTAAAAGTAACTTTTACCCTGTAACTATTAAAATTATGCAACAATACTGATGAATATAATTAAAGTAAAATCATTGTTTACTACCCCTGACATCCCCTAAAAATAGTACATAAGCCGTAGGTTAACAACAACATGTACTAGTCTGAAGATGGCCGTCATAGGCTGAAACCGGTCCAGTCATAAAATAAAAGTGGAATAAAGTTATATATTTGTTTTATTAAATCATATTAACTTTACTCGCTGTACTTAGCAAGTGGATGAGTTTGTGTATTCGGGAGAATGTTTTAAGAGATGGAAAGGCTGATAAGGATATTGAAAGAAGGGTGAATGCAGGAAACTCCAGGGTCAGCACCCAAAAACAAACACTTTTTGGCTTTCTAATAAATGCAACACTACAAACTTTTGATCTGTTAATTATTTACGGGTAGTTAGAAATATGTCTAAGGGTTTCCAGTGAATACAATTCTTAAACAGTAATCTTTTAAATTCTTTAGAAAATCTTAGATAAAACGTTCATAAACGTTTTTGATGGTTTTTAAACTGCACCTTTTATTGAAATTTTAGTGTGCTTTTCATAGAATTTAAAGGATTACAATTAAAAAAAATTGTATTCACTCTGAACCTCAGAAATTTATCTTACTACGCATAGAAAATTTGCAAATAAATCATTTTTAGTATTGCTAGTATTAGAATGCTACAAAATGACGTTTAGTGTCATTATTGACGCTGACCCTCAATGGAGGACTGGACGCTGTTGGCGCCAGTAATTTTTTTTTTTAAAGCGACGCTAGCAGTCACAATGGAGTGCTTATACCAACTCTGATATATGGCAGTGAGGTATGGAACTGGCAAAGACAGGATGAAAGTAAACTTAACGCTGTAGAAATGGGATCCTTGGGGCCAATAGGAAATAAAACCACGTATGACCGTGTTAAAAATGTGGGCATTCGGAAAGAATGCAAGGTTGATGTAAGCGTAATGACCAAGAAAGGGACGCTTAGATGGTTTGGGCATGTAGAGCGAATGAACGAAGAAAGGAGGGTGAGCAAAATGTATGACGCGAAAGTGAATGGAAGAAGAAATCGGGAACGCCCGAGGAAGACACGAATAGAATGCTTGAGCCGGGCTAGAATAACAGAAGAGTATGTATGAAACGTTGTATGAATGTGAATAAAGCAAGGAGTGTGTGCCAAGACAGAGTTGTATGGCGGACCATCCTCTCTGCCTACCTTTGCGGGGAAACGACGTGATGGTTAGTTTGTTTACTCATTATTATTGCACCATTTTTATATATCGCATTAAGGCCTCTTTGCAAAGCTAGGAAACAACAAAACTCCATAGTTTAAATTATCTTAAAAATACTGACGTTTCATGAATTCGGTGGAAAATGGTATTGCTGATAACAAAAGAATGAATCTTGAAATGCATCATTTTGTCTTTATACACATCAAAATATTGTTCTCGTCAAGATCTGTAATATTGCTCACCTTTTTCTTATATATACGGCTTTCGAAGCCGTAACACACTGTCACATTTGTAGAAGTTTTGAAAAGATGAGTTCCGCCAATCGATATCGTAAAAACATTAGTCGTTTTACAGTGACAACCTATGCTGGAGTCAGCGAGCGTTAATAAGGACCTATGACGTAGGATGGTTTATATTGAAATCTAATAAACACTCACACACTTACACATAGGTAGAGAAAGGAGCTCCGTAATAGTGTTAGTGAGTGATTTTAGTAATACCAAATTTTAAACTTTATTCCACCATGTTTTATTTAAGACCTGACCGGTTTAACCTTATGACGGACATCTTTAGACTGGTCCTGGTAACTTTATTCCACTTCTTTTAAAAATTTAAGACTGGACTTACTAGTCTGAAGATGCCAGTCGTAAGGTAAACCGGTCAGGTCTTAAATAATAAAAAAAGTGAATTAAACTTACAAAGTTGGTATTATTAAAATCATTAAAATAGTTCCACCACGAATTGACAGTTTCGTAGACATAATAAAAAATATAGTGAGGATATTATAATGTAAATGCCGAATGAAACGTTCAGATAAAGTCAAACACGATGTGAGATAGCAAATTAAATTTATTTTTTCTTGAAAACGGAATGTTTGTACAAAGTTTCATTTTCATTAAGAAAAGATTTCATATTTTCTTTCTGGAGATATGATGGTTTAAAATCTTTCATACGCAAATATCTCAATTCTTTCTTTACGATATGCCTTATTTTATCATCAGACAGTAGTGCGAAAGGTTTTAGATATGTGGATAATAGTGTTAAGATTAAAAAAGCAAAAGCTTTATACTATAGAACTTTTGTACTAACTGGTCTATTTTCGGAATAAGGTTTTCAACTTTATTATTTATTTATGCAGAGGAGTTGAAAATATCATTTGAAATTTAAATATACGAGTATATCAATATGTTAGAGAGAATATTGTAAATCAGTGCTCTCATTGGATTTCCTGAAGTGACAAAAAGCTATAAAAAGTCTCAAACTTGTGTCGCTTGAGTCAAGCCTTCTCCCAAATGGTAAACTTATTTTAGATGGCTGAAAGGCCACAAAAGTCTTCAGAATCAAACGAGAGTCAGAGAATTCAAAGCAGAAAAAAAACTGATCAAAACTGCATATTTAAGTCATTTTTGACCAAAGTCCTTTTTCCTTATATATGAATATAGATATATTATATTTGAGGTTGTTAAAACTTTAGAAGTAAAAAACTCATATTTATTCAATTAATATCTTTCGCCAAGTAATCAAAAAATAATTATCATTATCAATTTATTAAATTCAGTTCACTTTTTATCTTTTGTTCGCCAACTATTTCCGTCACTTCCTCATCTGAAAATATAAATAGATATCATGAAAGAGTGAACAAAACAAAGGTATTTATAATGAACGTTCACAAAGAAATATCACAATAAACAATTTAATTAGAAAATAATTGAATTATGCTTATTTTTATTTCGTTTGAAGCCTTTGAACTCTTGACATATCATATCCCGAACAGGCGGAGAATTTAACCGATGTTCAGGGGTATGACGAGAATGTCCAAAGGCTAAAAAATATTGCTAACACAATCACAAAGAATAAATAACGAAAAATAAATAAATAGAACATATATACTTTGTTTTTAACCACTTTTTTATTTAATATTTTGTCTACCGGTTTCGGAAGTACCCTTCCATCATCAGGACAATATTAAATTAATCTTTAGATAATAACTTCATCTCTTCTGGAAGAAACATATGTGGAGATAAATTCTGTACACGATCAAAAAATGTATGTTTTGAAGTATCATAGATAATATAGATACTTCAAAACATACATTATGATCGTCTAAAGATTAATTTAATATTGTCCTGATGATGGAAGTGTACTGATGAAACCGGTAGACAAAATATTAAATAAAAAAGTGGTTAAAAACAAAGTATATATGTTCTATTTATAAATATGGCAAGCCACAAAGTTAATGCTTTTTACGAATATAGAAAAATAAATAAATGAAATATTTATATCACAGGGAAAGTAATGCACAAAAGAATTTCCCACTGATGGCGAACCCTTTATCCTAGAAATCACCTGGCATTGTTTGACTAAAGTAAACGGGTCTACGTTTCTTAAGGATTTCTCAGGTTTTTTTTATCTTAGTTTGTAGTGGTTTCGGTTTATTAATTACAAATTAATTTGTTAAAGTTTTTTAATTTTTTTAATTTTTTTTTATTGTTTTTTGAAAAATCATCATCCCGTTAAACTACAATAGAGTAGTTGGGCAACAGGATATTGAACACAAGGTAAGAGATGATCTTTTCAATTATCAATATATAAAACGTATTATTAAAATTCACACATCTTAAGTAATTGATATACTTTCACACCATACCATGATGCGCGGTGCAGCATAACATACTACAACAATACATCAATTTATTAAGCTAACTAACTAACCATCACACCGTTTCCCCGCAGAGGTAGGCAGAGAGGACGGACCTCCATATAACTTGGCACACACTCCTTGCTTTATTTACATTCATACATCGTCTCATACATACTCTTCTGTTATGCTGACTCTTCACATGACCCGATTCAAGTATTTGATTTACTTGATCGTGCTGTCTCTCTCGGGCGTCCCCGACTTCTTATTCCATTCACTTTCGCATCATATATTCTTTTCACTATTTTCTTCGTTCATTCGCTCGATATGCCCGAACCATCTAAGCGTCCCTTTTTTGGTCCTATTCATTACGCTCACATCAGCCTTAAATTCTTTCCGGATATCCACATTTTTGATACGGTCATCCATAGTTTTACCGCACACACGTCTCAAAGATCTCATTTCCACAGCATTTAGTCTACTTTCATCCTCCCTCTGGCAGTTCCTTGCCTCACTGCCATACATCAAGGTTGGTATAAGCACTCCATTGTGGACTGCTAGCTTCGCTTCTTTGGACAATTTCTTATTTGCGGCAACAGCGTTCAGTCCTCCATTGATGGAGTTTCCTGCATTCACCCTTCTTTGAATTTATTTGGTACACATAATAGAAACGCCTAATGTAAATTATTTCCACTTAGAAGCCATTTTTTTAGCATATGTCTGACTCTTGTAAACAATTCACATTTCTTATATTGCTCGGTAACATCTTGAATAATTTAGGCACGTTGTACTCCAGGGTTCGCTGCTAGTATTTATTGTAATATATTGGTAATTCAAAAACAAAACTTGTCATTACGGTATCATAATTTTCAAATCATTGTGGTATTAAAAAAATCGAGATTACCTTTGTGCATATGTTCTTTTTTTTAGGTCTCTCAACAGTGATTCATATCAACCCACTCATATACATAGCCTGTTCAAAAGAAAAGGTGAATTTTTTGAATTTATTTTTTTACGTGAATTTTTTCTCAACTGCTCCCAACCGTCTAGAGCCAGTAAGACTATGGCATTCCCGATAGGAGCATGTTGTGAGACTGACTGTAGGGGGAGAGAAAGGAGAAGAGGAAGGGAAAGGTTGGGAAGAACCTGGCTATGCAGATCTGGTCACCAAACACGGCTAAATCCATTTCAAGCAACGTTTCAATTCTGAATGGTGGTCTTTCACCAGGGCGATACTTAGAGTATCTATCACTCTGGAACGTGCCGCAAATATGCTTTATTTTACTTTATATCAATTTAATGTGTTATAACACATTTTAATTAAATAAAATTTATTTGCGCACGCCGGGTTCGATCCCGCGACCTCTGGATTCGTAGTCGAAAGTCTTACCACTCGACCATGCAGGCCGTCTACCTTCAGGCTCACGACATACCCCAATTGGGGAGCCACAGTACCACTGGTAGCGTTGGGAAAAACTTCAATGTTTTGTGAATGCTTCACGAATTGTTAGTTCTTTAAAATGAACACTTCAATTGAAGTCGAACTCGCAAAAAAGAGATTTGAATTTATCCGGTTATTTGTTTAATTCTTTCTTGGAACCGGTTCCGCGCCGAAAAAGTACGTACTGGTCGGTAGAGATATGAAAACGAAAAGAACTGGAACTGGTTCCTCGCCAACAAAATCACGTACTAGTTGGTAAAGCTTTGAAAGTGAAAAGAACTGGAACCGGTTCCTCGCCAAAATAAATAAAATAAAGTTCACCTTCGCAACTGTACTGCTGCAAATTGAGTAGTTCTTTCAATGACCTAATCATCACCACTGCCTGACATATATATATTTTTTAATTTTATTTTTATTGTGTATCTATATGGTACCATAATTTGTAATTATATTGGAAAATATTTAAATCTTATTTCTTATATGGATTAAATTTAAAAGTTTGTAATGCATAAAATTATTTTTTTATTTATTATTATTAATATTATTATTATGACATGAATGAACGCTAAAATGAACTACCGACTTCAATTGAAGTATTTTTTCAATGAAATGAATGAAGGCTAAAATGAACTACCTACTTCAATTGAAGTATTTGTTCAATGAAATGAAATGAGTGAAGGCTAAAATGAACTACCTACTTCAATTGAAGTATTTGTTCAATGAAATGAAATGAGTGAAGGCTAAAATGAACTACCTACTTCAATTGAAGTATTTGTTCAATGAAATGAAATGAGTGAAGGCTAAAATGAACTACCGACTTCAATTGAAGTATTTTTTCAATGAAATGAATGAAAGCTAAAATGAACTACCTACTTCAATTGAAGTATTTGTTCAATGAAATGAAATGAGTGAAGGCTAAAATGAACTACCTACTTCAATTGAAGTATTTGTTCAATGAAATGAAATGAGTGAAGGCTAAAATGAACTACCAACTTCAATTAAAATATTTGTTCAATGAAATGAGTGAACGCTTAAATGAACCACAGGCTTCAATTGAAGTATTTGTTCAATGAACAATGAATGAAGTAGGAACTGTTGCCAAAAGAAGTAGTTCTTTGAAGAAGTTCTTTCAAAGCGGTCACAACGCTAACCACTGGCTTCAGACAGTTAGTAGCTGTTGGAACTCTTTTGCAATATTCACTATAAAAAATAAATTAAAAATTATGATGGTTGGAGTTTTTTAAATTTTGTTAGGATGCTTGTAACTTTGTGTCTTTCTTAAACATATTTTTCCATCGGTTGTTCTAACCTAAAATACATTAAACAAAGGGTTCGTGTGGTTCTCGAATCCTTAAACACAGTAACTACTCGTAAATGGTGAAATATAACCCAACATTATCGTAAGAATAATACGGTCCATTTTTATCTCCTTCTTTTTCATCCCGGCGGAAGATTTCAATCCATTTTTCCACACTCCCTTACATAAATTATCCCAAATGAACAAGGAGCCAAGAGCAACGTGGAGGTTAAGATTGATTTAATTATTCGATTGCCAATATTTGTATGTCAATCATAGCAGCAACAAATGAGCGTTGGACAGTCGCCGATAGAACTAAAAAAATAACCTCGGCACTCAAAAATGGCGCTGAACGTCAGTTTGAAGCATTCTAATTACAAGCAATACTACAAATTATTCATCTGTAAATTGTTTGTGAGTATATAGGAAAATGTCTAAGGTTAGTTTTTGTTTTTCTTAGTTTTTTTTAAACATTAAAACATTCCCGGGTTACGAATAACCTGACGATATTTTATGTACTGCTACTTTTAAAAAATATTTTTTAAATATGAATACCGCACAAGAGTCTCAACTGCTCCCAACCGTCTAGAGCCAGTGAGACTATGGCATCCCCAAATAGGGTATTTTGTGAGGCTGAAGGTAGTGGGGAGGGGAAGGAGATGGGGAAGAGAAAGGTTGGGTTTCGAACCTGAATGGAGGTCTTTCACCAGGGCGATACTTAGAGTATCTAGCACACTGGAACGTGCCGCAAATACACTTTTTATTATTTTTATATGAATTAAATGTGTTGTGACACATATTAATTAAATAAAAGTTACTGGCGCACGCCGGGTTTGAACCCGCGACCTTTGGATTCGTAGTCGAGCGTCTTACCACTCGACCATGGAGGCCGTCCTCCATGTTGCTTGTGCAATGATGGAGGTGTAATTTTCGGTGATAAACTCGACAGATGCTCCTTGGGTAAGGCGCGCTTTTGTTCGGGGATGTAGAATAAGATATAATCATTTTACTTGAATATTTTTTATTGGAAGAATTTATAAAGTAAAATAATTAAACCTTTAAATGAAGATATTTAAGTACCTGATCTGGATAGGAATGCTTAAGATGAAATAGGTTGAGGGTAGAAATAGAGAGTCTAAGTAATGGTCCACTTAAAGATCATAGTCCAACATGTGGTCTATGGGATAATGCATGTTCAATTGAATTTTAGAAATCGATATTTACAAACAATTTAAGAGACAGAAATACATTAAAGGAAGCAATTAAGAAACACAAAAGGACATTGGTATGAATGGTTAGTAACATGGGCTAAATTGCACATGGGCGCAACTGAGTGGGCCATTACAGAGGACTTAGCCAGCAGAGGAATTGAACGCACGACACCCGGGTGGGAATCCGACGCGTTTGTCCACTCACCTACCGACCGGTATTGTGTGGTTTTTTTACTGTTCTTTTAAATTCTATGAAAACAAACTAAAATGAAGGTAAAATGTGCAGTTCGTAAACCTATTTTTAATCGTCATAACTAAAATTCCAGTATGCATTCATTACCCCCCACACACAACATCCCCAAAGATAACATATGCCCCCAGGGAAATTATTTTCCACAACGTCTCCTGTGTGAAGTATATGTAAAAAAGGTAATGTAAATGATTACTGCTTAAGAATTTTATTCATTGGAAACCTTAGATACTTGCATTTTCTTACTGCCTGTATAGAATTATAATAGATAAATTATTTGTAGTATTGCATATTGACCGGTTAGTAGCTGAGTGGACAAACGCGTCAGATTCCCACCCGAGCGTCGTGGGTCAATTCCTCTTCTAGCTGAGTCCTCTATTACTGCATAAGCAACATCTTCCGCTTATTATGATGGCAGTAGGAGCTTTTCCAATATTCCCACAGGTTGTTCGTCACCCGGAATAGTTCGATTTTCTTTTTAAAAATAAATAAATGTATTAGACAGCTAAATAGTCACAAAACCAAAATTTAAAAAAAAGTAGAAGTCGAGCATCGGAATCGAAATTAAAACAAGTTAGAGGTTAGTTTTTAGGTTTCTTAAACAATAATTATTATTATTTCAAATTAAAAAAAACGATTTTTAGTCAAAAGTTCTTCTAGCTAATTATTCTTACGCGCGACAGCTGTTTCGCCTTCTGATATTAAAATGGAGTTCTACAAAATAAACTCTAAAACAATAAATTAGAGGTTAGTGTTTTCAGAGGTCTTGATTAGATAATTATTTAACGGATTTTACAAAAGATTAACTATATTTTTAAATACTCAAGTTGAAATTAAAACTAATTGTATTAAGACTTTATTACCAATCACTCAATATATTTTTGAGGTATTTTTCACACTCTGTCCGCGAAAATTCAGAAAGTATTTTTTTTTAGTGTATTTCGCATCACATTTCATCATTTTTGTTTGCTTAACATCTGGGAGGTGTTGGTTCTTTCATACAAACGTTTTGCCAACCAGACAGAGGCTAGTTAAATGTTTTAAAATCGGTTTTACTTTGTTCTTGAAGAAAAGAAAAAAAATTGCTTAGATTTTTTTGTTTTCTTGGGTTTTGCGGTATAATAATAATAACAGTGAACTTATATAGCGCAGTTTTGTGATATTTCACCTCAAGTGCGCTTCATACTGAATTGATTATGTTAATAAGACTAACTAACAAGAAGAAAATAAAATATAATATGTAAACAAATTAAAACTATCTAAAATCATCATCGTTATTATAAAACATGAAAGAAAAAAAGTTCAGATATAAGTAAAACAGTGTATGTGTACATCAACAGATTAAAAAAACAATTTACCAGAAGCTAAGGGTATAAAAATTTAGATGAAATCTATGAATTCAAATTAACATATTTGTCAAATCAAAGAAAAGGAAATTAGAATGAGGACAGTTTACATGTTGGTACATGAAACATTAATATTCAAATATTATAAGTAAACTATTCTAAAAATGCAAACAGTGTAAATATAACAAGTAACAAAAGAACAATAAATATTTTATGACAATGAGTTTATGGTTTTCAGTAGATAGTGAGGACATTGAGTTGTAATCTTAGAGTACATAGAGTAGTATGTATCCAAGGCAGTGAAGTCAGTTTTGGACTTGTTTTTGATGATTTTAACATGACTCGGCGCAGTTGGGCGTGGCTAAGACTAAGGCCACGGTATTTATACATCCATTCATATCACATATCGACATAATGTTTTTGTGTATTCGTATAGCCACTTTTTCACAGTATTTTTATCAACAAAAATATAGCATATAACCTAAAAAACCGTTTAGTTGTGTCAAGTTTAGTGGCATAATAAAAAATGTGGGCGGAGTCCCGCATCATTATGACAGTATATAGAAGCGGGCCAAGAAATTTGTTGTCTCTTTTTCTCTCATGGTGTACGCCGTAAAAGCCCGGAGAAAGTGATTTTTCGCAAGTTTGTGTAGGTTGGGTAAAAATAATTAGCTCTCCCTCCATATATTGTTACTTCAAGGTTGTAATGATACAAGTAAGGAGAAAACCGAAACAAAGCAAATTAGGGACGTTTTTAAATAAATATAATTTTAAGAAGTTACGTTTTGAATTTAGGATTTTTAAACAATTTGGTTTTTAAGACCCGTTTAAACTTTGGTATGAGCGAACATATACAATATAAATAATATAAGACAGCATACATGGTTGATAATTTACTTAGGAATAAAAATTATGGAATTTCGAAATAACGAAAAACGAAAGTTAACTACTAACTGGCCATGACTGCCTTCAAAAACTAAGAGTTTACGCATCGGGATGTCAAGGGTTCAAGTCCCGTTGCAGTTTAAATATGGGTGCTGCCAGTCCAGGTATTTTTTTAAGTAAATTGATTCTAGCTCTTGAGCTCATATTGTCTCTCAGGATGTGGTATGAAGGTCTTTTTCAGGAGAGAAATGGAACTTCGATTTTTTTTTAAATGTCATGACTAAGCGCGTCCATTTTTTTCACTTGATCCGCGCTAACCATCTTTTATAATAATTTACGAATTCACTTACTCATATCTTCCACAAAGTTAAATCATTTGAGATTGCTGCGTCCTACGATATGGAAATAACTAGAGGGGTTACAGTCGTTATAAAATGACCTGATTTCAAATACTGGTAGAAATGTGGATACAGTGGATGCGACACCCGTCAATTGCTCGTGTTGACTTCTGTCACGTCAATCATTTCAATCATATGTCATTTCTTTTTACTTTTGGGCTCACTATCGAACAAAAAATCATCTGTGTTTAAAAAAATCAATAACGTGAACAGAATTAAAAGCAGAATAAAGCTGGATTCACACCAACGTCCGGATCCGCTCAGTGACGATACTGTTCCGTGTGAGAGCTTATTGATATGGTACGAATATCAATCAAGGAGTATGTGTCAAGACAAAGTTGTGTGGAAGTATATCCTTCTGCCCACCCTTGTGATATTTAACTACTTAGTTAGTCAAATAATTATATTGATGGGTAAAAATACTTACATCGCAGATTTTTTTTTTAAACCATTTTTTTATCACTAAATAATATATTTAATAATTAAAAATACTAACTAAGTAGTTAAATATCACAAAGGTAGGCAGAAAGAATATACTGCCACACAACTTTGTCTTGGCACATACTCCTTGATTGATATTCATACCATATCAATAAGCTCTCATGTGGAACAGTATCGTCACTGAGCGGATCCGGACGTTGCTCAAAATTAAAGTGATAGTTGAACGTCAAACTGACAAAAAACATCAGACTGACTCTAAAACGTTTAATTATCAGTTGGAGGTTAAGTTGAAAATTTTAAACGTGCAGCTGAATGTTAAACTGACAATAACCTGTTAAACTACCAGTTTTTTTTTTAAGAAAGACAACATTCCCGGGTTACGAATAAACTGACGATATTTGAAAAACTCTTACTGTCATAATAATAATCTTCAGCCTCACAACATTCCCCTATCGGGGATACCATAGTCTTACTGGCTCTAAACGGTTAGGAGTAGTTGAGACACTTGTGTGGTATTCACGTAAAAAAAAGTGGGAAGGGAAAGATATGGGGAAAAGGAAAATAGTGTAGTACCTGGCTATTTAGATCTGGACACCGAACACGGCTAAAACCATTTCAAGCAACGTTTTGATTAGCAATGCTGGTATTTCAGCGAGTATTTATTACTTCATAAATGTGAAATAACACACATTAATTACATTTTTTTTAATGTGCAAGCCGGGACTTAAGCCAGCGATCTCTGGATTCGTAGTCGAGCGTCTTAACCACTCGACCACGGAGGCCGTCAAATTACAAGCGGACAATGTTGCTGAAAGGGTACCCGGGTACCCTTTCAGTCACATAACATAGATTTTTTCAGTGTTTTTGTTGTTGTAATTTTGAATAAGTCTAACCGGCTGAAACTTCCTGACTTCTCCACAATAGTGAAAATGAACAATTAAACATAACCTTTGGATATGTGGAGGGTGGTATGTTGGCGGAAAACGAATAAGTATAATGTACATCTTCTGATGACTGAAAGAGTACCCGGGTACCCTCATGTGTTTTACGTGATTTTATGAAGCTTGTCCGTATTTATTAATTATTCTATCATATTTTAAATGATGCATATGATGTACTGTTGTGTTCAAAGTACATCACCTGTATCATTAATACTATTTTTAATCACCTATTTAATTAAATACCACAAAAAATATGGTAATAGGTGAAATTCCTGTCCACTTCCCCAAGTATTAAACTGTTTCAAAATATATTACATCATAAATGTGGTCCAGCAAAGTTCATCAAATGATATACTGTAAAATAAACTTTCCTATCAATTTAAAAAATGGGTAATTTTCTTTAGTCACATAAGGGTTTTAACCAATTTTAAAAATACAGTAACGGTTTGGTTACATTTAGTTTTCAATTTGAAATTGGTGGCAACAAAATCTAATGTCATCTTTAAAACTCAAACGATTTTTTTCATAAATACGGATTTGCATGAATTTTTGCGGAAAACCACTAATGTGAAATGTTACATTTTCTTATTGGCTTTTTTTGGACAGACAGCGGAAAATCTTATTCATATAATATCCAAGATGTATTTGGCTCCACTTTTAGTGTTATATTTGCTTTCCTATTAATTTATTACACCATTTACCACACGCCTTGTTTACCCTACACCACAAAAAAGGCTTTCCTCTGTTCACCGAAAAGAAATCACTTTTTAAAATTTACCAATAAAATGCCCTGAACGTGTTTTTTGGCATGCATATATTTTTTTTAGACGCCTTTGTTCTATAAAAAAAGTATTATTGCAGTATTGATTTCCAATTAGCAAATATTAATTAAAAGAAAATGAAAAATAATAACTTTGTATAAGATTACAGATTTAATTTTAATTAAAATTTTTATGACCGACCAGTTTTTTACTTAGCCTAATCATCATCAGGGTACAAAATTAAATTTGACAAAAAAGGTAAAGTGTGGGGTTATATATATACATACAGAGAGAGATAAAACAATATAAAATAAAATAAAAAAACAAATCATAGAATAACATTTCAAATTATTCATTTATTTAACAAAGATCTCATAAAAAAACAGTTGTTTAACAAATACATTACGAGATGAATAATATAAAAAATATTGTAGAGACATGCATAGTATAATAAAATAAACAAAATATTTATTTACACCTCACATATTATATACAACGTATTATATAAGTTATACGAGTACAAAGTAACAAATGGAAAGAGACAGACAATATGAAATGAGAAAGGCAAACCGTCAACTGAGAAGGTGATTAAAGAATAATGAGAAATTTTATGAGTTTTCGGGAAATATACCTAATATAGGACTTGTGGAAAAATTTTCCTAGTTATAAATAATATGACTATTAATTTTAATGGATTTCTTTATTTCTAGTGCTTCATAATTATTTAATCTATTGCCATGATCATTTTCATTAAATACGTCAAACCACCAAGCGATTGATTTTAACAAAAATATGTATTAATTTATAATGGCATACTGTTACCAACTCTAATGTATCATCAGTGAAACATGGAACTAGCAGAGGAAGGATGAAAGTATGCTAAATGTTGTAGAAATGAGCTCCCTGAGGCGTATGTGTGATAAACCATAATCTGTTATAAAGGTAGAAATCCGGAAAGAATGCAAAACTGATGTAACCGCAGTAAAATGATTAAGAAAGGGACGCTTAGATAAGACGCATGGATGTGTAAATTTGGATGAACGGAGAAAGTAGTGTAAGGAGAATATATAACGCGATAGTGAATGGTAGAAGAAGTCGAAGACGCCCGAATAAGACATGGCACCATCACAGTGATAGATAAGTACTCTAAGTATCACCCTGGTGAAAAGACCACCATTCGGAATCGAAACGTTGCTCTCGTTGATACTCTAGAACGGTGAGTTCTAGGTCATGCAATTCACACTACACGGCTCCGTGGTCGAGCGGTTATGACGCTGAATGTCGCAGGTTCAAATCCCGGCTTGCGTATGTCAGTGTTATTTAATCCATCATCGGGTTGTAAGTATTGCTGATTTTATACTGACTCGATAGAATGAGACAAAGATATGTTAAGGGAAGTTGGATAGCCTATTAGTTACCGTTCACAAGGAATTCGGACATTTTTTATAAACATATTTTTACACACTAAACAAAACAATATCAATACACCATTAAAATTATTTATAAAATCCAAATATCATGCAAACACTAATAAAAGAAGGTTTGCCTGAAACAATGATGAAAGCTTTTTGTTCATTTTATGTCTTTATATCATTAAAAATGTGAAAATTCTATAGTTCGGTCAAAAATACTTAAAACTGTTGAAATAACTCTGAAAAGTATTTTTTATAATCTTTGCTTGGTCTCATTTGAACATTTACGCAAAGCGCATATCACCATCATGTTTAATTTATTTGTATGGCCACTGCAATTTTTTTAATCAACACAAATGTAGGAAATAACCTCACAATCTCTCGACGAAAGTTATGCGACTCGATGATGTGAAGTTAACACGGACGGAGAACATTCTTACATACTAAAAAGTGCTGCAATATTATATGAAGACTTTTCTTGGCTATTTTTCTCTCACGGTTTATGACGTATAAACCCAGAGAGAGTGATTTATCGCAAATTTGTATAGGTTGGGTAAAAATATTAAGCTCTCTCTCTCCATGCACCATATATTCTTAGTCCGAGGTAAGATCCAGCCCGTTCATCTGAATAGGCATATTTTTTCATTGTGTTAGTTTGGTGGACATTCTCTGGTTGTGTTTTTTTCTCGGGTCTCGAGAATTTGATTGGTTCGTTGGCTTCATCTGTCCTCTGGGATCTGGATCCTTGTATTCTACCTTCGCTTTTTGCCGTATTTCATAACTGGAGGGTTTTATAGCTTCGCCCTTTTACTGTCGGCCAACCGCTACTGCCAAGCTAGGACGGCCTGTCCAACGGAGGATGCAGATAAACTGCAATAAGTAAATAAAAAACTTTTATTTTTAGTTTTTTTTTTATTATTATTATTATATATATATATATACATATATATATAAAAAAAATATAAATATATATATATTTGTATTTTTATATATTTTTTAATTTAAATTTAAATTTAAATTTCTATTTCTATTTATATTTACTGTGAATACCGCACAAGAGTCCCGACTGTTCTCAACCGTCTAGAGTCAGTGAGACAATGCTATCTCTGTGTATAGGTGTGTTGAAAGGTTGAAAGTGTTGGGGAGGGGAAGGAGATCAGAAAGCGGAAGGTTTTTTTAAACATTTACTCCACACGGAAGGCCTTGAGGGAAATAATTTCCTTCTGGGCCTGTCGTCTTTGGGGATGCTGCGTGGAGTTTCTTTTAGAGGAAAGGAAGAAGTTAGTAAGGTCAAAGTATCTGGTCACCAAACACGGCTAAAGCAACGTTTCAATTCTGAATAAGGGGCTTTCACCAGGGCGATACTAGAGCATCTACCACTCTGGAACGTGCCGCATATACACTTTATATTATTTTATATGAATTAAATGTGTTTCGACATGTACTCACTTACATAGCACACATCACAACCGTATCTATAGCACAAAAACGAGCGATTTTTCAACCTAAAAAAACCTAACCAAACTTTTTTGAAAATGATATCACAAGCTTTGGTATTATTTCATCTTCCGAGAAGTTATCAAGATTCTCGCAGTTGTTATATTTATATTTAGGTGGACTGCAAAATGCTTTTGAATGAGAATCGTTTGTCAGAGATTCGACGAAAAGAGAACAAAACGTTCTTTTAATTAAAAAATTATCCAAGTAAAAATGATTTCAATTGAAATTTCACTGAAAAATACACCGACTTAATTGTTACATCAACGAGTATTTGAATTTGTAACATTTTTAAAAGGACTTGGCGTTTCTTTTTTTGTAAGCTTTTATTTTCAGATTCCCCACGAATATTTTTTTTTCAATTAGCCATTGTTGAGATACCAGTTTTGAATTCTTCTTGAATTTTGGAGATGAAAATTTTCATTTACGTTTTTTTTCGGGAAGCTTATTTTTAAGATTCTATTTTTTCATTGTCTTCCGCGTAAAAAAGTGTGGAGGTAGAGATGATCAGATGTTTAAATTATTTCGAATAAATTCACAAAAGTTTGAGATAGAAAGCTTACTCTAAATTTAGGACGCTTGTCTATTATCTGACTCGGAAAATCAAAAAAAGATTTTTTTTATTATTTCATGTATTCATTTTTTCGTTTAATTTAAAACGTTTTTAACAAAACAATTCACAAAAACGACCCTTCGAGATACTTTTGTTATGGTTAAAACATCTTTTTTTGGCGTAAACATACTTATTTTGGTAAAAAGGACAATTTCGGTAAAAAATTAACTATTTTTGTTACTTTGGTGAAGAATAATATTTTTTTTCGTCGAAAGCAATTACTTTGCGGTTTGACATATTTAATGAAAATTAAATAATAACTTTACATAAGACCACAGATTTTATATTAATTGTTTTGACCGACCGGTTTCACTTTAGCCTATCATCATCAGGGTACAACATCAAACTAAACAAAAAATGCCAAAACAGAATTTATATTTTTGCCACACTCGTTTATAAACACAGAGAGAAAACACAATTTAATGTTGTTCCCTGATGATGCTTAAGCTAAGCGAAACCAATTGGTCATAAAAAATCAAATAAAATCTATTGTCTTATACAGAGTTGTTGTTTCATTTTCATTAATAATGACTTTGATAAAATAAAGTGTTTTGAGTAAAAAGTATCTTTTTTTTAACAATTCGATCGAATAAAATGTATTATTTTAATAAAAAACCAAAAATAGCAGAAATCAATAATTATTATATTAAATTCAATTCAACTGAATTATAAAAAAAAATTAAACGGAGTTCTACAAATTGAACACAAAAACTATTAAAAAATAACTATCAAATATTGTTAAAAAAAAAAGTGCCAATTTCGGCTATAAGATGTTTTATTTCATTGAATGAGAAATTTTATTGTTTTATAAATCTTTATTTGAAAGTATGACTTTATTTATATTTGAAAAACGAACGTCAACTAAATATGGAAGAAGATTTTTACACATTTGTAACCATCATCATTTAAAAATTCAAATATACTATTTATTTTTCTGGTTTCCTCTCCTATTGTAAGTTGGATATCATCGAGACAATCTTCACCCACAGGCTGCAGTCCGCGACAACTCTGCGGAACTGAACGCGTACCAGTCATATACATTTCAAAGCCACGAAGTGTGGTGTCTTTCTCTACTTTGCTTTCCATCTAGGTTAGGTTAAATTAAAATATTTTCATGGATTATCGATTGAGTAATTTTGTATTAGTCGTAAGTTATGCTATAACCAAGACATTATAGTTTTTTATTTATTTTAAAAGCAAGTAACAATGTCACAATACTTAGTAATTGGACTTTAAATTCTTCATCAGTTTTTATTTTCGTTATTTTTTTTGTTTTTTTTTTTTAAATTTTTTTTTAAACAATAATTATAACCATTTTAAATTAAAAAAAAAAAAAACAATTTAAGTTAAAAGTTCTGCTAGGTAATTATTTTTACGCACGACAGCTGTTTCGCCTTCTGAGGGCATTATCAAACTGATCTTTATCAGTTCAGGGTATTTTAAAGATGCGTCTATATATCCGCTTTTTAAAGGCTTCTGTTTTCCATGGTTCACATTTTCCATCATCTCATGCTATACAGATGAAAAGAAAAACAAACAAACAGCATATCGTCGCTGGAAAGACAAAACGGCTTAAGCGACACTTTGGTAAAAAATGAGTTAAATATGCAGTCTTGATCAGTTCTTTTTTCTGCATCGAATGCTCTGACTCTCGTTTGATTCTGAAGACTTTAGTGGCCGTTCAGCCGTCTAAAATATATTCACCATTTGGGAGAAGGCTTGACTCAAGCGACACAAGCTTGGGACTTTTTTTCAGCTTTTTGTCACTTCAGTGAGAGCATTGAGTTACCTGAGTAAACTTTTGAATTTTACTGTAAAACAAAAAAAACTTTAAAGTGCTCAGGTGTAAACTTACCAAAATAGTGCTATAACCCTTTTGCTTATCTGGTGACGATATATATCCATGCCAAAGAAAAAAAATAGTATTTTAGCAGTCAAACGTTGAGGTGTTCCACATATTTGCGATTTTTCAATATATTTTCATAACTTACATGGCGATCCAATAAACACTGTCGTCTCAAATAAAAACTAAAATCGACACGCGTAAAGATATTTCACCATCGCCTTAGTGTCGGCTTAAAATGATAAATTCGTACACATTTTTAGCCTCTGAGAGGAGAGGAGGAGAAAGGGGGCGGAAGGACGCACTTAAAGATAACCCGTTAACATATTTACACGCCGTCGTTAGTCAAAAATATCCATACAGCCTCAAAATAAGGGTTTCGAGTCTCGCAAACAAATTTCTGATACAAAAGAAAAAGGTAATTTATGATACGACTTAGCTTAGGTGATCCCATAACCCCGAGTCATTTTTCAGGATCAAAATTCTTAGCAAACCTTTACGATACGCCACTGGGTTTTATTATCCAAAATACGGCAAGGGTTCATATGAAAAAAAAACATCAGAATATTAAGTTGGTAACTGATTATTTATACTACGTTCCTATCAGAAGTGGGATAGCATCGTGGATGCCTAAATCCTTAACACTGGAGCTCAGAGTAAAAATGTTGTTCTAAGACCATTTTTTTTATTTATATAAATATATAATATCTTTATGTTATTTGACCGGTTAGTAGCTGGGTGGACAAACACGTTAGATTCCCACCCAAGTGTCGTGGGTTCAATTCTTCTGCTAGCTAAGTCCTCCATCATCATTGCACAGGCAATATCTTCCGCTTATTATGATGGCAGTAGGAGTTTTTCAGATAATATCAGGTTATTCGTAACCCGGAAATGTTTGGCTTGTTTTGGCTGTGAAAAAAATTATAAAAAAATGAAAAAAAATCTTCAATTGATGTTGATTTTAGAAACCACCTCTGGTCTGGAGCCCTTAGAGACTTAAAAAGTAATATATTTAGTGAATACCGTAAAAGAGTCCCAACTGTCTGAGAGCCAGTGAGATTATTGCGTCTCTAATTGGGGTATGCAGTGATACTGAAGGCAGTGAGGAGAGGAAAGAGATGGGGAAGAGGAAAGTTAAGAAGTACCTGGCTATTCAGATCTGGTCACCAAACACGGCATAAGCCATTTCAAGCTACGTTTCGATTCTGAATGGTGGTTTGTCACCAGGGCGATACTTAGAGTATCTACCACTCTGGAATGTGCCCTAAATATACCATTCATTATTTTATATGAATCAAATGTGCTACGACACTTATTAATTCAATGAAAGTTATTTGCGCACGCCGGGTTTGAACCCGCGACCTCTGGATTCGTAGTCGAGCGTCTTTCCACTTGACCACAGAGGCTATCTTTATATAAATTGACCGGTAATTAGGTGAGTGGAAAAACGCGTTTGATTCTTACCTGGGCGTCGTGGGTTCAAATCTTCTGTTGGCTAAGTCCTCCATCATTGCACAAGCAACATCTTCCGGTTATTATGGTGGCAGTAGGAGTTTTTAAAATATTGTCAGGTTATTTGTAACTCGGAAATGTTTCTCCTAAATTTTTATTTTTTATAAAAATCTTTAACGGTATTATACAGATGTCGAGTTTAGAAACCACCTCTGGTCTGGAGTCTTTAGAGACTAAAATAAATACTTCACATAGTGAATAATGCATAAAAGTCCCAACTGCTTCCAGCCATCTGGAGCCAGAGGGACTATGGCATTCACAGTTGGGGTATGTTGTTGTAAGGCTAAAGGTAGTAAGGAGAAAAAAAATATTGGGAAGAAAAAGGTTGGGATGTACCCGTCTATTGAGGTCTGATGGCCAAATACGACTGAAGCCATTTTAATGACGGCCTCAATGGTCGAGTGGTAAGACGCTCGACTACGAATCCAAAGGTCGCGGGTTCAAACCCGGCGTGCGCCAATTACTTTTATTTAATTAATATGTGCCATAACACATTTAATTCATGTAAAAATAATAAAAAAGTATATTTGCGGCACGTTCCAGAGTGGTAGATACTCTAAGTATCGCCCTGGTGAAAGACCACCATTCAGAATCGAAACGTTGCTTGAAATGGCTTTAGCCGTGTTTGGTGACCAGATCTGAATAGCCAGGTACTTCCCAACCTTCCCCTTCCCAATCTCCTTCCCCTCCCCACTACCTTCAGCCTCACAACATATCTTATTTAAGAATGCCATAGTCTCACTGGCTCTAGACGGTTGGGAGCAGTTGAGACTCTTGTGCGGGATTCACGTAAAAAAAAAAAAAAGCGACTTTTCGATTCTGAATGCTGGTCTTTTGCAAGAGCGATACTCAGAATATCTACCACTCACGCTAAATCGTGTCAACCGTTCTTGTATTTCCCGTGATATACACTTGATTTGCTTATACAAAAGTACAAATTCAATGATTTACAGCTCTGAACTATTAAACTTGACAAGGCAGTACCTACCGTACTATTGCAGCAATTCTGCTTTAACCCCGCAATTCAACACGCCTATGCGACGAATGCAACAGCTGAGATACACATACTCCGATGTCGCTGATATATTTAACACGTCAATATCAAACTACAAGTCTAATTTAGTACAGTTGTTGTCATCTGGCAGAGCTAAACTAATAGTTGAACCTGTTATTTAATATTATTTTTTTCTTTTATTTTACAATATTTTTTAACCTGTTATTTATTAAATATTATGAGTTATTTTTATCTACAATACTTTGTATCTGCTATTCGATACTCTTTTCTATTTTTATTTTACAATATTTTGTTACATTAATGAGGTTATTGTTTAAAAAAAAAATGTTAACATTTGTATAAAAGCCTTTAACGGACGTAAATAAATAAATAACATCTTCGAAGTAGGTAGCAACCATTAAATAATATATGTATTTTGAAAACTAGATACACAGTTTTTAATACCATATTTTATTGTGTGTTTTTTTTTTGTTTTTCGTGTAATATTGTACCCACTTAGTGACGGAATAAAAAAAAAAATGTTTCGAATAAAATTGCGATATAAACTCGCTTCTGGAACAAATTTCAAAGAGGTTTGATTTTGAAATAACAATGAAATACGTGATGTTGTTGTCGCGAAGCGTTAAATATTTTTACTTCAGATTCCCGAATAACACTTTTTCTAGAGCGGATATTACACCCAAACTTTCAAAAGCGTTCAAAGTTGAAAGGCAGCTTTCATTGTCGATATTTCAAAAGATAGTTCACAATATGAGTGAATAAAAACCGAGTTTGAATTTTTTTGTTCTCGTTTTTAGTTTTTTTTTTTTTTTTACATGAATATCGCACAAGAGTCTCAACTGCTCCCAACCGTCTAGAGCCAGTGAGACTATGGCATCCCCAAATAGGGTATGTTGTGAGGCTGAAGGTAGTGGGGAGGGGAAGGAGATCGGGAAGAGGAAGGTTGGGAAGTACCTGGCTATTCAGATCTGGTCACCAAACACGGCTTAAGCCATTTCAAGCAACGTTTCGATTCTGAATGGTGGTCTTTCACCAGGGCGATACTTAGAGTATCTACCACTCTGGAACGTGCCGCAAATATACTTGTTATTATTTTTATATGAATTAAATGTGTTATGACACATATTAATTAAATAAAAGTTATTGGCGCACGCCGGGTTTGAATTTGTGATTTAATACAAAGCTATTTTTTTTATATCTTAACAGAAAAATGATGCGTTTTTTCTTTCTAAATTAATTAAATTTCATAAATTCAAGAATTTTCTTTAAAAAACGAGTAACAGTTTTTTTAAATGAAAAAAATCTTCGACACCACCTAGCGGCGATTTATTGCTAAACCTTTTGGAATCTGAAAGTAAAAATCGAACGTATGATCCGAAAGTAAGTGTGACGTATTTGCCTCATTTAACCTGGCTTATTGGCGTTTTCACTTTGAGTAACAATATATGGAGAGAGAGCTTTTTACCCAACCTATACAGTTTGGGATAAATCACTTTCTCTGGCTTTTTACGTCGTACACCACGGGAAAGAAAGAAAAAGATTTTGACAAATTATCACACCGCTTTAAAGTATTGTTAGAATGTTCTTCGTGTCCCGCGTCTCCGTTGACTCCGCCCACACGTTTTGATATGCGACATAAATGGACAAAAGTCAACGGTTTTTTAGGTTATATGCTATATTTTTGTTTTTAACAAACTGTGAAAAAAAGGTCATACGAATAAACAAAAACATTATGTCGACATGTGCTATGAATGGATGTATTAATAACCCAGCCCTAGTTCTAACCACGCCCGGGTCTAGCCGAATCCGGCAAAACTCATCGAACTGACTACACTGCCTTAAATAGGTACCACTCTATGTACAGCACTCTCTCTTGTACGAGTATATTATTGCTCTGAGCGTTTTCATGAAATTCAATCTAAGGTAATATGTTTTTGGTAATACTTAGAGAGATGTAAATTCATTATATTTCAGTAATCTTTACCTAAGATATTGGTCAAAACTCTCGTTAGGGTTGACATTAGAACCCCCATTTGAAACGAGAGTTTTAAAAATGATTAAAAATATGTATATATTGGTTAGTAACTAAGTGAAAAAACACGTCGGATTCCCACCCGGTCGTCGTGGGTTCAATTCCTCTGCTAGCTTAGTCCTCCATTATTGCTTAAGCAACATTTTCCGCTTATTATGATGGTAGTATGAGTTTTTCAAATATGATCAGGTTTTCGTAAAAATGTATTTTTTAAAAGGATAAATAACTTAGATTTTCAAACCGCGCATGTGTTGAAGAAACCTGGCAAGTGAAGGTTGCTGCTGCAGCTCAGGGATTAGAACAAACACCCAAATTTGATTATTAAACATAGTTATAATTGATGAAGAGATTAAGCGGTATAAGTATGTTGTGGGCGTTTCTAGTGTGCCAAAATCGAGTTTTTCATATTTTCCTATAGATAAATAAATACGAGGTTTATTTCTGCTGAAAATATCCAAGCTAAAAATGGAATAGATTTTTCATTAAAAAAAATTACCAAGGCACATTGCAGATATTTGACTTAAATCAAAGCTTAAAAAATATATAAAATGTAGGATAACATAAGCAAATTATTTTTTTAATAATCACATTGATTGATTATAAATTACCAAATAAAGAAAAAAAAAACACTGATATTCACTTTACAAATGCCGAATACGCATATTAATGCTTTTTTATCGTCACATTTCCAAACGCTTTTTTCTCAGTTCCATCTTTTTGGGGTTGGACGCTTTCCGCATAATTGCGTCCAATTGGACCTTACTTAGGGTGAAGATTGTAATTCCATTTATCAAACTTTAAAAAATATGTTATTTCTGTCTTGAAAATAAATATTACAAATTTCACTGGCCTCCGATTTCAAAGGTATTATGTGAATTAGCGATGTCAGTTTTTTTCCAAAACGATATACCTACATTACACTTCTAGAAACTTTATAGACCTTCTTATTTTAACTCTAAGAACGTCAACAACAGTATTTATATAAACACTTGGAGAGATGTTTTCTTAGCGTTTCTGACAATTTACTATTGTGATTAGACATTCTGAAGATAAAAACTGCAACCGCTTATCAAAAACTTGAGTCTCGCGCCAGCCGCTAAGTGAAAGCATGCCTTCTTATTAAAATAAAGGTGATACACAAAGCCGGGGTGTTTATAAAGAGTTTTCCTAAAACTCGCCATAGTGATGAAACTTTATGAAATGGAACGTTTTGGAGATAATAATTTAAAAAATATATTTAAAGAAATGAAAAAATAACTTTGTATAAAACCACGAATATTATTTCAATTTTCATAACCGCCCGGTTTTGCTTAGCCTATGCATCAGTGGGGTATATAATTAAACTAAACAAAAATACAAAGTGTGCGGTTATATATACATAGAGAGGGAAGAAAACAAAATATAAAATAAAATAACAGAACAATGAGAAAATTTTAGAATAAAAATTTGATTATAACAAAGGAATAGAGAGAAAGAGACAGATAATATATTCATATCTCATGTTCATTTAATTTCATCTTTTCTTTATTTTCTTCTTTTTCCTTTTTTGTCACTATATTTTTATTAATATTTAAATTTAATATCATGTAATTTATGTACACTACGTCTGTCTCGACAAAGAAATTTCCTAGTGAGACAAACATGGGCCAAACCCATATTTTAATATTAAATACGCTCGTTTTTTTACTTTTGCCGATGACATAAAATTATTTATTCGAATAAGGTCATTGGAAGACTGTAGGCATCTTCAGGAAGATATTAATACAATTATTGACTGGAGTATTGCTAATAAACTCAGTTTTAACTTCCGAAAATGTTCCGTCATGTGCTTCACGAGGTCACACAAGACCGTATATTTCAATTACAAAATGAAAGATACGTCTCTGAAGCATACGGCTACTTGTAAGGACTTGGGAACAGTATTTGACGCTCGTTTAACGTTTCATAATCACATCGAAAAGATCTGCAAATCAGCCACAAAAATGTTGGGTTTTGTCCTTCACAATTCAAGGGAGTTGACAAATCTTGCAGTGATAAGGCTGCTTTACTTTAGCTTAGTGCGTAGCATTCTCGAGAGTGGATCTCAGGTATGGGGGGCAGAGGACACCGCCTATGTACTAATGGTCGAGAAAATTCAAAAGAAATTTTTACGGTTTCTCTACATGAGAGAGTTTGGTTTTTACCCATGGCTGTTTCCAACAGCGTTTATCTCGGGAATGCTGGGTATCTGCAGCCTTAGTTCGAGGAGGGATATAGCATTACTGCTTTTTGCTCATAAACTTCTGAACGGTGTATTATTAATACCTGACATCCTGGCAGAAATTGGATTTTATGTCCCTGATAATTTCACGCGTGGCTGCCAACACAGGCTTCTGTTTCTTCCCAGGTGCAGAACTAACTTACCAATGGTGATGCCCCTGGGAAGACTAACTAGGTTAATCAACTGCCTCGCAGGAAATTTGGATATTTTTCACACGAGCTACAACAAGTTTAAGCAAGAACTAGCTATTAAGTTCTAACTATATTATGTACTTCTTGAAAACTATTTTTTTTGTTTTTAAACTTATTTTTACTTTAATCTTTGTGTAATTATGATTACCATTTTTTGTGTTTTTTGCAATGTTTTGGTGTAAAACTGTTTTTGCAAATATAAAATAAATAAAAATAAATTTTATATTTTAAAAATTATTCTTTTTATACCAGGGCCCTGACACAAATTATTTTCCTTATTAGTTTTTCAGTTGTAGTATTCTCTAATTATCGCTCTGGTGAAAGACCACCATTCAGAATCGAAACTTGGCTTGAAAAAGCTTTAAAAATGTTTGGTTTCCAGATCTGAATAGTCAGGTACTTCTTTACCTCTTTCAGACTTACAGCATACCCCTATAAGGGATACCATAGTTCTTATAATTGATTCATATAAAAATTAAATATAGTATATTTACGGCAATTTCCAGAGTGGTAGATACTCCAAGTGTCGCCCGGGGAAAGAGCACTATTCAGAATTAAAACGTTGTTTTAAATGGCTTTAGCCGCCACGTTTGGTGACCAGATCTGAATAGCAAGGTACTTACCAACCTTCCCCCTTCTCCATCTCCTCGCGAATACCGCATGAGTATGCCAACTGCTTCCAACCGTCTGGAGCCAGTAGGACGTGGTAAGACGCTCGACTACGAATCCAGAGGTCGCGGGTTCAAACCCGGCGTGCGCAAATAAATTCTATCGAATTAATATGTGTCATAACATTTAATTCAAATAAAATAATATATTCTATATATGCCGCACGTTCCAGAGTTGTAGATACTCTAAGTAACGCCCTGGTGAAATACTACCATAAAGAATTGAATCGTTGTTTGAAATGGCTTTAGCCGTGTTTGTTGGCTAGAACTGAATAGCCAGGTACTTTCCAACCTTCGTCTTCTCCTCCCCACTACTTTCAGCCTCACAACATACCCTTATTGGGGATGCCATAGTCTCACTGGCTCTAGACGGTTGGGAACAGTTACGACTCTTGTGCGGTATTCACATAAAAAAATAATAATGAAATAACTGAATTTAATTGATAAAAATAATTGAGAACATGTTCGTGTTTGCAGACGAAATATAATAATATGCATTATTTTCGTTGTTCGCAGTAATAACCCCGTTGACATAACACATTAATCTAGAACACCTTGTATTCCGCTCCAAGTTATGATTTAATATATTAAAGAATGTATGTCAGCCGCAGCTAGCAAAATAATAAAGCGAGATTTTCCGCCGTCTGAACTAAACTTGCGCTATTTTCCACCCCTTTCTGCAGCCCCACGCTCTGGGTCCAGATTTATGATATCGTGCAGCTACGAAAACAATAGCGTAGTACATCATCCCCTGCAGTGATACAGCCTGCCGGTGTATTAATGTATTATTCAAGTGTCAGTCGGAAGATATCTCTTTAACTGAGTGCTGAATATGAAACAAAAAAGTGCTGGAACTAAATGAAATAACACCCCCGTCTGCTTGAGGAGAAGTGCTGAGAAATACGTAAATTTGTGATGTGAATTTGAAGTGATATTAAAATGTTTTTTTTAAACATAAATGTTCTCATGTTGGCGGTGTTGTCGAGCGAGATTCAGCAGAGTTCACTGATTGGTAAGTGATTGCTTTTAAAATTTTATTTAGATACCTGTTTTTTCATTGTTATTGTGTATATATTAGCGTTGGGAAAAACTTCGATGTTCTGTGAATGCTTCACGAATTGCTAGTTCTTTAAAATGAACCTTCGCAGTGAACACTTCAATTGGATTCAAACTCGCAAAAAAGAGGTTTGAATTTATCCGGTTATTTGTTCAAGATAAAGCAAATCGACAAAAGTTCCTCGCCAAAGCAAAAGTACTAGTCGGTAGAGATTAAAAAACGAAAAAACTGGAACTGGTTCCTCGCCGAAAATCACGTACTAGTCGGTAGAGCTTTGAAAGTGTAAAGAACTGGAACCGGTTCCTTGCCAAAATAAGAAGTGCTAATTTTGAAATTGAAAAGAACTGGAACTGTTTTTTATGCCAAAATAAGAACTCCCAAAAAATCACTTTCCCATAGATCGAAGTACTTTGAAGTTAAACTTTAATTGAAGTACTTGAAATGAAGTACTTCTTTATAGGCTTTGAAGTTCAGCTGAACTACTACAAATTGAAGTAGTTCTTTGTAATCTAACTTCCATTGAAGTATTTGTTCAATGAAATGAATTGAATGAAGTTTGAACTGCCGCAAAATGAAATGGTTCGCAAAGAGTAGTCAGAACGCTAAAATGAACTACCAACTTCAATTGAAGTATTTGTTCAATGAACAATGAAGGAAGAAGGAACTGCTACCAAAAGAACTAGTTCTTTCAGAGCGGTCACAACGCTAGTATGTATGTATTACAAGTTCATTTTATGTATTATCATCAATAATTATGGAATGTATTGCATTGCACCACTCTTGCATACCTTGTGGAACTTGAAGTAACAATATATGGAGAGAGAGAGAGAGCTAATTTTTTTACCCAACCTATACAGATTTGGGATAAATCACTTTCTCCGGGTTTTACGTCGTACACCATGAGAAAGAAAGAGAAAATTTACCGAATCATCACACCGCTTTAAAGTATTGTTAGAATGTTCTTCGTGTCCCGCGTCTCCGTTGACTCCGCCCACACGCTATGATACGCGAAATAAATTAACGGTTTATTAGGTTACATGTTATTTTTATTTTTTAACATTACTGTGAAAAAGTGGTTATACGAATAAACAAAAAATAATGTCGGCATGTGCTATGAATGAATGTAAAAATAACCTAGCCCTAGTCCTACCCACGCTCAGGTCTAGCCGAGTCCGGAAAACTTCGTAAATACTGACTACAGCTCTCGCTACAGCGCTCTCTCTTGTATATTATTGCTCTGAGTTCTGGAATAAAAACTTTATTATTATTATTATTATTATTTGTTGTTGTTATTAATTTCAGGGTTCAAACTTTGGTAATAAAGGCTTTAAACTTTGAAACAACTAATAACGTTTTTAAATATAAATAATTTACAAAATATATGAAATTATGGTTTTACTATGTTTATTTGTGTATGTTTGTTTATGTGTGTCTATTTATGTATGTATATTTATGAAGGCCTTCGTGGTCGAGTAGTAAGATGCTCGACTACGAATCCAGAGGTCGCGGGTTCGACCCGACCTGCGCAAATACGTTTTATTTAATGAACATGTGTCATAAAACATCTAATTCATATAAAATAATATATGACGTATTTGCGGCACGTTTAAGAGTGGTAGAAACTCTAAGTATCGCCCTGGTGAAAGACCATCATTCAGAATCGAAACGTTATTTGAAATGGCTTTAACCGTGTTGGTGACTAGAACTGAATAGCCAGGTATTTCCCAACCTTCCTCTTCTCCATCTCCTTCTCACAGCCCCTACCTTCAGCCTCACAACATACCTCTATTGGGGATGCCATAGTCCCACTGGCTCCAAACGGTTGGGAGCAGTTGGTACTCTTGTGTGGTATTCACTATTAAAAATATAAAAAATAAATAAAACAATATTTGTTTTAACACCATTTTATTGGATACATACACCAACTGGTTTTGGCTCTACCTGAACCTTCTTTAGGGTTGAATAAATATGTATTATATTTATTCAATTCATATTTATTCAACCCTGAAGAAGGTTCGGGTAGACCCGAAACCGGTTGGTGTATGTTTCCAATAAAGTGATGTTAAAACAAAGATACTTTTTCGTAAAAAAGCATTTACTTTGTGGCTTGCCATATTTATAAATAAACCAGATAAACTTTGTTTATAACCACTTTTATTATTCAATATTATATCGACCGGTTTCAAAAGCACCCTTCCATAATCAGGACAATATTAAAATTAACCTAAAATACAAAATACTGAGATATATATGCATATTTAGAAATTAAACAAATAGCTTTGAAAAATGGTTATACCACAAACTTCATAGACATTTAAATAAAAAAAATTAAACTTCTTGCTACCAATACATTTTTATATAATAGTAAAAACAATACTATAAGGAATCCCTTCCAATGGCGTAGAATCTTATAGATGCATACTCGTATATAAAATGTCTCTTCACTTAGTACTCAAAGTTTACCTACCCACATTAAACCCTCGTTCTATACAAACAACAGCATAGGTATATTATTGAAAAATGTCATTCTGGCATTTGTGAACTATCTTGTAGTAATTGACCTTAGTATTATATAGGTAAGACATATCGAAATGTAAATATTAGAATTAGTGAACACCTAAGATGCTTATAAAACAATTAGTTCGTCAATCACCTCATTGCTACTGACCATACTTTAAATAGGGATACATACAGGGGTTAAAATTCTTCACCGTTGTAATAAAAGGAAAAAATTAGATATCTTAGAACCATTAGATATTAGAAAATCATTAAATAGTAAATGTAGTATTTTGAATAATAAAATTAATTGATTTTATAGTCCTATCCTAGATATATTTCCAGTAATCCATGGTCGAGTGGTAAGACGCTCGACTACGAATCTAAAGGTCGCGGGTTCAAACCCGGCGTGCGCCAATAGCTTTTATTTAATTGATATGTGTCATAACACATTTAATTCATATAAAAATAATAAAAAGTATATTTGCGGTACGTTCCAGAGTGGTAGATACTCTAAGTATCGCCCTGGTGAAAGACCACCATTCAGAATTGAAACGTTGCTTGAAATGGCTTTAGCCGTGTTTGGTGACTAGATCTGAATATCCAGGTACTTTCCGACCTTCCTCTTCCCTATCTCCTTGCCCTCCCCACTATCTTCAGCCTCACAACATACCCTAGTTCGGGATGCCATAGTCTCACTGGCTCTAGACGGTTGGGAGCAGTTGAGACTCTTGTGCGGTATTCATATAAAAAAAAAAATAAAGTAATCCGTTCTGTTATTCCCATAATCCCCTCAATTAACCCTTCTTCTTCCCATTCCAACTCCCAAATTTGTATGTTTATCTCAGTATATTGTATTTTAGGTCAATTTTAATATTGTTCTGGTGATAGAAGGGTGCTTCCGAAACCGGCCGACATAATATTGAATAACAAAAGTGGTTATAAACAAAGTTTATCTGTTTTATTTATAATGATACTTTTATTTCAATTGTAATTACGTCTTACCACAAAGTGAGTGCTTCACGTCAAAAAATAAAAATAAAATATTTTGTATTATTTTGTCTTCCTCGCTAGAGTGCTATGCGCTTACAAAGTTTCCTACGCTGGTAATATTTTTTGGCATTTTCAAATAATGCCAGTAAATGTGTTGAGACGATTAATTTTCGCCTATATTGTCATAACTTGCGGTCGTTTACAGACCATTTGTATCACCAATAAAGGGTGTCTTAGACGCGGCTGATTTTCCATTAACTTATTTCTTGACCATTAAATTGTTCGCCTCATTTATTTTACGACCTAAAATAAACAGTCTATTACAGTTATGTCAGATTAATGAGGCGCTGTTATTTCCACAATCATGTAGAACATATCTACTTGGAATATATGACAATACTGTAATTATGTGATATCACACTTTTATAAATCATGTTTAAAGAAAATACAAAAAATACAGATAAGACATAGCATTACATCATCATTTTTCGATTTATACTCGTATGATTCATTAATTATTATAAAACATATATTTCTTCAAAAATGCTAACAGTTTATCCAGTACTATCATGATTTAATATTACAAAATTTAAAACTTTTTTTTTAATCTTAATACAAAACAGTGGAAGAAAGTAATGCTTAGACTACGGTATTCTTCCCTTCACACTACCCCACTGGCTCTAGATGGTTGGGACTCTATTGAGGTATTTACTGCAAAAATGGGTGAATGCGGGAAACTCCGTGAATGGAGGACTGAACGCTGTTGGCGTAAATAAAAAATTGTCAAAAAAGCGAGTCTAGCAGTCCACAATGGAGTGCTAATAACCCTGATGTATGGCAGTGAGGCATGGAACTGGCAAAAAAAGGATGAAAATAGACTGAATACTGTAGAAATGAGATCCTTGAGACGTATGTGTGGTAAAACCATGTATGAGCGTATTAAAAATGTGAATATCCAGAAAGAATGTATGGCTGATGTAAGCATAATGAATAGGATCAAGAAAGGGTCTCTTAGATGGTTTGGGCATGTAGAGCTAATGAACGAGGAAAATAGTGTGAAAAGAATATATGATGCAAAAGTGAATGGAAGAAGAAGTCGGGGACGTCCGAGGAAGACATGGTACCATTAAATGAATCAAATATTTGAATCGGGCCACGTAAAGAGCCAGAATAACAGAAGAGTATGTATGAATTTGAAGGAAGCAAAGAGTGTGTGCCAAGACAGAGTTGTATGGCAGTCCGTCCTCTCTGCCTACCCCTGTGGGGAAACGGTGTGATGGTTAGTTAATTAGTTATGTTTAAAGAAAATACACAAAATACAAATAGGTCGTAGCATTACCACACCATTTTTTGTTTTATACTCGTATGAACCTACATCATTCATTATTACAAAAAATGTATTTGAGAAAAAATACTAACGGTTGATTCAGTATTATTATGATTTAAAATTACAAAATTTTAAACTTTTTTCCACTGTTTTTTTTATGAACACCGTTTTGTTCAATTTTAACCTCTAGTATGCCGGAGGTGCCAATAGTCACCGGGAATTCATAATTATCTTTTCAGAAGTTTTTTATCCTTTTAAAACTTGTTGTACGCATACATAAATAAACCGCAATCGCTTGTAAACAAAACAATCAATCCATAGAAATATTTTCCATTGCGTTAACTTCGGTATAAGTCGAGTAATAAATATTTGAAGTTTGCTTGTCAGTGCCGCTGAAAAAAAAACGATTTTCAAAGTGACATTATTGTTTGTATTTACAAAAAAACCTCATGCATTTTTTTAAGGAAATTTATTCAGCTACACGAAAAATACAATAGAACGACAAAAAAATCTGCACATTTATTAATCAAACTTTTTTAGTGACATGAAAGGGAGAAAAAATTCTTTCTTCGAGCAGCTATTCCAGAAAAAAACACTTAAACCAATGAGATACAATTTGAAAAAATACATAAACACCGTAATCTGAGAAGATGTTGTAAACCACAAGTGATTTATTATAAAATTACCGTCAGCAAGGTACGACGGAAGTTCTTCTCTGCGGAAATCCAGGATTCCGAAAAAAACAGTGGAAAAAAGTTTGAAAATTTTTAACATCAAATATTGATAATAGTGGGTCTATCCACTATTATCGTTAAGCATTTTTTTGCAAATTCATAATTTAACCTGTTACGGTCATCTTCAGACTAGTACATTTGTTGTTTAGACTATGGTATTTATACATTTGGAGTTAGGGGTAAATAACGATGATTTTACGTACATTTAATAAATCAATCTACATTTTATTTGTTGTATATTTTTAAATGTACTTATGATATAAATTTATATATCTGTTTGTGTTAATTTTTTTTATAAAACCAAATAAGGCGGGTTGCATTGTGTATTTATAAATATGATTTTATAATTAGATTATATAATAATAACAATAATAAAAATTGATTAGTTTCTATGGCGCAGCTTTTGTGAAAGAAATATCACCTCAAAGGCGCTTTACAACATAATTAACATAACCTACAAACCTTAGAGTACATAGAGTAGTATCTATCCAAGGCAGTGAAGTCTGTTTTTGACTTGTTTTTGATGATTTTAACCTGACTCGGCGCACCTGAGCGTGGCTAAGACTAAGGCTACGGTATTTATACATCCATTCATATCACATATCGACATAATGTTTTTGTTTATTCGTATAGGCACTTTTTCATAGTATTTTTATCAACAAAAATATAGCATACAACCTAAAAAACCGTTTAGTTGTGTCAAGTTTAGTGGCATAATAAAAAATGTGGGCGGAGTCCCGCGGTGAACCAGGAGCTTAAGATCATTACGACAGTATATTAAAGCGGGCTATGAAATTTGTTGTCTCTCTCTCTCTCTCTCATGGTGTACGACGTAAAAACCCGGAGAAAGTGATTTATCGCAAGTTTGTGTAGGTTGGGTAAAAATAATTAGCTCCCCCTCCATATATGTTACTTCAAGCCTACAACTTAATCACTAAGACTTATAACTTGTGGCGTATAAATTACAACTTTCTACTTACAGCTAAAACTTAAAACTATATCCACAAATAGGGTATTTTGTGAGGCTGAAGGTAGTGGGGAGGGAAAGGAGATTGGGAAGAGGAAGGTTGGAAAGTACCTAACTATTCAGATCTGCTCACCAAGCAAGGCTAAAGCCATTTCAAGCAACATTTCTACTCTGAATGGTGGTCTTTTACGAGGGCGATACTTGGAGTATCCACCACTCTGAAACGAGAAAATATACTTTTTATTATTTTTACATGAATTAAATGTTATGACACAGATTAATTAAATACAAATTATTGGCGCACGCCGGGTTTGAACCCGTGACCTTTGGATTTGTAGTCGAGCGTCTTACCACTCGACTACGGAGGCGTGTAAATGATAAAGGCATTTAATTTTATAATTTTCCTTTTTTAAACAAACAACAGAACGCCTTTCGATATTTCGCATTGTGAAAAACATTTCTGAAAATTAAAATAAATATATATAATAATACTGCAGTGCATTGTTTACCAAAATCGAGTGAAAATATTTACAGCTTTCCAATCAATTTATACTAGGCAATATTTTACGCATTTTCCGCCCAGAAAAACTATAAACGCCTCGCAGGCGAAATATTTTCCATTAAATATTTTGCTAAGTTCGCTTTTATTTTTCAGACAAAAGACCCCATTACGGGAAGCCCTCCATTGTGTCTCGGCTAACCTCTCCATGCGATAAACGAAGCGTAGGATTTTGACGATTTCAGATCGATACGATATTCTTTTTGGTATTATTTTTTGGTTTCGTCTCTGATGTAAATATTCGGATATTTAGTGTTTTAGCGTTAAGCTTTTCCTGGTGGCATAAATCCCCGCCATCTTTATTATCAAGCCGTGGTGTAGAAAATGCACTGATAGTTAAGGAGACCTATTTTTGGACTTCGTTCGACCGTTTGTTCTATGGGTTGAGTATAAATTCATGAGAGTTCATGAATAATACTATTTGTCAAACATTTTTTATAACGTTTTTGTAATATTTATATTAAATAAAACAATAAACTTTTTATTATTTCTAATTTTGAAACTGTTAATTCGTGGTGGAATTCCATTTTAATGATTTAATAAAACAAATTTGTAACTTTATTCCACTTTTATTATTTTGACTGTACCGGTTTCAGCCTATGACGGCCATCTTCAGACTAGTACAAGTGTTTGTTAACCTACGGCTTATATACTATTTTTGGGGATGTTAGGGGTAGTAAACAATGATTTTACTTTAATTATATTCATCAGTATTGTTGCATGATTTTAATAGTTACAGGGTAAAAGTTACTTTTAATTTATTGGTATTACTATTTTATATATCTATCTGGAATATTTATTTATTTTATTTAATATTTAAGATGGGTTACAGTTGCATTTCTATAAATATGAATTGACAATGTATTTATATAATGAAAGGTTGGTGAATACTGATTGCTATTGAGTTTACTTTAGGTTTTCCCATCTCAATTGTGATGTCCAGATGTACAACATAATTTTCTAATTATTGGGTTACTCCCAGCATTATGGTATATTAGTTTTATGATTCTATTCATTATGCACTGTTAGAGTAGATTACTTCTATTATTATAAATTTCTCGGTATCAAGGAATTTTTGAGTGCTATGGTACAGTCAAAATAATAAAAGTGGAATAAAGTTACAAATTTGTTTTATTAAATCATTACAATAAACTTTGTTAAACACCACTTAATTTGAGTTAACCGCCAACCAGGTTTCGCTTTTCTCAAGCTTCTTCAGGGCTTTTACATCAACTAAATAATATTACCTACAGACAGATATACTCGAAAGGACAGTGATGAAAGAGTTAAGAGAGAGAAAGTTTACTTAAATAAAGTAGTGTTTTACAAAGTTTATTGTTTTATTTAATATACAATGTCACACCTCCAATTTTTGGCTTCCTTCGAAAATAAATATAATAAAAAAGTAATATTTAACTCGTATATATATATATAATACCGCACAAGAGTCTTAACTGCTCCCAATCGTTTAGAGCCAGTGAGACTATGGCATCCTCAGATAGGCTATGTTGTGAGGCTGAAGGTAGTAGGAAGGGGAATGAGATTGGGAAGAGGAAGGTTGGGAAGTATCTGGCTATTCAGATCTGGTCACCAAACACGGCTGAAGCCATTTCAAGCAACGTTTCGATTCTGAATGGTGGTCTTTCACCAGGGCGATACTTAAGAGTCTCTACCACTCTGGAACGTGCCCCAAATGTACTTTCTTAAATTATTTTTTTATGAAAGAAAATGTGTTATGACACATATTGATTAAATAAAAGTTATTGGCGTACGCCGGGTTTGCTCTAGCTTTATTCGAGCGTATTACCACTCGACCGTGGAGGCCTTGTTCTACCGGTATTTCAATGGAAGATGCTCCGAGGAACTTGCGTCATTGATCCCTTCAGCACCGGTGCATAGCCGGGGAACTCGCCAGACGCGCGCCTAACATTTGTACACGGTTGACATTCGATACATGAGACTCTTAATTATATTCAACAGCTCGGCGGTGGAATGATTTACCGGCCTTTGTGTTTCCTTCCCCCTTTAACATGGTGATCTTCAAGACCCAGGTTCACTCCTTGCTTTCCTCATAAAGACTCTAGACACAGCATCCTTAAAGATAACATAGGCCCTGAAGGAAATTATTTCCCTTGAGGTCTCCTGTGTGGAGTTAATGCTAGGAAAATATAGAACACTACAGGGGGTATTATGTAGCAACCAATTGTAAAATGATATAAGTACCTGATCATAAATGTTTCAATCTAACCAGGCGAATTATGGTAGGTACCTCTTTTTGATAAATTTTGGAAAGTAACCTGATGTATGAATAATATATTTTAGTATTTTTTTAAATAGTTTCCTAGTGTTATTTTTATTAAGAATAACATTATATGAAAGTGATTTGTGTATTAGCATCACTAAATAAGAATATAAATTACATAAATAGAGGATATAAGTGGTGAGGGGGAGGTTGAGACGTGCCAACTATTCATATCTTAATTTAGCGAAAACCATTTCAGGCAACGCGAATAATGGTTTTTTTTATCAGAGGGGTAGATACTATCAGTATCGCCCTGGTGAGAGACCGCTATTTAGAAAAGACAAACTCAAATCAAAATGCGTATTCATATTTAGTGACTAGATATTAATAACCAGGTACTCCCACTTTCTTCGGTCTCACACTTGGAGTAACGATATAAGGAGGTTTTGCTAAATAGTTTTACCCAACTTGCGATAAATCACTTTCTCCGGGTTTTTACGTCAACCACCATGAGAGAGAAGGAGACAAGAAAAGTCATCCCATAACATTGCAACACTTCTAAGTATGTAATAATTTTCTCCGTCCGCGCTAACTTCACATCATCGAGTCGTATAACTTACGTCAACGGATTTTGAGCTTATTTTCCATATTTGTGTTGATCAAAATACTCGCAGTGGTTATACAAATAAATCGAACATGATGGTGATATGTGCTATAAGTGAATGTTCAAATAAGACCAAACGAAGATTATGAAACATCACTTTTCAGAGGTATTTCAACAGTTTTATGGTGTATTGATATTGTTTTGTTTAATGTGTTCAAATATGTTTATTAAAAATGTCCGAATTCCATGTGGGCGGTAAATAATAGGCTATCCAACTTCCCTTAACATATCTTTGCCTCATTCTATCCGAGTCAGTATAAAGTAAGGAATACTGTCTACACTGTTTTGCAAAGGTACCTCTATATATATATATTCTTACTCCAAGGTCTCACGGATTTCGTAAATAAATATATATATATATATATATATATATATATATATATATATATATTATATATATATATATATATATATATATATATATATATATATATATATATATATATATATATATATTATATATATATATATATATATATATATATATATATATATATATATATATATATATATATATATATATATATATATATATATATATATATATATATATATATATATATATATATAAATACATAAATATATATTTACGATATATTGATAATGCGCCGATACTGAAAGAATACATAACTCTGGAACAAGATATAAATACAACTGCTACATTTCGTTCAACGAAAGCTGATTTTTGTATCGTAGATTTATTTAATAGGTCGATGGCGATCAATCAACTACATCCGCTGCATGCGCAACAGGAATAATGAACTAGCTTGTTGACACAGCCGAATTCAGGCGCGATGGCCCAGACATGCTGACGCCACCGAATTGCAGAGCAATGGCCTAGCTGCTGACGCGATGGAATCCCCTATATTTAAATATATAACATACTATTCACCAAAGGGACGTGTTATAATTTGCATACTCGTCGGAATGCTGAAAGAATAGCCAGTTGCTGCCGCCAATTTAGAATATTCTCGTCAAGATTACGCGGCTTCCGGAGCCAGAACCACGGACCTTACCGCTGCGCCACAGGGGTTTTCCATTATAAAGCCGAAAGTTTCATGCTATTTTTTTGTCATTATATTATTGTACCTATGTGCGAGGTGTTGTTATTTGCGTCCTTTGATTATGGTGTTAGTTAAAAGAATCGTTGCTTGTTTTTGGCAAAATCTTACAAAAGTCAATTAAAAAGTAGCACCCATTTGAAAAATTGTGTTTGTCTTACCTGATTTTTATACAGTAGAATCTAGATTTAACGGGTTCGGCTTATCGGAGAAGTGGCTTAACCGGGATATTTCACAGTACCTAAAAAAAACTCTAGTCAATAAAAATTAAGTAAATTCACCAATAGAGACCGTAACGGAAATTGGACAACTTCAGATTAAAACAACCTTGAAATGCTAGTGGTCTACGCTGGTGTCGATACGGTTGAAGTTTCTTCATCACGCCAGACACCTGTCTCAAATTTTGGAAATATTGCCAAAATGCGTGTTCTACTTTATTTTGTGAAGCATGGGTCCAAATATATATTTTTATATATTTGGACCCGATTTATATTATTTATTATTGACTCACCTCCTTTGATGCAACTCATCCAGTTCAATATTCTTTGCCGTAGATTTAGAAACAATGAATTGCTGTTTCTCAATCATCACTCTACTAATTATGGGTATTATTTTTCACTGTCTTGTTGAGACTTGTTAGCTCAAGCCATGGTCTTGAAGTTATTGGTACCAGCCCAAATGATTTTTGTCATTCTTTACGACTCTACCAAAAACTTTTATTTGAATGTTTTTCCAAATGTTTTTTTTATCGTTGCTTCAGTAAAATAATATGTTTATGCTGTTCTTCCTCTTTTTTGCCTATTTCGTCTAATGCGTTTTTTTTTGTATTTAGACAATGGTCTGTTAGTATATAAATTAATAAATGTATTCCGATCAAATTTGCCACAGTTTACAATAAAACCAGCTAGAAAAATCCGAAGAAAGGAAAACCGGAAGAATGACGCAAAAGTGAATGGTAAAAGTAGTCGCTTACACCCGAGGAACACAATACGACCAAATGACTCAAATACTTGAGTCTAGTCATATCAAGGATTGTCACGTCTATAGATGGATGCGAAAACAATAAGCGTGTGGCAAGACAGAGTTTTGTAGCGGTCTTTCTTCTCTGCCTACCCCTCAGGAAAAACAGTGTGTTTGTTAGTTTGTTTTTAAGACGAAAATCTGATCCTTCTAAGCGTTTTTGCTGGTCTGATAAATATATTTTAAGGCTTATGAATAGTTATTTAATTAACTATGTTAACACATTTGAAAAAATTCTGAATCAAAGCTTGGTTAATATGAAATCTGTTTTTACTGGTGGCATTATATTCTTGAATCAATTATCATTATATGAGAAAAAATTTTAAAACTCTAACATCGTTGGTTTTAATGTTCCCGAAAAACTTCATCGTTAAATTAGTTTTATTTTTTAATAAATTCTTCAATTCATTTTTTATAACCAAGAGATGTTTATAAATTAATAAACCGGAAGGTTTTTCTCACCATCTGTCCTGATAATCGTGGGTGCACTGTAATTTTATAAAATATCAAATTGAGCAGATTTGTTCAGGCGACAAATGGCAAATGAAGCCATTCATATTTTTACGAAGTTAATTGGCAATAATTTCCAATCAGCTCTAACGACGTTTCGGAGAATGGTTCTAAACGCATACAATTCATTGATAATACTGTTTGTTATTTATTATTTAAACTATTCATTACGCAACCTTACGTAATAAGGTAGCGCAGTGAATATATAAAGCGTAGTTTAGTGATACAAACCCCAAGTACGCTAAATATAGATGTGCACAGCTTAAATATACATAGCTTATATAATATACACGGCTTTAATAGGCAGAGCTTGTATAATATTTAATAGTTTTACGGGCAGTATCTGTTGCATCATCTAACATGGTGTAACAAATAACATATTTAAAAAAAAATTCTACTTGTACTCACTGTCACCTACCTCAAAACAGGTTCTTATGACCTAGTGAGGTAGGTAATGTAAAAAAATAATGTAAGAAACAAAAAGTTAATAAATTTAAAAAATTACAAAAGTATATGCACGGCTAATTAAATATATAGAGCTTAAATATGCATAGCTTAGGTTTTTAAAGCTAAAGTATAAATGGTTTTACATATATATAGATATCTTAGGTCGTTAAAGGTTAAGACTAGAAAAACTCAAAAAATTGTTACTAAAGATCGAAATTTGCACAATAAGGAATTCCAATGAAAAATATTATGAAATAATGAATGCATTAAAAATTATCTCAAACCACAATAAAATTGCTTTCTACAAAAAAAAAGAAAACAAAAATATGGTTTAAACTAAAAAAAATATACAGATTAACAAATGCCGATTCTGAATACACAAGCTTATTTATTTATTCACCCCCGTTATGGGCTTTTATACAAATGTTAACGTTTTTTTAAGCAATAACCTCATTAGAAGCAAAAAAAAAATGGAAAATAAAAATAAAAAGTGTATTGAATAGCAGATTGATATTAATTTACAAAGCCTTTTAGATGAAAATAACTAATAATATTTGATAAATAACAGGTTCAAAAATATTGTGAAAGAAAAGAAAAAAATATAATATTAAATAACAGGTCCTCATATCCTCAGATAATTTTATATAATTGTACGGAGAATTAATAAATCATTATTTAAAAGTGATTCAAAAACCGACACACCAAAACGCCTTGTGATTGGTCGACGGGTGTTGACGTCACGAAACCCCAAACAACAAACTTTTTCCAGGTTTTGTATGGCTTTTGTTTGAATATTAAAAAGTTTTGATTAAGGTAAATCAAAGCTCCACAATTGTAATTCAATATAAAAATCTAATTTGACAGAGATAGGATATATTCGAGGCCAATCTGACAACTTATCAATTTTGATACCGAAATGATGATAGTGTATTTTAAAAAATGTATCGTCAATGGAAAGGCAAAAGGGCTTTAAAAAATGAGTTAAATATGCAGTTTTGATTACTTTTTTTTTCTGCATCGAATGTTCTGACTATTGTGTTTAATTCTGAAAACTTTTGTGGCCCTTCAGCCATCTAAAATATATTTACCAATTGGGAGAAGACCTGGTTCAAGTGACACAAATTTGGGACTTTTTCAATTTTCTGTCGCTTCAGGTAACGCTCAGTGAAAGCATTGAGTTACCTGCGTTAACTTTTTTTTCAAAATCCAACCAGGTACTGAAAACTTAATTTTTACTTGAAATTTTATTGTAAATAAAAAATCTTTATCTGCAACGATAAACTACTGATTATAAGTGCTTCTAAGTAAGTTCATCATTTTATTACTTGTGTTTATACCTCATCTGACATTTATCAATACTTTAACAATGTGGAACGGATTGCTCAGGAACGCGAATAAATTGTTCATTGGATGGTTGTATTTTTACGCTTTGGTGCAATGCAATTAAAATAGTGAGCAGGCATTGACATTTTACACTGTGTTCTCGAATTGAAAACGTTTAAATTTAAGGAGAAAAAAAACGTATTTAATTTCCCATATAAAATCCTATACTGGCAATTCATACGAAACAATTTGGAGTTTTAATGATGTCACCCCCGGCCTACAAAATCAAAAGCGTTTTGGCGGGCTTTCGAAAATTCAAACATTGAATATTATTTTTAGCTTTAAAAAAAAATGTACTGGTATTTAATTTAGAAAGGGGATATTATTTAAAAACAAACAAAATTGGACTGGAGTTTCTTATTGTGAAAACCAAACACATTTTTAAAAAGTATTTCAGTAACAAAATAAAAGTAACATAGAACTTATCCTTTGTGGGAAATAAAGTAATAAATTGAAAATGTATTCAAATTTTTCGCCTTACTTTAACTACTAGTCGTAAAAGCACCTAAAAATAGGTAACCAATTTAAAAAACCACTCAAAAACTATTGAAAAGAAATCATAAATCAAATACAGGACTGAAGAATGTATTCATTTACGTCATGTTTGATGTTTTAGGGCAGTTTTTTGTGTGGGTAGGTACTTTTGCTGATATGAAATGGGTTATGTTTCGAAGACAATTCAGTTTTCATTTAATGAAACTTATTTTATATCCAGGTAGTGGGTGTTTTTGAAGATTTTCGTTTATTTACTTATTTGTTTTACAATGACGGAAAAACTTTTGTTTCAAACCACATCTGTTTGATTTCAGTGAAGTTAATTGTATATTTGAAAATGTTGCCATTCTTAACTTTAAACCAGAAACCCTGTTTCCCTGAAACAGTAAAATGTGATTATTTTAGGGCACTAAAACTACATTTTCGCTTTTTTATAGTTTATATAAATATACTAGATATGGAAAGAAGGGTATTGCAGGAAACTGCATTAATGGAGGACTGAACGCTGTTGGTACAGATAAAATATTCTCCAAAGAAGCGAAGCCAGCAGTACAAAATGGAGTGCTTATACCAACTCTGATGTATGGCAGTGAGGCATGGAACTGGCAGAGGAAGCATAAAAAAAACTGAATGCTGTAGAAATGAGTTTAAAGCATGTGGATATCCGGAAATAATGCAAGGCTGATTGATGTAAGCGTAATGAGTAGGATTAAGACATGGACGCTTTGGTGGTTTGGACATGTAGAGCAAATGAACAAAGACAGGACTGGAAGAAGAATATATGACGCAAAAGTGAATAGTAGAAGAAGTTGGGGATGTCCAAGGAATACATGGCACGATCATTTGAATCGAATTTGAGGCGGATTATCTCACGAATCAGAATAGCAGAATAGTATGTACGATACGACGTAAGAATGTGAATGAAGCAAGAAGTGTGCGCCGAGGCAGGGTTGTGTGACGGTCCATCTTCTCTGCCTACCCCTCCGGCGAAACGGCGTGATGCTTAGTTAGTTAGTTATTCATATATAATATTTAAGTTCTTACTAGAATTTGGTCGATAGTATGGTTTCAGTTTTCTTCTTCCTTCTATCATTATAACTCAATGTCCTCACTATCTACTTAAAACCATATGCTCTTTGTCATCAAATATGTATTGTTTACACTGTTTGCATTTTAAGAATCGTTTACTTGTAATACTTTAATATTATTGTTTTATGTACCAACATATTAACTGTCGTAAATCTAATTTCCTTTTCTTTGATTTAACAAATATGTTAATATGAATTCAATTTTTTTACCCTTAGCTTCTGGTAAATTGTTTTTATAATCTGTTGATGTACACATGCACTGTTATACCCATATCTGAACCTTTTTCTCTCATTATTTTTAATAACGATCATGATATTAGATAGTTTTAATTTGTATACATATTATATATTATTTTCTCCTTGTTAGTTAGTCTTATTAGCATAATTTAGTATGAAGCGCACTTGAGAAAAAGTTCACTGCTATTATTATTATTAATGGCTGTTATTTAACTTGTTCAAATTTGTATATTACAGAAGCGTTGATCAGATCAAATCAACTGTCGACATTATGCAGCTTTGTTAGACACATTAGCTCTTCTACGTCTTTCTATGATTGTCATCTTTCTGTCTTTTTACAGGAGTTCTTAAGTTTTCCCTTTAACATCTCAGAAGTCCATCTTCCACATCCGCAATCAATGTTTCTGGAGGAAATAAATATCTTCCTTTATAATAATAATCTTTCAAAGGCTCTTCAGGATTAACGGGACTTTCCAGTAATTGAAAGAAGAGCTCCAAGTTGAAGGATTAGGGAACCGCAGGCGGCCAACCTTTCAATCAGCCAACCCAACTTATTATGTGAAAATCAAATCGACGAAGTTAAGCCTCACAGCAATAAATAGCAAATCAAAGTGAAGACTTCTAAGATTTTAAATTATTAACAATTGTAAAAAAAAGGTTTTACGTATTTATTTTTAATTAGAAAAAAAGTCTAATACAATTTGATGACCTCCGTGGCTGAGTTGTTAAGTTACTCGATCTCAGATCTAGAAGTCGCAGGTACCTAGCCCGGTGTTCGTAGATAATTTTGAATCAATTTGTTTGTATTATAAATAGATACTCAAAAGTAACAAAATGTCAGAGGAACTAAATTGGCTAACGGTAAAACTGATGCTAACATTAAACACATTGATGTCCATACATAAAATGAAGAACAACTTGTTACCAATATATTTTTCTGTCAAAATTATCTACAATGCTGATATTCACAAATATAATACAAGGGCATGCAAAGAAATTAGACTACCAGAAAAAAAGCCAACACACAAAATAGCTTACTATATATAGGGATGAAATCTCATAATGCTCTGCCGGAAACCATCAAAATTATGCCTGTCAATAAATTCAAAATAGCCTGTAAAAATTATTTAAAATGCATATAAATCAAAATTTTAAGTAGTAAATAAGTAAACATATTATAAAGTAAAAAAGAAAATTAAATAATTAGCTACTTATAAACTTGAAATAAATAAAACAATTATTTCACATGAAATTCTTATAAAAAAATACATTGTATATTTGCGGCCTGTTCCAGAGTGGTAGATACTCTCAGTGTTACCCCTGGTGAAAGACCACCATTCACAATCAAGTCGGATTCCCACCCGGGCGTCGTGAGTTCAATTTCTCTGCTAGCTAATTCCTCCATCATCGCACAAGCAACATCTTCCGCTTATTATGTTGGCAGGACTCAGAGCAATAATGTATAAGAAGGAGCGCTGCTGTAGTCAGTTTTGATGAGTTTTGTAAAAATCGGCTAGACCTGGGCGCGGCTAGGACTAGGGCTAAGGTATTCATATATTCATTCATAGCACATGTATGCCATAATGTTTTTGTTTATTCGTATAACCACTTTTTCACAGTATTGTTATAAAAAAATATAGCATATAACCTAAAAACCGTTGACTTATGTCCAATTATGTCACATATCAAAACGTGTGGGCGGAGTCAACGGAGACGCGGGACACGAAGAACACTCTTACAGTACTTTAAAGCAGTGTGATAAAAACGTTGTCTCTTTCTTTCCATGGTGTACGACGTAAAAACCCGGAGAAAGTGATTTATCGCAAGCCTGTATAGGTTGGGTAAAAGGAATTAGCTCTCTCTCCATATATTGTCACTCCAAGTGACAGTAGGAGTTTTTCAAATATTGTCAGGTTATTCATAACCCGGGAATTGGTGGGGATTGGTTTGTCTTTCTTTTAAAAAAATAAATGGAACTAGCCATCTTTGGTGAACAGATCTGAATAGCCAGGTACTTTTCAACCCTCCTCTTTACACATCTCTTTCCTCAAACAAACTTCAAACTAATAAGTTTCCCCGTCAGGGGGATGCCATAGTGCCACTGACTTCGGGCAGTTGGGTGATATATCACCTCAGCGCCCTTGAGGTGATATTTAACAAAAATGGCGCTATGTAATTTAGCCAAGTATTATAAATATATTTTCAACTTTATTTTATCTATTATTTATCATTATATAAGGAGCTTTCAACTTTATTTATTTATTACTAGCCAAGGTGCACTATGGTAATTAATTTAAAGAACCTAACCCCTGAATGGGGTAAAAAAATCAATTTTTAAAGCTTATCCTTAGTCTACTAAGAACGCACTTGTGAAACTTTTAAAATTCACATAAATGCGCTATATAAATGCAATAGTATTATTATTGTTATTGGGACTGGGTGTGTTTCCAATCAGCTGAAATGAATAGATTTTCTGTTGAAGAAATTATTTCATTATTTTTAAACAACAAATTTCAGCAAAAGTAATTAGAAATAATTGCGCTTTCTTCGGGCACACATACACGCCCACATCACACCTCCATCAGTGTATCTTTTCACTGATCAAAAATGCAAATTCGCATTGTGTAAAAAATAAAACTTCAGTCAGTGCATCGATTTGACCCAATTTTTCTTTTCTTACAGTCGTGAGCCCATCCCCCGGTGAGCCCCACTACTCGCTGGAGCCCCCGGGCCCCGCCAGCCTGTGGGGTCCGGGTCCCCGCTGGGAGGGGGCCCCGCCCCACTTCACGTCGCGCCAGGGCCCCCCTAACGTCACTGCGCAGGTGGGGGATCACGTCCGCCTGCACTGCGGGGTGGAGGACCTCGGAGACAAGACGGTATGTAGTTTGAAAAAAAAATACACAAACTGTTTTACAGTAGCGCAAAAATAATAATAACACTATGTGCGATGATGGGCATTTGGGAGGAAACTAAATCATTGTTTAATATGGTCCACTGGTTACAAGGAACAGAGCTAACCATCAAAGATTCTTCTCTAGAATGAACCACCAAGATGAAGAAATGTTTCACTCTAGGTGATTGGGCTGTGTCTAAGAAAGTATCTTTTGCATCCTTCAGCAAAATAAATTGAATTAAATAGCGATAGACAGGAGTGGAAGCGTTTCCTGAGACACGAGACAAAGATGAGGATTAAACAAAAACTCTTACACGTAATAAATACGGTGCAGATGGAATTATGCTGCAGAGCGACGACTATTAAATACCCCAAAAGATTAATAGGTAACCTTATATAAGAAGGCTTTGAAAAAAATAAATTATATTTTATTATGATTAAGGTTTTCACGGGTGTAAAATGTAAAAAAAATTTCTCGGTTAACCCGTCTGATGTAGTCTTAAGAAGGACTTTTATAACTTCTGAAGTTTAGGACAAATATCATGTTTATTTTTTTATAACTCAATTAAATAAAATTTAATATTATTTGGTTCTGCTATTTTTAGTTGCAGCTGTTTCGGCGTTTAAGCCTATTATCAAACAGTTTGATAATGGCCTTTAACGCAGAAACAACTGTCACTAAAAATAGCAGTATTTACTTCAAAAAATAATAATATTTTGAATTGAATTATTAAAATAATTTAATGGAGTTTTACAAATTAAATACAAAATTTTGAATAAAATCTTGAGTTTTGTTTTCAGTTGACCGTTTACGCGTGTCCGTTCAATCCAGAAATCAATACCTAAGAAAGAATCATTGATTACTAAAACTATCGGGGAAAATAAGGTGGGGGGTGGGCTGAATTATCGGGAGTTTACACGAAAGATAGATATTTTTGTATCACTTCTGCAATATATATAACTGTTTTTACAAAATTATAAATAATAAATAAATATAACATAAGCCGTTAGATGTTTTTCATTTCCACATTAAATGAAAATCGACTTATTGGCATCAGTGAACTTGTTTCTTGAGGAATTTGCTCGTTCCTGGCGTGTTTGGTGTAATTTTTTAAAAATATTATAAAATGTGCATGACAGTATGAAATTATTTTTCTTCCTATTTACATTTTTCTTACGAAAACTATGGTTTTAAATTTGAAGTGTAGTTTTTTTTCATGAGCATTATTATCAAATATGGACTTTCCTTCGTAGTTTCATAATCTCGGGGATTGCTTTTCAAAGCGCAGCAGATTCTTTGCTACCTCTGTACGTAATCGTTTGTTTTCTCACTAGTTACGTTAAAACATTTTTCTAGAGAATATCTCTGGGCAATGGCGTGTTGTGACTGTCAATTCCTTTTATTATATATTTTCCCAGAAATATAAGAACTTGTTCAAATATTATTTTTTAACGTCATCACGGTGTTTCATTCCAAAGATATTTTAAATGTCTTCTTCGCACGTGTTCTCCACTGGCTTCTGTTTCTAGGCATTCTTCTACAGTTCTTCACCCTTCTCATCTTGCTATAAACTTCTTCTAAGCATTCAATTCACCTCTTCTTCAGTCAGTCACTGGGGCTCACACTTAGTAATAACAGTTGGTGTTCTGTCATCTGGTGTTCTTTCAACATGACTAACCCATCGTAGTCATTGGGAATCTTACGACGGTTTCATGCCCAAACAGATTCTGGTTCCAATGCTGTTTTTAAACTTCAACGGTGTCACTTTGTTCCCATGGAAAGTATGTGTGAAGATATTTCTTCCCTGACAACACTTTTATAATGTTCTGAAAAGTTGACATTCAAATTTTCAGACATACACGCGTATATTACAAAAATCGAAAATATTGACTCGGTACGCCTCTCCCGGGGAATTAGTAAGTGAGTTATTTCAGTGAGTAGTGGTATTACATTCGATTCTTTAATTTAAATCGATTCAAACATTTGAAAATAATAGCGTGATTCGGTCACCGTGAATCGATTCCTTTGCTCGTTACCACGGATATTTTTTTCAAACCTCTGTCGGATACCAGGCTATGATGTCAGTATTGTCAACTCAAAATTTCATCTTAATATCATACTTAAATATTTATGCATAGTTTCATAACCTTTGCAGGTACAATAATGTTATTTTGACCTATGTGTGCATTCAGACAATTTTAATTTGTTAAATTATTGTAAAATATGTTGGATTTTAAAGTTATATTATATTGAGTTCCCATATTCACGTTTCTTACCAAAATGTCCTACCTACCTAACCATCACACTATCTCCCCACGATTTAAGAAAAATAACAATGAAAATAAAATAATAACTTTGATACAGATTTAATTTAACTTTTTATGACTGGTTTCGCCTAGCATCATCCGGATAAAATAAAAAACTAAATAAAAAATACAATATATACACAAAGGGGAGAAACAGTAAGAAAACAAACGAAAAACATTTAAATTATAACAAAGGAACAGATAGAAAGAGACAAATAATATTAAATGAAAGAGGCGAAACATCAACTGAGAACGTGATAAAAGAATAATGAGAAATTTTATGAATTTATGGGAAATATACCTAAAATTGTACTACTGGACAAATTTAACTGATTATTGAGAATTTGACTATTAATTTAAAATAAAGAACGTTCGAGATAGTGCTAATAATTCCAATCTTGCAATTCGTTCGGAAGTGAAATAAGGTGTTTTGTGGATCGTTCTTTTTTTGTTTTTCACCAATAAGAAGAATACTAAAGGAACATCAAATCTATCGGTGAGTGAATGGTTTCCCTTTCTTATGAATCTTTCCACATTTATAATCATATATTTTCGTCGACCAACATAGTATTTAAACATTTAAAAGTTTACAGTCCACTATTTAAAATTCATCTGAAGCTGGAAACACATTCGGTGTTTCCATTGCAGCTTCAAATGCAACAACAGAAAATATTTAAAAATAAATCCTGAATGAATTTCCAAGTTCCAAATCGCAACAGCAGACACACACGTACTTTTCATCCCCTCGCTGTAACATCAATTTAAAACAAAACTCTTTCATTAACAAGTCTACAAATTCATTCAATATATTTTTTTTACCACATAGACATTTTTAACTCGACTATAAGTGATATTAAACAAAAATCCATCACCCGACTGCACCCAAACTAAATCACCGAACCTAACCTTCCGTCTACTTCCGTTCTTCTTCCCTTTATCACACTACCATGTTCCCTTCCACCTTCCTCTCCCCCCACCAACTTAGCTAAATTACTAAATTAAAAGTGTATATTTGTCACACTTTATTTATAATATTTATTATCAGCCGAGGAAAATTTGTAATTGGTGTGATTTTCATTATTACGTATGTATTAATTATTGTTGATTTGCTGTTAATTTACTGTAACGGTATTAACGCCAGCCTTCCTAAATACAAAACTAATAAACTCCAATCAGTTTTTAATGCTGCGGCAAGGCATATCACCAGGGTATCCAAATATGCCATATTTCAGAGCACCTTCGGAACCTTCACTGGCTACTTGAGCACTAAAAGAATCCAAAACAAGTTGTGCTGGATGGTGTTTAAATCCATCAACAAAATGGCCCCACTGTACATCATCACCGAACTATGCGTTCCAGAAAACATTCTTCTAAGGCAGTCGACTCTTAGATCAGCAACGTCATCGGCTATCGGAAGGCTGATAAAACCGAAACGCAATCCTAATACTAAGTTTGGAGATCGCGCCGCAGGAGTTTCGGGGCCGAAGGCTTGGAATAAACTCCCTCTGGAACTAAGATGTATAACGAGCCCAACAGAATTTCGGTCAAAACTGAAAACTTACCTTTTCGACTCTCATATCCTTAAATTCATTAAAAGAATCTCAACATAATCTGTCTCTCGATGAATCACCTTTAGATATACATTTTTTTTATAAAATCCTGTACTGTACGACAAATTCAAAAAAGTTCATTCTTTAATTTCGCTCCCATGCCCTAAATCGGGAAAAAAAATTTCATAAATATAATTTTAAGTTAATAAGTGTGTCTATCTGATGGGACCTGCCAGGAAATATTTTCCTGTATATTTTATCATTTAAACTAGGAATTAACACCTAATAATAGAAAATAAGTTCTGTATACCGCCCTTGAGGTGGTTTTTCACAAAAACGGCGCTGTACAAATCATCTAAATATTATTATTTTTTAATTTCCCCAAAAATTCATAAATAAACAAAATCAAGGTTCCGACCATAAATCGGTGAATTCGAGTTTTGGTAAAATTCGTTTAAAACTAACGAATCATTCATAACCCAACATCGCTAATAATTAGCGTAGGGTAGCTTACTCGTGTTTTCCAGAACACAAAGAAAAGCTCGTTTCATGCAACTTCAGCAAAAAATAGACGGGTGAGTGGAAAAGCTTAAGGAATTAGATTGCTTGTCCGAAACGGCTGGCGGAAAATGCATCATTTGATTAAAACAGCTTTGTGCTTAACGTTAAGTGAATTTAAGAACTTCTGTGTTTACTTTGTGCAGATTTTGTTTGAAACGTGTTTGATAGTGATCTGTGTGGGTATCAAACGCTAAACTATAATTTAATTAAAAATAGTGTTACAGACTTTGTGTAGCGCACAACTCTTCGTGATGGTGTAATAATAATAATAAGACGGAATTTACGTAGCGTAGTTTTGTGATAGTTCACGTCAAGTTCGCTTTACACTAAATTACCATAACTAACTAACTTACCATTACGCTGTTTCTCCGCAGGGGTAGGCAGAGAGGACGGTTTGCCACACTACTCTGTCTCGGCACACACTCCTTGCTTTATTCACATTTATACATCGTCACACACATATTATGCTGTTATTCTAAAATATTATGTTAAAATTGTTTTATTTTTATTTTTTACTGTCTATACTTTGTATTCATTGCAATTTAAATTTCTTAAAATCGATTGGTTTATATTTATGAGTATTGTGTATTAATACACTTACTCGCTATATTTAAAAACGCCTTGAAACAATGACGTTAACATATATTATAGACACGTTGTAGTGCTCTCAAAGTGGCAAGCAATAATCACGCTAGTTGGTGTGATCGGTGTTTAAGCCGATTTAGTACTAAACGGTCACACGTCGCTTGAGGTCGTTTTAAGCAAGTATGGAACCTGGTCCGAACTTCGGATCTGTTTCGTTCATACACATATATTCTATGAATGTCTATCTTTGTCATACATGACTGATATTTGAATGATGAATTTACTGGTAACGTGTGTGTTTTGCTAGCCACATTTTGTGTCAATATTCTAAGGCTATAACGTGTCTATATATAACGTTATTGCCTTGAAACAAATTTTTGTAATGTTTTTAAAAATAATAAATAACTGAATAATTGAATAACTGAATAACGGAATTCTGACTCTTGACGTGGCCTGACTCAAGTATTTGGTTCACTTGATCGTGCCATGTTTTTCATGCCCTTTCGCGTCATTTTTTACATTCACACTCCTTTCTTCGTTCATTGCCCAAACCATCTGAGCGTGCTCGTACGCCTCGGGGATCTTATTTCTACAGCATTCAGTCTACTTTCATCCTTCCTCTGCCAGTTCCACTTAATATAATAATGAGAAAGTAAAATATTACAGATATGTATGCATATTAAAACTTACTAAAATCATGATAGACTTTTCTGATATGGATATAACAGTGCATGTGTACTGATAGGTGACGACTTACTACCCGTCTAACCCGTCGGGTATTCTCGCGTGACATATCTTTAAATTATTACATTTGCCCATTATTTAGGTAATATCTCATGTAATCACAAATACTTACAAAACCTCCGCAGCTAGCTCACTCGGAGAGTTCTAATCGTGTTTTCAGTTCGTTTTAGGCGGACTAGAGAAAACCCGCTTATTTAGTATAAGGGAATTACATACACAAATAATACAGTAAGGAAAATATAGAAATAAAACTAGTTCTCTTTTGCTTTTAAAATGGCTTTCCGTAGAAAGTTTATATTTTTACAATTGATTCTACGCTCTAGGAAAAGCTTATAACCTTCTTTGTGGACTCAGTTAGAATTTACATTACTGAATTTAGTGGTATTGTATCGAAAATAGATTAACCTAAGACTCTAAACGAAATTATAAAACATGAACGATACCCCTGGCCCATACATGGCCCTCTGGATTTGCTGGATATGCGACATCTGCAATTCAGAGAGGAAACGAGCAAGACACTCGATCTGCAAGCTCGTCCATCCAGGCAGAAAGCGGTAATAATCACTGAATTGATTACTTAAGTAAGATTGAGTTTATATTAAAATATACTCTCATAGATTATGTAAACAAATGATTTTAATCCTAATTCCAACAACACTGAAATTAGCAGGTCAGACACGACCTTATCGCTCGATGCTCTCCTCCAGAAGAAGCGTACTGGCCTCTCCCGAGATTATCGGTAGTCCCCGTATGTGATAAGGACCGCCTTTTAGACATTACCAAAGTTGCCAGTAGATGTAAAGAAAACAAAAATTGGGTAATCACCGTAAAATTATCGGGGTTAAAAGTTTACAATCACGAAAATATCGTTTCATAACAGTACATAAAGAGATTTAAAAACAATTGACTGGAAGGTAAGGGTGTAAAAAACTATTGAAAAATGCATAAATATAAACAAATTTATAAAAGCAAAGAAGGAAAACAGTTTAGAAGACAGTTAGTAGCCTAAGATATTAAAGAATGTTCATTTTCAAAACTATGTGCATTAAAAATTCACACGACAAAAAAAAATATTGGTAAAGACCGGGGTCTTCCACTAATTGAACAACTGCTCTCAGTTGAAATTTTTAGTCTATGAACTACGTTGGCTTTCCAAAACTCCGCAGTTTCTCCGCAGGGGTAGGCAGAAAGCATAGACCGCCATACAAATCTGTCTTGGCACACACTCCTTGCTTCGTTAACATTCTTACATCGTCTCATACATACTCTTCATGTTATTCTGACTCTTGACATGGCCCGACTCAAGAATCGGATTCACTTAATCTTGTCATGTCTTACTCGAGCGTCCCGACTTCTTCTACCGTTCACTTTCGCGTCATATATTCTTTACACACTATTTTTATTCGTTCATCCGCTCTACATGCTAAAACCATCTAAGAGTTCCGTTCTTAATCCTATCCAATGCGCTTCCATCAGCCTTGCATTCTTTCCGGATATTAGGTCATACGTGGTTTTATTCGCACATTCGCCTCAGGGATCTCATTTCTACAGCTACCTCACTCCCATACATAGTGTTAAAAATAACTCATTCATCAAAATCTTTAATGTGTATCACACATAGTAAAAATACAAGGGCCAAACAACAAGAAAGACTTTTAGTACCTAAATACAATACAGCTTTTGCACAAAGACATCATATGTACATCGCACCTCACACTTACAACAAACTCCCACCACAGACTGTAGCCATCACCAATATGTATTCCTTTAATAAACACATTACTAAATGGCTAATGAGTAAGGACTGCAAGGAAATTCTTAACTCATTCCATGACAAACTAGAGCAGCTTTGTAAAATGCTCGACCCTAAAAAATGACATTCCTCCTACATAATAACACGATATTATATAAATATTGCACCATAATTCTTTGATAATTCTTTTAACTCCACTTTTAATATATACTACTTTAAAATTAGCATATTTTTTTCTTTAGGTATAAAATGTAATGTGTTCACTATAAACAATTGTAGAATTGTTACGATGTAAAATGTATGTATATTTGTATCGTATCCACTGTCTTTAATTATAGGATTTAGTGCCTTGCAACTTTACCTACTGCCAATGTATCTTATATGGTATCAAGAGAGTTTTATGGTCAGTATCTGTTGTATCATCTAACATTATGTAACAAATATCATCATTTTTTTTAAATATTATTCTACTTGTACTCACTGTCACTTACCTCAGAACATGTTCTAATGACCTAGTGAGGTAGGTAATGTAAAAATAATAATGCAAGAAACAAAAAGTTAATAAAAAAATAATAAATACATCAGGGTTGGTATAAGAACTCCATTGTAGACTGCTAGCTTCGTTTCTTCGGAAGTTCGCTTGCTGTAAACAAAGAATGAATAATTGTTAATAATCGTGATATTTTAAACTGCATGTAGGGCTATTAGAACAACTCGTCGCGGATCTCGTGGTTGATTCTATAGCTCAGTGATTAGACCAGGCGCACAGTCAAACGAGTATTCTGACGTTAAAATATCATAATTTTCAAATAAGATAATACTCAAAAACTTACTTTGTGTTGACGTTTTTCAGATCGATTTTATTTTTCCTTCTAAAAGGGATAAACCCTTCAACACATATTAGCTTTTATGCAAACTATGAGAAAACACCAAATCCCTTATCTTTCATTCCTATAATACTATAAATATTTCAAGATCATACAGAGTGAGCCAGTAAAAAAAACACACATTTATTTAAACGCTTCGCAAGAACTCAAATCTGATTATGTCATTCAAAATAATTTGTTTGTATGGAAAAATAGGGTTGCAAGGGTCGATTTGCTATTCATATTCATAGCAATACATGGTCAGAAGTTGTATGTTTTTAAGCTCTAGAAAAATATTAGTAAAAAAAATTTAAATGTCAAAGTACATAATAAACAAAATTTTTTAAATACTATAAGTCTTTGTGGAACTAGTTTTAATTGTCGAGTAGCTTTACTTCACAACGAAATTTATTTAAAAGATTTTCTAATGTAGTTGTTAGTTTTTACGAAATCGCGGGTTGTAATTTAACCCGCCAAATGAAAACTGAGATAATAAATAAATATAGAATAATTTTTTTTTGTGGTAAAATGTGCATATCATAGGAGGTACTTATGAACATATCCGTCAGTTCCAAATTTTAAAAACTACAAACTAGTATGGATGTACGTACTTTTTTACTAAGAATTTAACGTAATTTTGTTTTCATCGAATTTATTAATTAAAAACTACATTGCATAAAAGCTCCAACTGCCCGAAGCCAGTGAGAGTATTGCCGGGTTCTGAACAAGTGACCTTTGGGTGTTGAGCCAAAGAACATTCCAACCTACCAGAAAGGTTATGATGTTGGTGAGATACTTTCGTCGAAAAAAGGGATTGAGAAATAGAATAAGGGTCATTCCCTTCTATATTTTCACAGGTGATTTAATATTTTAAATTGGCAATAATTTCAGCATTACTTTATTTACTCGTATTATATAGAACTCAAACGCAATCCAAATACTAAGTTTGGAGATCGCGCTGCAGGAGTATCGGGGCCGAAGGCTTGGAATAAACTCCCCGGAACTAAGATGTATGACGAGCCCAACAGAATTTCGGTCCAAACTGAAAACTTACCTTTTCACTTTAGATATCACCTTTAGAAATACAAATTATAACCAAATCCTGTACTGTACGAAAATTTAAATGAAAAATTTGGGCCAAAAAATAGTATAATTTTTTTAATTTCTGATGGAACCCCATGCCCTAAATCGGAAAAAAAACCAAAATCATATTATGTATAATTTTATTAGTTAATGCCAGATAAGCATGTTCTGTATATCTGATGGAACCTAATATCTGCAATACGGCGCCCTTGAGGTGATTTTTTCACAAAAAACGGCGCTATGTTACAAATCATCCAAATATTATTATTATTATTATTAACCTGCCAGATAAGCATGTTCCTGTATATTTTCTCTTTGAATTAGGATTATATATCTAATGATAGAATATAAGATCTGTACAGCGCCCTTGAGGTGATTTTTCACAAAAAAACCATATAAAATCATTAATATTATGTTTTTATATTTTTTTTTTCTAAAATCAACGAAAAATTCAGAACCAATAAGGAGAATCTCGTAATCCTAAAAACACACAAAACGGAAAGACTCGAAATATAGCCTTCAAATTTATTCATGGTGTTTTTACTGGGAGGTTAAAGTTATTTTTCCTTTCCACAGACATAAAGCAGGATCTACCCGGCGTATGTTTGCTAAGAAATGCATATCATCATTTTTCATCCCTCTGTATGAGGGTTGTCTAGTTTTATATTATTTTTTTACCGAATTATGTGCGTTGCGCTGCCGCGACAAACGCCGGAGAAATTCGATATAAACCGTATGTACGCCGACCTCTGTGGTCGAGCGGTAGGATCCTTGGCTACGAATCCTGAGGTGGCGGGTTCGAATCCAAGCGTGCGAAAAATTTTAAATTTAATCAATATGTGTTACTTCAGATTTAAGCCATATGAAAAATAATATATAGTACATTTGTGGCTCGTCCCAGGGTGGTAGATATTCCAAGCCATGTTAGGTGACCAGAGACTTGGCTACATCCTCTCTCCACTACCTTCAAGCGTACAACATACCCTGATCAGTATGTACTCTTAGTATCGCCCTGGTGAAAGACCAACGTTCAGAATCGAAGTGTTGCTTGAGATGGCTTTAGCCATGTTAGGAGACCAGATCTGAATAGCCAGGTACTTCCCAACTTTCCTCTTCCCTGTCTACTTATTCTCCTCACTAATTTCAGCCTCACAACATACCCCGATTGGGGATGCCATAGTCCCACTGGCTCTAGAAGGTTGGAAGCAGTTAGGACTCTTGTCTGGTAGTTACTATAATTATAATTTTTAAATGCACGTAGCAACATAGGGACAAGTTATGCTCTTAGAATATTTACACAAAAAGTGGCAAGTAACAAACACATGTATGTTCCTAGTTAATTCTTGCTTCGAATATTGGTCATGCATGACAAAGATAGGCATTTAAGGAATATAAAGACGAAAAAAATATAAACGCCCTCTAATACGACCCACTGCCAGTAGGTTGTCTTTCTTATACTTATGTGTTAATATGCTGCTACGTTATCCATCTCACTCTCTCTAATGGCGCTTAAAATCTTCAAGATACAGTGGAAATAATCGTTTTATTTAAAATAATAAGTAATTTGCGTGTACTTACGAATGAAATACTATTTCTTGGCTTTTACTAGTGTTAGCAGAGTAATGGAAACACCTTTTCATCACACCCGAGAGCATTTGTAACTTATTTATGCATGTTTTTAGATATAGTATACGACCTCGAACGACGTTTGGCAGTTATATACTAAATCCGCTAAATCGAAAATACGGCAATTACCGCATCTTTTGCAAGTTTATAATGTCATCGAATAAAAGGATCAAAAAGTTGATCGGAAAAAAATCAAACAACTATTTTTGTTATAAAATACTTATTTTTTATTGTTTTAGGTTTCTTGGGTGAAACGTCATGGGCAGAGTTTTGAGCTCCTCACCTTCGGGCATCTTACCTACAGCAGTGAAGACAGGTAAATATATCCGGCTTAAATTATATAAGAAGAGTGCCTGTACAAAATAAAAGAATCAAACATTAAAAACCTGCGTTGTATTCGCCTTTCCCGTGTCGGTTTAACTGTGCTTTGAAATGATTTTTCACACAAAACGGCACTATACAAAATATTAAATATTTTAATAATAATATTAATCTGAAACAAAAACACGAAACAGAAAAAACCAGAACCTAAAAAAAAAAACAATGGTCATGACCGAGACTCGAACTCGGAACTTCTACTCTATCCGGGAGTAACACTCTGCCAACTAAGCCTCCCCCTTTAGACAGCGGCATTTTTAAACGATCTCATACTTCTATTGAAAATTATAAATATTCGAATTGCTTCCGATGTTAGGCTGCCATCTTTTGATAATATTCAAAGTTCTAACCGAACGCATATTGAATACCTAGATGTTGTCTTGGATAAATATTAATTTGTTTTAATACGAAATAAAACCAGCAGCCTAAAATCGGAAGAAGAAAATAGTAAAATAAAAAAAATAATAATCTCAAAGAGAAAAAAAAGCAAAAAAACCTAAACAAAACAATGGTCATGACCGAGACTCGAACTCGGAACCTCTACTCTATCCGGGAGTAACACTCTGCCAACTAAGCCTTCCCCTTTAGAAAGCAACATTTTTAAACGATTTAATACTTCTATTGAAAATTATTAATATTCGAATTTCTTCCGATTTTAGGCTGCCATCTTTTGATAATATTCAAAGTTCTAACCGAACGCATATTGAATACCTAGATGTTCAAGCGGATAAATATTAATTTGTTTTAATACGAAATAAAACCAGCAGCCTAAAATCGGAAGAAGAAAATAGTAAAATAAAAAAAATAATAATCTCAAAGAGAAAAAAAAGCAAAAGAACCTAAACAAAACAATGGTCATGCCCGATACTCGAACTCGGAACCTCTACTCTATCCGGGAGTAACACTCTGCCAACTAAGCCTTCCCCTTTAGAAAGCAACATTTTTAAACGATCTCATACTTCTATTGAAAATTATTAATATTCGAATTTCTTCCGATTTTAGGCTGCCATCTTTTTGATAATATTCAAAGTTCTAACCGAACGCATATTGAATACCTAGATGTTGTCTTGGATAAATATTAATTTGTTTTAATACGAAATAAAACCAGCAGCCTAAAATCGGAAGAAGAAAATAGTAAAATAAAAAAAATAATAATCTCAAAGAGAAAAAAAAGCAAAAGAACCTAAAAAAAACAATGGTCATGACCGAGACTCGAACTCTGAAGCTCTACTCTATCCGGGAGTAGCACTCTGCCAACTAAGCCTTCCTCCTCCCATTTTTATTTTGAAACGCCATTGTGGTGTGTCCTCTTGTTATTTGTGGGTTATGCCTTTATGCCCTTTGGCAGTCATTATGCTACAACTGAACTCGAGGATAAGCCATTTTACATTGGTGAAATATTGCAGCAATTTTACTTTTGGTATTTTCTGTCACGACCCGCCCTATAAATCTTTCCTCCAAGGGATGCTGAAAGATGCTCAATTTATTTTATACGTATAATACAGCTTCAAGTCAAGAGTTTAGTATAAAAAAACCTTTTTATACCAATAATATAGACATTTGTTATACCGCTTCTAGTCAAGGGGTCAAGATAAAATGAATACTGGAATTAATTAAGGCTCTAAGTACCAAAAAAATAAAAACTGTTTTTTTTTAAAGAATCGTATTTTACTTACATCATAAAATACGATTCTGTAAAAAAAAAGTTGTTAATTTTTTGGCACTTAGAGCCTTAATTAATTCCAGTATTCAAATGGTTATATCAATATTATGCCTGTTTTGAAATGTTTAAAGTGCTATTGATGGTTTTGGAATTCTAAGGGTCTGCAAAGATTTTATAATAATATTGTCCTGTGTTCAAAAGAGCTATCAAAATTGTTTATTTTTTAATGAGATTGATAATACTTGGCTAATTAACAATTATCGTGTAAAATGACCTCAATGTCTCCAGCAAAATAATTACCATCACATTTATAGTAAATGGTGTTTGTATTGAAATTCTTTAAAATTCCTAATTAACTAAATAACCATCATGGCGTTTCCCCGCAGGGGTAGGCAGAGAGGACGAACTGCCATACAACTCTGTCTTGGCACACACTCCTTGCTTCATTTACATTCATACATCGTCTCATACATACTCTTCTGTTATTTTGACTCTTCACATGACCCGTCATACTCGGGCGTCCTCGACTTCTTCTTCCATTCACTTTCGCATCATATATTATTTTCACACTCCTTTCTTCGTTCATTCGCTCTACATGCCCAAACCATCTAAGCACCCTTATTCATTACGCTCACATCAGCCTTGCATTCTTTCCGGATCTTCACATTTTTAATACGGTCATACATGGTTTTACGCACATACGTCTCAAAGATCTCATGTCCACAGTATTCAGTCTACTTTCATCTTTCCTCTGCCAGTTCCATGCCTCACTGCCATACGTCAGGGTTAGTATAAGCACTCCACTGTGAACTGCTAGCTTCTCTTCTTTGGACGATTTCTTATTTGCGCCAACAGCGTTCAGTCTTCCATTAATGGAGTTTCCTGCATTCACCCTTCTTTCAATATCCTTATCAGCCTTTCCGTCTTTCTAGAACATACTTCCTAAATACACAAACTCATCCACTTGCTTTAAGTATTCATCATTCTGCACGCTGTTCTCGTACTCTCTCTTTCAAACACCATGACTCTACATTAATCACCAACTCATTCTGCATACATACTTGGTTAATCCTAGACACGAGAAACTGTAGATCTTCCATACTGTCAGCAATCAGCGCCGCATCGTCCGCATACAATAGGCAACATACTTTCAGATTGTTCATTTTCGCGTTTATTTTGATTTTTGTGAATATCCAAATATGTCATCAAATATGTCATCAAATTTATAACATTACAAAAGTGACTATTCGAGAGCCCGGTCGAGAGTTCTACATGCTACTGTCGTATTTTTCTTGTCTAAATTATAATCTTTTCCGCTCTATATGCAAAAATCTTCGAAAAAATAATCTTTATTAACGACGCTGCTAAAGTTGTCATCTTAAAAAAAGATCACATCCGTTAACTAAGTGTGAATAGAAGAATGGTACATACTCTCAGTATCGCCCTGGTGAAAGATCACCATTCAGAATTGAAACGTTGTTTGAAAACTCGGTGACTTAAAAAAAGTGAATACCACAGAAGATTTCCAACTGATGCCAACCGTTTGCAGCCAGTGGTACTGTGGCATCCGGAATTTGGTTATTTTATGAGGCTAAAGGTAGCAGAGAGGGAAAGTAGACGTTTAAGAGGAAGGTTGGGAAGTACCTGGCTATTCAGATCTGGCCATCAAACACGGCTAAAGCCATCTCAAGCAACGTTCCGATTCTGAATGTTGGTCTTTCACCAGGTCGATACTTAGTACCTACCACTGTAGATGGCTGTATTCACATTTAAAATTAAAATAACAACACATATTTATGTAAAAGCCCTGTTAGGTATAAAATTAAATTAAATGTACAATTATTTTAAAAAGATGAAAGAAACCTTAAAAAAATAATGAGTGAAAAAAAACAGTTTCGTTTTGTATAATATGTGGATTACATCCTTTTGTGCTTTAACAGTTTATTTGAGTCACTTGATTGGGTCGCTGAAATATCATCAGCTGTGATCTTGGATGATCTCATCATTGGGTTATATCTCTTTTGTTGGATAGAGAGACTGGGGACAAATACAGAGACATTGATCGAATTAAAGGTAAGATCTATTTATACGTGGATAAGAAATTCATTCCATTCATAAATAGATTAACAAAATTCGTATCGAAATTGCTTTTTTGTGGGTCATGACCTATTTTTTTTCATTATTTAAATAAAAACACACTTTGTTTTAATCCACTTTTATTTTGGTTACTGTCAACTAGTTTCGATTCAGCAGAATCTTTATCGGGACTTGAAAATATACAAATAAAATAAAGTGCATGTATATATATATATATATATTTTTATATATATATATATATATTATATATATATATATATATATATATATATGTGTATGATAACGCAAATGCTATGACTGACAGCCGTCTTCAACGGAGTGATCAGAAACAAGTTGGAGTACGCTAGCACTGTCTGGGCTCCACATCAAACCAAATACATAAATGTGAACAGATTCAAAAAATTCCTCAGGTATGTGTACATGCGTTCGCACGGAACATGTTCATGCATCATATGGAACTACTCGAGGAGCACATTATCAAAGCTTAGAGACTAGGCGCAATGCTGGTCTCATGACAATAGGCTTTCAAATTATAAATTACTTAATCGACTGTCATGCTACTGCTTATTCGTGCCAGAAAAATACTGTAAGCAATATTCAGAAAATAGCATGACAAGAGGTATAATTCTGTTAAATACATCATCTATATATATTGATATATTTTCCGATAAGACACAGAAGTTTAAAAACTTATTAATTTAAAAATGTTATAATTTGAAAATGCTTACATGTTGTTCCATTGTATTGGGTTTATATCTGTACAAGGGGAGACAACATATAATGGTGAAAATGGGGAAAAGAGAGATATAATATTAGGAGGGAGACAACAACATAACAATAGGACAAAAGGAACAAATCATATAATGTATTTAGTTAAGTGGGCGAGGGGGAAACCATGGAAGATAGAGAGGGTAGCATAACGTTAAGTTTGAGGGGAGAAAGAGGTTGAGGAGAAGGGAAACATGTTTTTTTGGTTATTTTTGGTTATTTAGAAGATGGTTATCATTAATTTTTACTGATTTATTTATTTTTAAGGGTTCTAAGTTATTTAGCCCTATGGAAGAGGCCTACGGGTAAAGGCTTTTTGTGTTTTTTTTCTTTCAATTGTGCTTCAGAAAAGATTTTTTTTTAAATGTGTTTATTTATTTTTGCCTACTTTGTGTTTGATACACATTTTTAATAAGTAAATAACAAAAAAAAGTAAATAACAAAATAAAAAGAATATAAACAATGGCCCGGAGACACAATTGTAAGAAAAGATAAAAGCTAGTATTTAGTGTTTTTTTTAAGTGATACATTTAGTGTTCAACATTAAATTCACAGAATATTTCTGTGTGCGAAAAGGAAGAACGGAATGAGTAAAAAAATCTAGTTTTGAGTTAAGTATGCAGAATCGTTCTTTGGATATACATATCTAGCAAGCAAAAAATGAGATGAGTCATAAAATAAAATAATGTGCAATTATTTTTTTGAAAAAAACAGGTATTCAACGAGACATAATTACATTAAAAAATCGATATTTCAAACGTTTGTGTTGGCTCTTCTGAAAATCTGAGTATGTTGACTCAATCCGTTCTTCCTTGCGCAAACAGATTTGTTAACAATACCTTTATAGCCAATAAGTAAGGATCAAATAATTAACTAGTTAACATAATAACAATGAAATAAATCCGAAGCAGAGCTAGATAATCTATTCAATTCTAATTAACATTATATTAAATACATATTGTTTTGCTAATAATAATAACAACAATGAACTCATATAGCGCAGTTCTGTGATATTTCACCTCAAGTGCGCTTCATACTAAAATAATTATGCTAGTAAGATTAACTAACAAGGAGAAAATAATACATAATATGTATACAAATTAAAACTATCTAAAATCATGATCGTTATCATAAATCACGAGAGAAAAGGGTTCAGATATGGGTATAACGGTGCATGTGAACATCAACAGATTATAAAAACAATTTACCAGAAGCTAAGGGTATAAAAATTCAGATGAGACGTATGAATTCATATTTGTCAAATCAAAGAAAAGGAAATTAGATTGAGGACAGTTAATATGTTGGTACTTAAAACATTAATATTCAAGTATTATAAGTAAACGATTCTAAAAATGCAAGCAGTGTAAATATAACAAGTAACAAAAGAAAAATAAATATTTTTTGACAATGAGTTTATGGTTTTCAATAGATAGTGAGGACATTGTTGACATATTATTATGAATTTTATGTAAAAGTTTTAATGAATACGTCTCGCTTAAATTTTTCGGTTTGTAAAAAAATATATAAATATATTTTTCAATTTTTTAAAATGTTATTTATTGTTTTCCAGTTGTTTTGTTATTTTATTTTATATTTTGTTCTCCCTCTGTATGTATGTATAGCCGCACACTTTTTTATTGATTGTAAATATCTTCATAAATATATTTTTTTTTTATAAAATTATATTACCCTGTTGATGCTAAGACTAAGCGAAACCGGTCGGTCATAAAGAATAAAATAATAATCGTAGTCTTTTACAAAGTTTTTTATTTAAGTGTTTTTCATTGTTTGTCGAATGACATATCAAATAATCGGAATCCACTAGAACCGTTTCTGCCGTTAACAGGTAAAAGGCCATTAAATTTATAACATTACTAAAAGTGACTGACTATTCGAGAGCCCCGTTAAGAGTTTCACATTCTTCCTACTGTCGTGATTTTTCAGTTTAGATTTTAATCTTTTGCGCTGTCTGTAATATTCTTTTTTTATTAACGACGCAGCTAATGTTGCCACCTTGAAAAAATGTCACAATCACTTTCTTATGAGTGAAAAGAAGAATAATAGATACTCTCAGTATCGCCCTGGTGAAAGATCACCAATCAGAATTGTAACGTTGCTTGAAATGTGTTTAGTCGTGTTTGGTGTGTGTGTGTTTTTAAGTGAATACCGCAAATGAGTTCCAACTGCTACCAACCGTCTGGAGCCGGTGGGACTATGCATCCTCGATTGGGGTATGTTGGGAGGGTGAAGATAGTGAAGATTGTGGAGAGGAAAGAGATGGGGAAGATGAAGGTTGAGAAGTACATGGCTATTCAGATCTGGTCACCAAACACGGCTAAAACCATTTTAAGCAACTTTTTGATTCTGAATGGTGGTTTTTCACCAGGGCGATACTAAAAGTGTCTACCACTCTGGAACGTGCCGCAAATATACCATATATTATTTTATATCAATTAAATGTGATAAAATACTAATTAAATAAATTTTACGCGAACGCTGGGATTCGAACCTGCGACCTCTGGTATCGTGGTCTGACGTCTCAACCACTCGACCACGGAGGCCGTCAAACGTCAAGACTATATCTTAATAGCCAAAGTACTCCTTAAACTTCCTCTTTCTCATATTCATTCCTTCCCCACTACCTTCAACCTCACAACATACCCCGATTAGGGGATGCCATAGTCCAACTGGCTCCAGACAGTTGGGGCTCTTATGCGGTATTCACTTTTTCATTTTCAATTAAGGGTCATATCTTAAAAACTACTGAATAGCTGAAAGTGAATATCTGATACCATTTTTTCTCAAATCTGATGCCAACGAATTTCCATCATATTTTGTTAATTGGCTTTGAACTGTCTCCCTTCACTTAACCTCCGGAATGCCAGACTCCCGCAAGGCAAGATTTCTATCGTACCTCGCTGACTGCAATCTCGTAATAACCCACTTGTGTTTTACAAAATAATGTTTTTGTCAATTATACTATCTCTTCAGATAATGTGTTTATGCATTTTTTCAAATTGCATGTTAAGTGGTTTTTCTGGAATAGCTACTTATATTATATTGGTTTTTTCTCCCTTATGTCTATAAAATGTGAAGATTTTTTTAAAAATATATTTTCGTTTGGCTGAATACATTTCCTTCCAAATAAAACAAAATTGCATAAAGTTTTCTTGTAAATACAAACAGTAATGCCACTTTTAAAAATCAGTTTTTCTTCAGCCATACTGACGTAAGCAAATTCAAATATGTATTACTCGACTTGTACTAAACTTGGCGTAGTGCAAAATATCTCTAGCTAACTAACCATTTCACCGTTTCCCTGCAAGGGTAGGCAGATATAACGGACCGCAATACAATTCTGTCTTGGCACACACTATTTGCTTCATTCACATTCATACATCGTCACATACTCTCTTCTGTTATTTTGACTCTTCACATGACCCGATTCAGTATTTGATTCACTCGATCGTGCCATATCTTACTCGGGCGTCCTCGACTTCTTCTATTCGCTTTCGCCTCATTTATTATTTTCACACTCCTTTCTATATATTATCTCTATGGGTTCATTTTTTGTTGACGAGTGATAATGGTTCATTCAAATACGCAAATAACATTTTTTAAAGGATAAAAACTCGTGAAAAGATAAAGATGAATGCCCGGGTCCTATAGGACACTCTGGCACACTAGGGGTTAATGTCACACTGACGCAAGCAAACTTAAAATATTTATTACTCGTGCATCGAACTTGCGTTATGCAAAAGATATGTAGGTCCATTATTTTGTTGACAAGCGAGTATGGTTCATTTAAATATCCAAGCAACAGGTTTTAAATGATAAAAAAAGTAAAAAAGATAATGATGAATGCCCGGGTCCTATAAGACACACCAGCACACTAGAGGTTAATGCCGTACTAATATTGGTACAATTTTGCAGATATTCCCTGATCTTCGTGGAACCCAACGACTGGATCCTGCTTGTGAAGCTGGTTCAGCCCAAGGATGCTGGTCTCTACGAGTGCCAGGTCTCTTCTCACCCGCCTCTCGCCAGATGCACTTATCTTATTGTATTGGGTGAGTGATCATTTGATTCTTACTAGAAATGTGAGTTGTCGAGAAAAAATATAACTTGTTTTAATCCACCCATTTCAAATATAGAATAACGTCCGCTAAAATACATTATAGGCAGTCACTTTATCAAGTCGTAAGGATTTGTAAAGATTATTTTTGTAATTCGATAGTTTCAACTAACACCAGTTCCAAATTTGAAAAGTTCACACTCGTATAGGTCTTACCACTAGAGTTGGTGCCGGCCTTGAAGTAACAATATATGGAGGGATAGCTAATTTGTTTTACCCAACCCATCCGAAATTGTAATAAATCACTTTTTCCGAGTTTTTACATCGTACACCATGAGAGAGAAAGAGACAACAAAAATTTTTGGACCGCTTCTATATACTGTCGCGATGATCTTAAGCTGGCTATCTTCGCTGGTTAACGGCGGGACTCCGCCCACTATTTTTATTTTGCCACTAAACTTGACACAACTAAACGGTTTTTTAGGTTAGATGCCATATTTTTGTTGATAAAAATACTGTGAAAAAGTGGCTATACGAATACACAAAAACATTATGTCGATATGTGATATGAATGGATGTATAAATACCGTAGCCTTAGTCTTAGCCACGCCCATTTGCGCCGAGTCATGTTAAAATCATCAAAAACAAGTCCAAAACTGACTTCACTGCCTTGGCTTGGGCTACCTCTAGGCACCAATACTCACACAGATGCATATCTTACGTACAGCGTGTTTCGTTTTGAGCATCTTTTTTTTTTAAGCAATTGCTGATTATTTCACACTTCAAAGATCGAAGCCAAAGCGTGTTAAAATCAGTTATATAAAAAGTATTTCAACATGCATGTTGTTTTATTTCATTGTTATCAAAATACTGAATGTTCTTAAATTACAGTTCTGAATAAAAAACTGAATTCAAGAGGGTACTTAAAACAATTACATGTTTCTTTTTTTAATGCTATAGATGCCTTTGTCAGTCGCTTAAGATTAGTGATACGTATCATAACACATTTAACCTTGTAGTAACAATGTATGGAGAGAGAGAGCTAATTCTTTTTACCCAACCTACACAAACTTGCGATACATCACTTTCCCGAGTTTTTAAGTCGTACACCATGAGAGAGAAAGAGACAACAAAAATAACACATCGCTTTTATGTACTGTAAGGATGATCTTGGTCTCCCGCGTCTCCGAGGAATCCGCCCATATGTTTTGAAATGCGACTAAACTGGACACAACTAAACTTTTTTTTAAAGTCATATGCCATATTTTTGTTGATAACAATACTGTGAAAAAGTGGTTATACGAATAAACAAAAACATTATGTCGACATGTGCTATAAATGGATGTAAAAATACCCTAGCCCTAGTCCGAGCCACGCTCAGGTCTGCCGAGTCCGGCAAAAATCATCAAAAACTGACTACACTGCCTTGGATAGGTACCACTCTTTGTACTCTAAGCGTTCAACTCATATACACGATCCAGATTGGTAGATACTCTAAGTGTCGCCCTGGTGAAAGACCACCATTCAGAATCTAAGCTTTGCCTGAAATGGCTTTAGCCGTGTTTGGTGAGTAGATCTGAATGGCTTAGTATTTCTCAACTTCATCTTCCCCATATCCTTCTTCTCTACACTACCTTCAGCCTCACAACATACCCTGATTGGAGATGCCATATTCTCACTCGTTACAGACGGATGGGACTAGTTAGGACTCTTTAGGACATTTTCAGGACAAATAGGGCAAAAATAATTTAGGATAATTAGGGCATTATTAATTATTACTTATTTTTAGATCTTTTAACCTGTTTTCATATTCAGCGGGTGAAAAAACTCACGGCAAAATTAAAATGTTTTGAGATATCGTTGTTAGTTATTTTTATATCTTGATATAAAGAATGGAATTTTCGACAAAAGCTGTCTGAAAATTAAATATTAAAAATTTTAAGAGCGAACAGTCAACTAAAGACAATCTGACGTCAGAAAGCGTACACGTGCCAAGAAATAAATGTGTTTAAAATTCCTTAAAATGTAAAAAAATAAACATACAAGCAAATATTTTATCAAAGTCTAAGAATCTCAAATCGAAAATTACCGTCCTAATATAATAGGTGAAGGATGAGTAGGTACCTGGGATTAAAAGCAAAGCCATAAATGACCTGTTACAAAATTGACGACATCGTACTTATTGAATAAAAAAATATGTCTTTTAAAGTGTGAATATTTTGTGTACAAATAATAGCAGCAACAGCTCTCTAACGGTGAGCTCTGGTATTGTAATACATACATGTACTTTAAGAGTAATTTTCATTATGAGCTATGGAAGGCAAAAGGGCTGAAACGCCATTTTGGGATGTTTACACCAGAGCACTTTAAATTATTTTTTTTTCGTCTTACTATATAATTCATAAGTCTTCAGTACCTGGTTGGATTTTGAAAAAATGTTACCTCAGGTAACTCAATGCTTTAACTGAGTTACCTGAGGCGACAAAAAACATTTAAAAATCAAAACTTTTGTCGCTTGAGTCAAGCCTTCTCTCAAACGGTAAATATATTTTAGATGGCTGAAGCGCCACAAAAGTCTTCTGAATCAAACGAGAGTTCGATACAGACAAAATCAAAACAGCATATTTGACTCATTTTTGACCAAAGTGTCGTTTAAGCCCTTTTATCTTTTCAGCGAAGATATTTTATTTTTTATTTTATTTATTTATTTGGAACATTTGACAGAGTGACAACATTACATACATACTGATAGATACAAAGGTAGGTCATCAATCCATTTCCAAAATTTTCACATCATGCAATTAGAAATACACTGTATTACATTAATAAAAACAATAGAATAATAAGGAAAACAACCGTTTATAAAAAGAAATATCAACACAAGTTCAAATTAAGGAAAAAAAACATTATAAAACTTAAAATTACCTTAAAAAGATGTATGTCTGTGTACCTTTTTCTGTTTTGTGTTTTAAGTAAAAATGGATGATATATGTTTCGATATATGTTTTTTAACGTTTCATAAAAAAATGTATTTAGGAATAGCGTAAAATCTTTATGAACAATTCTTTGTCATAATAATACTCTTTATTTTAAAACGTTCGAATTTTATTTAATATTCTAACACTATCATTGTAATAAAAAATAAAAAAAGTTATTCATGTAAAACAAAGGTTGTTTCATTCACAGAAATAGTCGAACACTAAAACACAAAACGTTATTTGATATTTTTGTATTAAACAAATTAATTTATTATAAAAACGTCTTCACTTTATGCATTTGATAAAAAATCTACCAAACAATGTTTGGGCAACTAGTTCCTGATACAATCTTACCTTTATCATATCAGAATAATGACATTATTGAATAACGCATTTAATTTAATGCAGAGTTTGTTATTTAAAAACAAAAAATAATAACAGTTCCATTAAATAAATAAAAATGTTGGAATCATGTTCGTTGAAGAATCGGCTCCCCGACAATAATTTAATTGCAAGTGGGAGTCATTGTGTATGTATTGTGAATGTTCAATTTGACTGAGTACTCACTGTTCCCATTTAAGACGTTCAACGTTCCTTCCTCCAATTATAAAAGCTCCAGGAAATCACGTGTGTAGGAAAAACAACTCGAAACCTTTTACTTGTGTCTAAAGAACCATCAAGTTGCAACGGGGAATGTGTTGTACCGAGTTTCAAGTAGATTAAGAAAATCTCTGCACGAAGATCTCATTGCAGATTACTCTTACAAGTCTTACAGCGATAGAGAGCTAATTGGCTCTACGTTTTGTGGAAGCTTTTTACTCTGTCTGTTAAGAAGGAAACGTTCTACCTTAAAATGCCGGTATATCGTATAAGGAACAGACAAAGTAACGTCATTTTAATGCGTTTTTAATGTTGAGTCTTTATTTTCAAGATTTATTATACCTTCCGTCTCTCATTGGTGCATCTAATTTAATCATTGTACATTAATCACGTATTTTATGTGATACCGAACAAGAGTTCCAAGTGTCTGGCTAATGGCATCCCCAATTAAAGAAAATGTTGTGAGCCTAAATACATCGGGGAAAAAGAAATGGTTGATTAAGATTGTGAAGTGAACTACATGTTTTTTTTATTATTTCTAATTTTTAAACTGTCAATTCGTGGTGGAACTCCATTTTAATGATTTTAATTTAACCAAATTTAAACTTTATTCCACTATTTTTTTTATTTAAGACCTGACCGGTTTCACCCTATGACGGGCATCTTCAGACTGGTACAATTTCAAGTAAATCTATGAACGGTCTTAAATTTAAAAAAAATAGTTGAATAAAGTTTAATGTTTGAAATTATTAAATTCATTAACATGTTATAAAATTATCAAAATGTTAGATTACTTAATCATGAAAATAACAAGGAACTTATATTGCGCAGTTTTGTGATATTTCACCTCAAGTGCGCTTCATACTAAATTAATTAAGCTAATAAGACTAATTAGAAGGAGAAAATAATATTTAATATGTATACAAATTAAAACTATTTAAAATCATGATCGTTATCATAAATCATGAGAGAAAAAAGTTCAGATAAGGGTATAATAGTGCATGTGTACATCAACAAATTTTAAGATCTTAAGCAAATAATTTCAAATAAACAACACAATGTTCATAATTTTACTGTTACCCTTAACCTCTAGGGTGCCGCAAGTGCCAATAGTCACCGGGCTTTCATCATTATCTTGTCAGGAGTTTTTATCCTTTAAAACGTGCTGTTCAACCATAATTGCTTGTCAACAAAATAATCAATACATAGAGATATTTTGCATTGCGTCAAGTTTGTTACAAGTCGAGTGTTAAATATTTGAAGTTTTTTTGCGTCAGTGCTGCAGAAAAAAAACGTTTTTCGAAGTGGCATTACTGTTTGTATTTACAGGAAAACCTCATGCACTTATTTTTATTTGGGAGGAAACGTATTCAGTCAAACGAAAATACAATCAAAATAACAAAAAAATCTTCACATTTCTTAATAACACGTTTTTTAGTGACACGAGGGAGAAAAAACCAAATTCTCCGAATATAAATTATATTCCAGAAAAACCACTAAACGTTTATTTTGGAAAAATACATAAACACATTATCTGACTAGATAGCGCAATTGACGAAAACATCATTTTGTAAAACACAAGTTATTACGAAATTAGAGCCAGCAAGGTACAACGAAAATGGTGCCTTGCGGGAATCCGGCATTCCAGAGGTTAAACAGAAAATAAGCTCTTTCTCAGAAAAGTGTATTGTTTTCGCAACGAGAGCGTTTTTCGAAGCGTTGAAATAGGAAATAAATGACTTCAAAAAGACGATGACATTTGAAAAATGCTCGGGTATTAGGGGAGATAGGCAACTTCAGCAGAAGCTCTTCAACGTATAATAAATCTAGCTTCTTGCGAGCTTTTGAAGTTCAGATCTCAGTTGATATTTCACCACTTATTTTGATTGTAGTTTTTGGACTTTCAATTTGGAGTCGTTGGAACACTTTTGAATAATGAACGGCTTACTTTTGGAGCTTTAGGCTGATTATCTGGGTTGTTTGTTTACTCGTTCTTTCAGCCTTTTTCCTTTATAAAGAAATAAAACTTTCTAATAAATAGGTACGCGAGCTTATTTCTTCTGCTTACATAATAAACTGGGTCAACGATTAATTGATCTTTACGCATACTCTCACACAAAATTATTAGGGGATAGGTTTTTTTCTGTTTTTGATGTATTCAAATTATTGATACGATTGTATTGGGCCAATCATTTAATGCCGTCAATTATCACAAAGAAATCAATATCCTTCTTGTGAAGACCATCATTAAAATCGGAACGTTGATTGAAATGACTTGATCTGAATGGCCATTTTGTTTTATTTTTATTTTTTATAGGAAATACCCTTGGAGTAAGAATATAGAGTAAATAAAAGTCAACATTTTAAGTGCGTTGGAGCACTTTATTCCATTTTTAACGCAAAATTTAAAACATATTCCTTGATCCATTTTTTTTTCAAAAGTAAAAAATCGAAGAACTCACAAAAACGTGACTAACCTTTCCAGTTGTCAAAAACAAACCACTAATCCAAAATGGCTGATAATGCTAACATATGATAAACATATGTTTGTGCCAACAAAAACAAAAACAAAAAATCGATAGTCGAATGTACACAGCCCGCGAAAATTCGAAATTCATTTTCTTTTGAACAAACCTCGTATATGGAAAGAGAGTTAAATATTTTTACCAAACCCATAGAAATTTACGATTAATCACTTTCTCCGGTTTTTTATGTCGTAAACCGTGAGAGAGAAAGAGACAAGACAAGTTGTCACATAATATCGCACCGCTTTCAGGTATGTAGGTATGTTTTCTGTCTCCCGCGTCTCCGGCGACTCCACCTACTACGTTTTGTTATGCGACATAAACAAAACATTATGTCGACATTTGCTATAGATGGATGTAAAAAAGTGTGTCCATGAAAACCCTAGCCACGCCCGGTTCAAGAAAAAATCAACAATCCTGACTACACTGTTTCGTAAAGCTATCGCTCTTGTATATTATTTCTCTGGTTTAATAAACTCCAAGCTGCTCCCAACCGTCTAGAGCCAGTGGGATTATGGCATTGCCAATTGATGTACGCTGTAAGGCTGAAGGTAGTAGGGATGGGAAGGAGATGGGAAAGAGAAAGGTCGGGAAGTTCATAGCTATTTAAATCTGGTCACCCAACACGGCTAAAGCCATTTCAAGCAACGTTTCGATTCTGAACAGTGGTCTTGCATCTATGACTCTAGAACGTGCCGCAAATAAATTATCTATTTATTTTATTTGAATTAAATTTGTTATGACACATATTAAATAAATAAAATTATTTTCGCCCGCCTGATTTGAACCGGCAACTTCTGGATTCGTATTCGAACGTTTTACCCCTGTACCACGGAGGCTGTCTCTATACTTCCCAACCTTTCTCTTCCCCTTCGCTTTCACCCCTCCACTTTTTTAAGCCTAGCAGAATTTGCCAAATCGGAAATGTCATCGCACTGAGTTCAAACATTTCATCTGACAATGTCGTTTCCATTAAAATTTATGGTATTTTGAAGTTTACGTCAAAAAATACAAGAACTACGTTATAAATTGTAAAATAAACCTTTAAAAATTAACGATGTAAACAGTTCATAAGAGTAGTCGCTTTGTATGACAGAAATCATGGTCACACAGTCAACATTTGCACACGGTCGATATTCGATATATATTAGAATGGGTGGCTTTTACGACTCGTTCTTATGTTCAACAGCTCGGCTGTGAGATGATTTGCTGGCTTTTGTGTTTCCTCTGTCTTTCAACATGGGTCTCTTCAATACCCTCCACACAGCATTTTCAAAGAAGACATAAACCCCAAAGGAAAATATTTCCCTCGAGGCCACCAGTGAGGAGTTAATGTAAAAAAAATGGTTTATCATCAGCTGACGGCTGTATGGTCGAGTGGTAAGACGCTCGACTAAGAATCCAAAGGACGCGGGTTCAAACCCGGCGTGCGCAAATAACTTTTATTTGATTGATATGTGTCATAAAAAAAAACACCATTCAGAATCGAAACGTTGCTTAAAAATGGCTTTAGCCGTGTTTGGCGACCAGATCTGAATAGCCAGGTACTTTCCAACCTTCCTCTTCCCCATCTCCATCCCCTCCTTACTATATTCAGCCTCACAACATACCCTGATCGGGGATGCCATAGTCTCACTCACTCTAGACCTTAGAGTATATAGAATGGTATCTATCCAAGGCAGTGTAGTCAGTTTTTGATGATTTTTACCAAACTCGGCGTGGCTAAGACTAAGGCAAGGGTATTTATGTATCCATTCATAACACAAATCGATATAATGTTCTGTTAATTCGTATAACCACGTTTTCACAGTATTGATATCAACAAAAATATAGCATCTAACCTAAAACACCGTTTAGTTGTGTCAAGTTTAGTGGCATAATAGAAAATGTGGGCGGAGTCCCGCGGTGACCCAGGAGCCCAAGATCATTGTGACAGTACGTAGAAGCGGAGTATTATATTTGTTGTCTCTTTCGCTCTCATGGTGTACGACGTAAAAACCCGGAGAAAGTGATAAAATAATAGTGTAAAAATAATTAGCTCTCTCTCCATACATTGTTTCTCCAAGAATAATCTCATAAATAGTATTAAAATATTGTACAAGAAGAAAAAATAATTTTAATTTATTTTACTCATATTATCTGTCTCTTTTTGTATCTCTCTTTTCTTTATTATAATTTAAATGTTATTCTATTATTTTCTCATTGTTTTTTTTAAAATTTTATTTTATATTTTGTTCTCCCTCTGTATGTATATATGGTATAACCGCACACTTTGTATGTTTTGTTAAGTTTAATTTTGTACCCTGATGATGCTTAGGCTAAGCGAAACCGGTCGGCCATAAAAAATAAAATAATATCGGTGGTCTTCTACAAAGTTATTTTTTTAAATTTCTTTAGAAAGTAAAGTACTAAATATCAGGTACATCTATCCAACTTAAATATTGTGATATAGGCGAACTAAATATATCAACAACATCGGAGTATTTGTTTCCCAGATGTTAAATTGTGACAGTACGTAGAAGCGGAGTATTATATTTGTTGTCTCTTTCATGGTGAACGACGTAAAACCCGGAGAAAGTTTGTGTCGTTTGGGTATAAATAATTAGCTCTCTCTCCATTCATTGTTTTTCCAAGCTCTAGACAGTTGGGAGCAGTTGGGACTCTAGTGCGGTATTCACTGTAAAAAAACGTAATTAACGGATATTGGTCACTTAACTTTTGAATTAAATAAGTGTATTTTTCCAGTCCCCCTGGTGACCATAGTGGACACCTCCGGTCTCTCCGTGGCGGAGAGGTTTTACCGCCTCGGCAGCACCATCGAGCTGACTTCCGTGGGCACCGCCCCCTCGCGCAACTCCAAGACGGGGGCCCAGAGAGCCCGGCTCATGTGGATGTTTGGGGACAAGGCGCTCAATCACGATATCACGAGAGGAGGCATCAGGTAATGAAGGTTCATTTTTAAGATCATCTCAACGTTGATATCGGAAGGTTGAAGGAACCAAAGCGCACACCAGACACTAAGTTCGGAGAGCGCGCCTTCGGAGTGTCAGGTCCTAAAGCCTGGAATGGACTACCACATGATCTGAGGGTAATACAATACTCGACAGAGTTCAGAGCCAAACTCAAAACCCATTTTTTCAGAAAATCATATCCATAATCAAAATGTAACAAGCCCAATAGAATTTCTGTTCAAACCAAGACATCAGACTCTCATTCCTTAAATTCATTAGAAGATTTTCACCACTATCTGTTTCTCACCATGAAAAATCAAAAAATATCTCCGATATACCATATTTTAAATTTGCTCTCATGCCCTAATAATGAAAAAATAATAACAATAAAAAATTAAAATAAAAATATATGTAAGAATCAGCTAGATTCTAAATTATTATGATATGGTAGATTGTGTCCTGTCAGAAGTGACCTGCCAGGTAAATATGTTGCTATATATTTATATAAACTAAGAATTAATATAAAGTAGAAATTAAGATTTGTACAGCGCCCTTGAGGTGATTTTTCACAAAAACGGCGCTATTCAAATTATCCAAATATTATTATTATTATATCCATTTAACTACTTACTAGAGGTCGGTTTAAACCTTGAAGTAAGAATATTTGGAGATATACCTTTGCGATATAGTGCAGTCAGGTCGGTTGGCTTTAAACTGACGTTCTAGAAAGAGACAAAGATATGTTAAAGGATGTTGGATAGCCTGTTATTTACCGCCCACATGGAATTCGGACATTTTAATAAACATATTTGAATATTTGAACAAAACAATATCAATACACCATTAAAATGATTTTTAAAGTCAAAATATTTATTGTTTTTATTTTATTTTAATTTTATATTAGTTACTTTGTACATTCAATATTACAAATAGATTTTTTATTTATGGTTTTAAAGTTTATTTTGTAGAACTCCATTTTAATTTTGTGCTTTTTACTTTTTATTTAAACAGTATTATTATTTTAATTTTTAGCGCAGTTTTAGTTTTAGCTTTATATAGTGTTAGCTATTTGTAAATATCACAAAAGCTGTTTAAAAAAGCTCTTCTGAGGGCATTCTGAGACAGTTTGATAATGCCCTCAGAAGGCGAAACAGCTGTCACGCGTAAAAATAATTACATCCCAAAGCTTTTAACTAAAAACAAGCCTTTTTTAAAATTAAAATAATAATAATTATTGTTTAAATAAAAGTAAAAACTTTAAAAATTCGAAATAGATATTTGTTTAATTTTTTTTGACTTTATAATATTATAACTTACATACTACTTACTATTTTGTTTTATATGCATTTAAAATAATTTTTACATGCTCTTTTAAATTTATTGATAGGCATAATTTTGATGGTTTTCGGCAGCGCATTATAAGATTTCATCCCTTTACATAGTAAACTATTTTGTAAATATCACACAAACACTAATAAAAAAAAACTTTTCCTAAATAATAAATTAAGTTTTTTGTTGATTGTATGTCTTTATATCATTCAAAATGTGAAAATTCTAAAGTTAGGTTAAACATATTTAAAACCGTTGAAATACCTCTGAAAAGTTATGTTTGCGAAATTTTGTTGTCTCTTTCTTTCTCTTGGTGTAGGACGTAAAAACCCGGAGAAAGTGATTTATCCCAAATTTGTATAGGTTTGGTAAAAAGAATTGGCTCTCTCTCCATATATTGTTACTTCAAGGTTACAAGGAAAACATCTACCAATATTGAGTATTTTTCTCGGTCGTTTGAGGTTTGACCCATCTCAAGAACTTTTGCTTTTCACCTGTGGCATTATTTATTATTTTGATATTTCTGTTGACAGTGTGAAGACTGAGGCTACGGATTCAGGGCTCGTGTCCCAGTTGCACGTGGCAGGCGCGCGGCGTGCTGACTCGGGCAGCTACCACTGCGTGCTCAGCGAGGTGCGTGCGACCGTGGTCGTGCACGTGCTAGCAGGTAACTATACACTCTTATTAATTATTATTATTTATTTTTCTAGTGTACCTTTTGTTTCAAAAAGTTGTTTTGTAACCAATTCTCCTTAATCTCACATTCCAACAAATTATTTATCTTTGTAAAATATAAAGCATAAAGAATTGCTCTATGTCTGTCTCACTAGAAAATTCCTGTGTCGAGACAGAGATGGATTACAAATATCAAATGGTGATACTGAAATCAGATTAGCAAAATATTAACCGCAGAAGCTTTCATATCGTATTAAATAAGTAGCGAAACTCCCGAACGGTGAGCTCTGGCTTCATGAAATATGCACAGAATTTCTGTCCACTTTATCAGACATTGAGCATTGTTGCACTGACCTATCAACGCAATTATTTTCAGCTCGCAACTATATTTGCATCATGGTCTGATAACATTTTGAAATTTGCATTTTCTATCATGAAATTATGACGGCCTCCGTGGTTGAGTGGTTATGACGCTTGACTACAAATGCAGAGACCGGAGGCTTAAATCCAGGCGGGCGAATTTTTCATTTTTTTACTAATATGTTATTGTTATTCATTAAATACTAAATTTGCGGCACATTCCAGAGTGGTACAGACATACGATCAATCATGATTATTGTGTACGTGCAAATATTATAAAACTATGCAAACATAATTAGGCATGATAAAATTTTTAGTTTATAATACTTTCATCGTATCTTCCAGAGTGGTAGATACTCTAAGTATCGCCCTGGTGAAAGACCACCATTAAAAATCGAAACGTTGCTTAAAATGACTTTAGCCGTTTTTAATGACGATGAGATGAGATCTGAATAACCAGGTACTTCCCAACCTTCCTCTTCTACATCTCCTTCCCATTCCAACAATTGAGGTTGTCATAGTCTTACTGGCTTCATGCAGTTGGGACACTTGTGCAGTATTCACTATTAAAATTTTAAAGAATTAAAAGACAAGACACCAAGCTATTTCTTTCATAGTTTTCCTAAGTTTACAGCGAGTAAAAGATTACCCAAAAAAGAAAATAAATATAACTGTGAACCCGGAAAATAGCGTTTGTCTTGTTTTTTACATCAAGGGAACTTGGAGCATGAAAATGACCAATTCAATTTTTTGGATACACTTTATGTGAATTAAACTGTAAATTGTTGACACTACGGGAATGTCTGAAAGTATTTGACTAGTAATTGCTAGCAGTGGAGGCTCGTGAGTTTTTAGTGTGCTTGAGTACTAAGATCGAAAAAAAATGATAAAAAAATAAATGAAAATTTTCAGGATTTTTCAGTTTTGATGGTGCACTGCACGGATTTCTGAAAAATTTGGATACAAAAAACAAATTTTTGAAAAAAAATCGTTATTCTCCACAACATCAATAATGACGTTTTTTTCAATCTTACCACTCTAGCACACTGGAAAGTCACGAGCCGCCACTGCTTGCTAGTCTCCCATAAAACAGAATAAATATCCAACAATTTCTCTCTCGGATTCATTTAATCCCGTTAATTGGCTCGGCCGTATAACTAAGAAAGGACACATCGCTTGGCTAATTCCCGGAGTGCTAGTCGCCCACTGGACAGATAATCCCTAGAAGTGCGATCAATACAAATTTAAAGAAAAACGCATGTCGACAACCAATTAACATAATATTTTTCGACTCATGCGACAGTGGAATTGATTTTCAGCTACAGAAAGAATTTGAATATTTCACAATATGTGACCACTTTCAACGAAATTAAGTAAAATTTGGCCTTACTTCTGACACACCAAGAGGTGTCCACAATACAACTCGAGTCCTGGAAATTAAAAACATGCAATAAAATGGCCAATAAAATTAATATATCAGGACAGAGTCATTTAGATACTCGCTTGTACCTAGATTGCATACAGTGGGTAATTCTTTCGCTGACATAGTAGATATATTCAACTGCACTGAAACTAGTTACAAGAAAGTTATAATAGCATACCTCTTTCAAAAATATTAATGTTGATTTATTGAATTTTAATATTTCTATTAACTTAGTTATGTTTTTGGGTGGTAATCATTTACTCCATGTTATTTTTATGTCACTATTATTTTATATTATGTATTACATAGTTAGATAAAAGCATTGAAGTAACAATATATGGAATGAGAGCTAATTATTTTTACCCAACCTGTACAAATTTGGGATAAATCACTTTCTCCGGGTTTTTACGTCGTCCACCATAAGAAAGAAAGACACAACAAATTTTCCCGAATTATCACACCGCTTTAAAGTACTGTTAGAATGTTTTTCGTGTCTTGCATCTCCGTTGACTCCGTTCATACGTTTTAGTACGCGAAATAAATGAACATAACTCAACGGTTTATTAGGTTATATGCTATATTTTTGTTTATAACAAAACTGTGAAAAAGTGGTTATACGAATAAACAAAAACATTGTGTTGACATGTGCTATGAACGGATGTATAAATACCTTAGCCCTAGTCCTAGCCACGCCCAGGTCTATCCGAGTCCAGCAAACTTCATAAAAACTGACTACAGCAGCGCTCTTTCTTGTATATGATTGCTCTGAGGTAAAAGCCCATAATGGCGTATATAATTAAATAAATAAACAGATACTATGTTCAAGAAAGAATTTTAGTATTTTACAATGTGTGATTACATTCAGGAGAAGTAAGTAAAATTTGACCTTACTTCGGGCTCATCAGAGGCGCATATAATACAATATTTATTTTTTTAAAGAAAGACAAATATTCCCGGGTTACGAATAACCTGAAAATATTTGAAAAACTCCTTCTGCTATCATAGTAAGCAGAAGATGTTGCTCGTGCAATGATGGAGAACTTAGCCAGCCAAGGAATCGAACCCAAGACGCCCGGGTGGGAATCCGACGCGTTTATCCACTCAGCTACTAACCGGTTAAATTATATCGGTTTATCTCTTTATTGATAAAAAAAACTGTGCTCTGTGAATTTAAAACATGTAATAAAAGGCCAATGAAAATAATTTTCGGTTCAAAAAGATTTTAGATATTTCAAAATGGACACATTCACGTTATATTTCTAATTTTGAAACTGTTAATTCATAGTGGAACTCCATTTCAATGATTTCAATATTACCAAATTTTTAACTTCATTCCACTATTTTTATTTGACCTGACCGGTTTCACCTAATAACGGGCATCTTCAGACTGTTACAATTTTAAGTAAATCTATGGCATATATACTATTAGGTTCGGAATGGACGCTTATTGAGTTTCATGGTAAACATCTGTGACCTTAGGTTTTGTTTTATTGCTGACAGAGGTGGCTTTGCCATAACATTCAAAAATACATTCTGGAAAGTAATAAAACTATCCGCATGTATTTTTTAACGTTATCAGCAATTAAACAAATTTAAAGTCACAGATGTTCACTATAAAAATCAATAAGCGTCCATTCCGGACCTAACAGTATACAGGTATATGCCATATACTTGTTTAAAATTGTACCAGTCTAGCTGCCCGTCATAAGGTGAAACCGATCAGGTCCTAAATAAAATAAAAAGTGGGATAAAGTTGAAAACTTGGTATTATTAAAATCACACTTCTATTGGTTTATCTCTTCAGTGGTTTGCCTAGCCTTTCGTTGCCGTACTCTTACGGGACTCTTCCCAAGAGTCTTTTATTTCCCGTAGAAAGCTTCTTGGAGACAAAAACACTTCGTGTTAGTTTTTCTATCGTTCCGCCTGGAGATGATATCAGATGTTGAAGGCTTAGTCTGTCATTGTTTTCCGGTTCTATTTCAGGTCCAACTTTCTATTCCATGTTCCATTAGTAACACTTTTATTCTTATCGTAAAATGTATGCAATGTGTAACAGTGCTGGGATGGAGTTCGATTTAAACAAATATTCGATTCACTTGAAACCATTTTTTTTCGATTTTTTTATTTACATTTTCGTAGATATATTGCACACTCAATGCAAGGCTATTTATTGGTAGTCTAAATAGTTGAGTGTCAGGAAATCCAATTGTAAAAATAACATATTTAGTTATATTAGTTGTAAAATTAATATCAGGATTGCATGTAGTTGGTGATACATACGCAGAGGTGGCTGATGTATTTAACTGCACGGAATGTAGATACAAGAAGGCTATGATATCATATACCCTCAATCAACATTAATTTAGCGTAATTAAACAAAAGAAATATAAGGAATACTCATTTCTACTTTTGAAACAACTTTTTAAACCTACTTTTTTGAAACAATATACATATATATCTATTTTAGAGTGAATACCGCACAAGAGTCCCAACTGCTCCCAACCGTTTGGAGCCAGTAGGACTATGGCATCCCCGATCGGGGTATCTTGTGATTCTAAAGGTGTGGGAATGAAAGAGATAGATAATAGGAAGGTTGAGAAGTATCTGGGTATTCAGATCTGGTCACCAAACATGGCTAAAGTCATTTTAAACAAGGTTTCGATTCTGCCTGGTGATCTTTCACCAGGGCGATACTTAGAGTATCTACCACTCTGAAACGTGCCACAAATATACCGTTTATTATTTTATCTGAATTAAATGTGTAATGACACATATTTTTTAAATAAAAGTTATTGGCGCACGCCAGGTTTAAACCCGCGACCTTTGGATTTGTAGTCGAGCGTCTTACCACTCGACTATGGAGGTCGTCATATCCTGATGATGCTTAGGCTAAGCGAAACCGGTCGGTCATAAAAATAAAAATAATATTCTAATACAAAGTTTTTTTTATTTCTTTAAATAATACCAATTTGTTTGAGGTTGGGCTTTACTTGGCTATTCAGATCTGGTCACCAAACATGACTAAAGTCATTTCAAGCAATTTTTCAATTTTTAATTGTGGTCTTTCACCAGGACAATACTTAGTTAATCTACCATTCTGGAACGTATCCCACATACACTGTTTATTAATTAAATGTGAAATAGCACATATTTATTTATAAATTAAAGGACTAAAGTCCAATTAAAAAAAGACATATAAAACACGAAATGGAAAAAAGAGCAACAGAGAAAGAATAGCACAAACATGACAACAAATTAATGAAGCGATGACAAAAATAGGACAAAATAAACTTAAGGGAGAAAATTCAAGCCATGGTCTAGTCAAAGTTTTGGTAGAGTCGTAAAGAATGACAAAAATCATTTAGACTGCTACCCAAAATTTACACAAATAATTAAAATAAAAATTATTTGGACATATCGGGATTTGAACCCGTGACCTCTGCTTTCGTAGTCAAGCGTCTTAACCACTCGACCACGGAGATTGTCGAGTCCATGATTACAAATAATTTCATCATTACAGCGCGTATTGATGTCGTGGGTACAGTAATTCGTTGATTTTAAAAAATCTGTCAACAGCAAATGCCTACGTAGCTGAAACGCTCGGGATACCAAATATATGAAGTATACTAAATCTACTCACGAATGGTTTTTAGTTTCGTGCATTTTTAAGGCTCTCCTCCAAAGTTTTCAATTTGTGACAGACATATTGCAGAATTCCGGTGAAACGGACCGCCTGTCTAGTCTAAGTGCTATGACATTGATTTACACTTGCTGAAGATTACAAAAATGGCTACACGTTTTTTAAATTTTATTTTATTTCATTCAGAGACTTTTTTTTATTAAACTCTTATTCAAAGTACTCTGAAAGGCCGCTAAATTAATGCCAGGGGCACTTTTTCTGTTTCGTTTGAAATTCTCTCTTTTGTATTTTAAAATACGTGTTGTGCGTTGAATTACGCCGAAATTCGTCAAGTAGTTCGAGGGCCAATACGTATTGGATTTCGTTTCCAATAAAATATGTATTTTTACCGTGTAGGCAAAAACGTTAAAAAAATCATAATAACTTCCATCTTATTTGTCACAGAATACGAGTAAATTAATACACATTACCACATGACATTGAGGAGTTTCCAACTATTGTTTGTTTCCTTTTTTTAAAAGCTGATGTGAGCGTAAGGAACAGGATCGAGAAAGGGACGCTTAGACGGTTTGGGCATGTAGAGCGAATGAACCAAAAAAGGAGTGTGAAAAGAATATATGATGCAAAAGTGAATGGAAGAAGAAGTAGGAGACGCCTGAGGAAGACATGGCACGATCAAGTGAATCAAATACTTGAATCGGGCCACGTAAAGAGTCAGAATAACAGAAGAGTATGTATGAGACGATTTATGAATGTTAATGAAGCAAGGAGTGTGAAAATAATATATAATGCGAAAGTGAATGAAATAAAAAGTCGAGGATGCTCGAGAGAGCCATGGCACCATCAAGTAAATCAAATACTTGAATCGGGTCATGTGAAGAGTCAGAATAACAGAAGAGTATGTATGAGATGATGTATGAGTAAGTTCCGAGAGTTGTATGGCGGTCCGTCCTCTCTGCCTACCCCTGCGGAGAAACAGAGTGGTGGTTATTTAGTTAGTTTTTTTTTTAACTAACGTACGTCGTCATGCAGGAAGCAGACTCCCCGGTTGTTTTTTTAGAGTATTGCAGTAAGCCTCTGCATTAATGGTAGTCCCTATAGACATCAAATCCGCCAAAAATACCTTTTTACGTTCCCAAAAAACAGATGCTATGACTTTTTCGGCTGAATGCGTCATCTTGAACTTTTTGGTGGCTGGGGAAGATTAATGATGTCACTGAAGTGATTGTCTTTTGGATTCTGGAATGTAGTGACACATCCAGAAAAGCTTCTCAATCGTGCGCAAAACTATCCAAAAATTCCGCGCGGATGTGAGGTGGCGGGAGCGCGTGACGACCTCTCCATCGGAAAAATTTACTGTGATTGAACAAAATGGCCGACAAACACGCGGGACCAAAAAAACTGACCGTTAGGATCCCCGGACACACAAGGTGCACCAACTTTGTAACAAAATATTCCCCCGACCTCAGGACTCCTTGTAACCTTACTTTTTGGATGACCCTCGTGTGTTAATTTACAAAAAAAAACTCAAATACCGGTACAGTTTTTAAGCACATTTTCATTTTTTTTAATTTACATTCGGCGCCAAAAGATTTTGCATCAGATGACGTCACGGGGTATGACGGTGTCTAGGTGATGAAAGATGACGTCAGAGTCAAGCCGGAGAGTTTATATTAATAAAAAAATATAATTAATTAACCCATTCCAACACAAAGCTGGCGAATCGCCGGCCAATGTCACTTTGTCGCTGATTCATTAAGCCGGCGATTCGCCGGTTTGTCCTTGAGATTATTTTTTTTACATTATAACTGAATGAAAATAATTTTATTCCTATAAATCACATCAATAAATATATTTCGGTTATTAATTTCAAATAAAAAATAATAATCACAGTTGATTTCGCATTATTTATTACCAAATATTACGATATTGTTAGTGACAGTTCCATAGAACAGCACGTCGATCGAAAGATACCTCCCAAAAAACTAAAAATGAAGAGTAGATTTGGAATGCTGATTCATCACAAATATCCAAAATAATATTTTCGGGAGTACCAGGCTTGTAACAAAACCCATCGAGATTATGCAAAATGTGTTCTTTGAAGAAAAAGAAGAGCGAATCTCGATGGAAATTTGAAAAATATTTGGTGGCTCTTCACATGCCAGATTGCTTTAAAGCCACCCTTCCAAAACTACCTGGGGATGAGCTTTAATAATCCAGCTTACGAACAAAAAAAATGCTTTTATTATTTTGTGTGTAATTTAATCTTAATGTTATTGTAATAAAAAGGGTTCAAAATAAATTAGTGTGTTGTGTGAACAAACGATGTCATTTTTATTAGTGGTGCAATGGGTTAATTACAAACAATGAATCTTCAAAATCAACTTCGTTGAAAAAAAAATTATGTGAATAAAGTGATAAAACATTTTTTTATAAGAATCCATTTTTACTTAACATTATTTAATTTGTTATATTTCTTTAATTAAGCTCATTGAAGGCTTTTGCTAGGAAATTTACATGTTTTATTCAATTATTTATGAACAGTACGGTAGATAATTTTTAATTGTATAAAATATTAAATAAAATTCTTTGAAGTGTTTGTTAAAGTTAATATGAAATATGATTTTAAGAGGCAAAATATTGTATTTGAAAAAGTTTCAGTTCTTACATAAATGTAAGAGGGTAAAGTTGAAATGAAATTCACATTATCCAACAATATTGAGAATATTTAAATTAAATACTTTATTAAAGCTTCATGCTTCAATTAGATATTAGGGATGAAAATAACAGTATCCAAAAACGTTTCGATAGCTCAATTGGCAGAAACTTCACTTTCAGATGGAGAGTTTTGAGTTTTCAATTTCAACCTCCTTATCTCGTTTCGTTCGATAATATTGGCATTGCTACAGTAAATAATATTAAAGAGCGAGAATCAAATAAAAACTTCCTTAAAATGTATAATTTAAAACTGTGTTTGTGACTTCTTGTACAAGAAATAAAAAGTAAACAAATAAAATAAATGTAAGAAAATATAATTAGAGACTTTCAGCAAACGTGATAACGTTAATGTTTACTTTCAGAGTTAAATAGTACTAATAAATTAGATACTTTAATAGCAAACAACTTCTGACCTTGTACAAACCGTAAATGCGCTCCTATTGAATTTGACGGCCACCTCTTGTCTGGATACCCAAAATACTTGAAAAAACCCTAGACTTTGTGGTCCCCTATCTCAACAAACGTTTTGCAATATTTGTAGCACAGACGTCAAGTGGGAATGCTGTTCTTGTTCTACCGGTATTCCAACGAAAAATGCTCCGAGGAACTTGCGTCATTGAACCCCTTCGGCACTGGCGCATAGCCGGAAAAACTCGCCAAACGCGCGCCTAACATTTGTACACGGTTAATATTGGAAAATTGAGAGGTCACTTATACGACTCGCTCTTGTGTTCTCGGCTGTGGAACGATTTTCCGGCCTCTATTTTTTCTCCCTCCTACAACATAGGTCCCTTTAAGACCCAGGTTCACTCAAAAAAGACCCTCCACTCAGCAACTCCAGAGATTATATCCCTCAGGGTCTGCTGTGTGGAGTGAATTTCCCTTATAAAGATGATAAACCGTCAAAACAAGAATATATATGAAGAGAGAGCTAAACATTTTTATCTAACCTACGAGTATACAAATTTACGATAAATCACTTTCTCCAGGTTTTCACGTCGCAAACCGTGAGAGAGAAAGAGATAAAACAAGTTCTCACACAATATAGCACCGCTTTTAGGCTTTTCAAACAATATAGCACCGCCCACTACGTTTTTTCATGCGACATAACAGGACAGAACTCAACGGTTTTTAAGGTTATATCCTACATTTTTGTTTATAACAATACTGTAAAAAAATGCAAATAAACAAAAACATTATATCGGCATGTGCTATGAATAGATGTATAAATACTCTAGCCCTAGCCTTAGCCACGCCCCAGTCAGGCAAAAGTCATCAATACTGACTACACTAGCGCTCTCTCCTGGTATATTATTGCTATGAGAAAAAAAACCACACATTGTTTGAAAAATATCAGCGGCCATCTTGGTTTTCAAGGTGTGGGCCTTTATACCGATAGTTTTTGCAATAACCGCATAAATGAAAGGTCATTTGATTTAATGTTTTTTTTTCAGGGGGAGTATGCAGACGCTATGCAGTATGGAGCCGCAAGAGGAGGCAACAAACCCGACTTCCTCCAGATATGCACCATGCTCCTGATTACAGTATTCCTGCTCCCGACGATAGTCCAGAATATCTCAACTATCCCAGCGAACAGATGATGGCTCTAAACCTCTCGACTAGAATGCACTATTATTATGTTACTACGAGTTTTATTTTGAAAATTATTTTATTTAAATCATTCCCTAAGAGTGCTTACTTCGTTCCATGCCGGGTAGCTTTGCCCCATATTGGATAACTTTGCCCAATAATAGATAACTTTGCCCCATATTGGGTAACTTTGCCCCATATTTGGATAACTTTGCCCCGTAATGGATAACTTTGCCTCTAACTGGGTAACTTTGCCCCATGGTGGATAACTTTTCCCTACTTGAAACAAATATTTGTTTTAAAATTACTCAAAGTTGGTGAAATACCACCACATATCATAAAGTGGTACTTGTAGTAATGTACGGCCTGTTCAAAAGAAACGGTGGATTTTGAATTTTCGCGGGCTGTGTACATTCGATTATCGATTTTTTTTGTTATGTTGGTATCAGCCATTTTGGATTAGTGGTTTATTTTTGACAGCTGGAAAGGTTAGTCACGTTTTTGTGTGTTCTTCGATTTTTTACTTTTGAAAAATATGTATCAAACAATATATATTAAATTTTGCGTTCAAAATGGAATAAAGTGCTCCAACGCACTTAAAATGTTGACTGTGGCATTTGGCGAGTCTACTTTGTCTCAAAAAAGTGTTTATAAGTGGTACAAGCGCTTTACAGAAGGCCGAGAAGATGTTAATGACGATGAGCGTCATGGAGTTGCAACTACGTCAACAAAAAAAGAAAACATCGAAACAGTGAAGAAAATGGTTTTGGAAAGTCGTCGAATCATCATTAGGGAAGTTGCATAGGATGTTGGCATATCGTTGGCATATTTGTCAGTGGAACTTGTGATTTTTCTGTGGATACAGACTATTCCGTCGGCCTCCGCGGTTGAGTAGTAAGATGCTCGACTACGAATCTGAAGATCGCAGGTTCAAGCCCGGTGTGCGCAAATATGTTTTACTTAATTAACCAGTGTCATAACGCATTTAATTCATATAAAATAATATATAGCATATTTGCTGCACGTTCTAGAGTGGTAGATTCTCTCAGTATCGCCCCGGTGAAAGACCACCATTCAGATTCGAAACGTTGCTTGAAATGGCTCAAGCCATGTTTGGTGACTAGGTTGAATAGCCAGGTACTTTTCAACCTTCATTTTTCCCCAAACCTTTCCCCTGTCCACTACCTTCAGCCTTATAACATACCCCGATTGGGGATGCCATAGTCCCACTGGCTCCAGACGGTTGGGAGCATTGGGGACTCTTGTGCGGTAATCACTATTATTTATTTTGTGTCAATAATAAGATTTGCCAAACGTCTTTCTTTACTCAAAGGGCAAAATAAATAAAATCAAAAACTTTCGTGGAAAACAGTTCTTACGTATGAATCGATCTCATTTACCAGCTTATAAGTCAAATTAATAGTTGTTTACAATATATTTTTTTAAATAGTTGTTTATAAAAAGTGATTGAAATAACGATCAGAATTTTCAAGTTGGTATGGTACAGTAGTTGCATCTGAGCTAGTTATCTTTGAACTAAGGCGTACAAACGATTTCTCTTTGTAAAGGTTTCATCCCTTAATCCTCTTTCAGCAGGGCTGGCTTCAACGTCCAATCTTTTCTAGATTGTTAATCCCAAGGTCTTAAGTGTATAACCTGGAGGATTGGGAATCTGCAGTAATATCGGGCCTATTCTGCGAGCTTTCTCTGAAAGTACTTTTCTTGTTCTTTCGCCTCTCTACCCCTATTAAAAATGTGAGTAAAATTCAAAGTAGGTACTCCGCTCACGGTGGCATGATTGCTTTTTCAAAAATATCTTAAACGATTTCAAACCGAGTAAAACACACAAAAACTGGCTGAGACGACAGCTCATCAAAAAAACATCATGATTTTGATTAAAAATAAAGGACTTTAAACGAAATTACGACGGTTTTTAAAGCGCTCAAAATCACATTTCATGAAATACGAAAGCATTTTTAAGTGCGTTAGCACTTTGTTTATGAAATATAAGGCCACAAAAGAAACGACGATTCCTTAATGTGTTTCGAACTAGGATTGTATTACACTTTAACATTCACCGAATAAGTGAATTATGTACATTATTTAGACGATTTAAATAAAAGTTTTTTCTGTGTAATTGTAAATTTTACAGATATCAATTATCTGTTGTATAAAATAAATATGTAATACTATTTACGATAAAAAGATTTTAAAAAAAAACTCAGGTGTAAATGAATATTAAGTATACTAGCCCGTACTATTTTAATTAAGGAATAGTTTTGTACAGATAGTGTTAAAAAGATATATAATAACAATTATTAAATTACTAGAATCTTTTAAAATAGTAATAATTCTTCAAATTGAAATGAATTATTTTAATCGAATTCAGAAAAATATGATATTGTTTTGTTACACTCAATCTTACTCACGGCAAAAAGTACAGAAGATACACATGTGTCCATTACACGCCACCATCAATAGACTGGTTCTATTTTTAATTTTTTTTATAAAACCGTATTTATTATGATCCGTCCATTTGTGTTATGTTATGTTTTAAACGATTTCAAGTATTTCTGTAAATAAATGTCAATAAAAACGGTTACTCAGTAAAATACGTTTGTGTTGAATTTATGATGTATTTCTGGTAGGTACAGGTAGAATAAGAAAAAAACACTCATATTTGTTGTAAATAGAACTAGAATACGACTTGTGTACAATATTTCAAATCTATGAATAAATACTAAGTGTAACTGTGAAGTTAATTGTTTTATTTCCTTGTATTCCACTTCTTATTATATTTGCCATGTTTTGTTCGCCTGTCTTTCGGACTCTAAATGCCCAACTGAACTAACCAGCATTATTTGAATGACGTATACCAATTTTCGTAAAGTTTTCTACTCTTTATTAGATTCTAGCTGTTACCTTCCAAACTACAAGTGCACAATACAATTGGTAAAAACAGTAAAGTACCATATACTCGTATGTAGTTTGAAAGAAGAGTCCATGGAATGATCCTAAATCGGATACAAGGTTTTAAAAAATATTATCGAGGAGAAAAATACAGATACTAATAAATAAACAATATCAAACATAAAGTTTAGAGAATTTGTTTGCATCCTATTTATTTCTCACATATTAAGCACTTATGAGCAGGAATGTTTTTATTTTATTTTTGCAAAAACCGTTTTACACCAATACATTGCAAAAAACACAAAAAAATGGTAATTATAAGTATACAAAGGTAAAGATTAAAATAGATTCAAAGAAGTTTAGAAACCAAAAATAGGGTTTAAGAAGCACATAATATAATTAGAACTTAATAGCTAGTTCGTGCTCAAACATGTTATAAGTTATTTGAAAAATATCCACATTTTCTGTGAAGCAGTAAATTTACCTAGTAAGTCTTCCCAGGGGCATCACCATTGGTAAGTTGGTTCTGCACCTGGGAAGAAACTGAAGCCTGTGTTGGCGGCCTCGCGTGAAATTGTCAGGGAAATAGAATCCAATTTCCGACAGGATGTCAGGTAGTAATAATACACCGTTCAAGAGCTTATGAGTTAAAAGTAGTAATGCTATATCGTTTCTCGAACTAAGGCTGCAGATACCCAGCACTTACATGGCATGATGCTAGCATACAAATAAATTTAATAAACATCAAAAAGTTTGTTTTTATGTTTTTATTATTTCTAAAGTCACATAAATATAAATAAAAAAATAAGTCCCATTAAACTGCTACATGGCAGTTTGTCAACAAGTTATTATAATTAACTTTAAAAAAAAATTGGGATGGGTATACATTAGATCATAAGAAAAACAAGCATGAAATTATAAAAAATAAATACACAAAAAAATAAAATAAGGTTTAGTGCAAAAAAAAAAAAAATGAAAGATTATTACAAAAAATCTTTTCCGCGAAGCCACGCTTTTAGTAAACACCTCCTTCTCAAAATAATTTCACTTTTTTTTTATTGACACCGGTAACAAGTTGTATATTTTGAGAACAAAGTATTCTAAGGTTCTTTGACTATATTTAATCAGATATCTGGGAATTATAAGACCACCGTTTGCAGTTAGCTTAGTGTTGTGAGCTTGTACCACTCTTTCGTTATATTCCGATTGTGAGTTCAGAGCCAAACTCAAAACCCATTTTTTTTAAAAATCATATCTATAATCAAGAAAATCATATCCATCAAAAATTTTTTTCAGAAAATCATATCCATAATCAAGATGTAACAAGACCAATAGAATTTCTGTTCAAACCAAGACAATTTTTCAGACTCTCATTCCTTAAATTCATTAGAAGATTTTCACCATTATCTGTTCCTCACTACGAAAAATTGATATGTTAGAATCAGCTTAATTCTAAATTATTATGATAATTATGATAATTAATATGGTAATTGTGCCCTGCCAGAAGTGACCTACCAGCTAAGTATGTTGCTATATATTTATATAAACTAAGAATTAATATTAAGTAGAAATTAAGATTTGTACAGCGCCCTTGAGGTGATTTTTCACAAATACGGCGCTATCCAAATTATCCAAATATTATTATTATTATTGATGTATGCTGACACACAATTTTTAGCCATGATATGGCACAACAGACAATCCATGATATGGCACAACAGACAATAAATTTACAGAATTGTACAATAATGGTTTAGATACATCGCGTCTTTGTATATAGACAGCTTTGTTTAAGAGTAATTTAATTATTGAATGTTGTAAATTTTGAACTGAATTAAGATTTGTTTTTGTTGAATGTCCCCATGTAGTTAATCCATATCTTATTAGGGATTCTGCTAATGATAAATATACTATTCTTAAAGTATTTCGTGGAACAAAAGTGGATGAGTTTCTGTATTTAAAAAGTATGTTCACGAGAGACGGAAAGGCTGATAAGGGTATTGAAAGAAGGGTGAATGCAGGAAACTCCATTAATGGAGGACTGAACACTATTGGCGCAAATAATAAATTGTCCAAAGAAGCGAAGCTAGCAGTTCACAATGGAGTGCTTATACCAACCCTGATATATGGCAGCGAGGCATGAAACTGGCAGAGGAAGGATGAAAGTAGACTGAATGCTGTGGAAATAAGATCCCTTTGATGTACGTGCCGTAAAACCATGTATAACCATATTGAAAATGTGGATATCCGGAAATAATGCAAGACTGACGTGAGCGTTATGAATAGGATTAAGAAAGGGACGCTTAGATGGTTTAGGCATGTAGAGCGAATAAACAAAGAAAGAAGTGTATAAAGAATATATGATGCGAAAGTGAATGGAAGAAGAAGTCGAGGACGCCCGAGGAAGACATGGCACTATTAAGTAAATTAAATACTTGAATCGGGTCATGTGAAAAGTCAGAATAACAGAAGATTATGTATTAGACGATGTGTAAATGTGAATGAAGCAAGGAGTGTGTGCAATAGTTATAAGATGGTCCGTCTTCTCTGCCTACTCCTGCGGAGAAACTGCGTGATGGTTAGTTAGTTGGCATAATTTAAATGGTTTCCGACAGCGCATTTTAACATTTCACCCCTTTATAAAGTAAGCTTTTTCGTGTATTGGTTTCATTATTTTTTGGTAGTCTGATTTCTTTGCATGTCCATGTATTATGTCTGTGAATATTCAGAGACAGTGAAAAGCTCTATTAGAGCTGAGTAGTTTTCAGAAGGGAATTAGTTGTATATCTACTCTCTGAAAATGTCTAAAAAATAAAGCTGCCGTAAAACCTTATGAAAAGCATTACGAATCAAATTCATAAACAAAATTAAATTATCAGTAAAGTTTAAAGTGTAGGTGTGTTATTTGTGTAGATGTGATAGAATTCTAGTGTTGATAGGACAGAATAATCAAAAGAAAAGAAAAAAATAACGTAAATTGAACCTTGGTTCCTCTTCGTTCAAAGGATCAAGGTTAATAGCAGCTAGAATGTAGTAGGATGTAGTTTAGACATCATGGAGACAGCAGAGGTATTTTTTTATCTGCTTAGTCGTGGAAGGTAATTCAGATAATAAAAATCCAACACAAAGTACAACGCTGGCAAACTAATACAGCAAATTTGTGTTGCATGCAAATGCATTACAGTAGTGAACTTTATGCAATGCTCAGCCGCGGCCAGTTGGCAAGCGACTCATAGGTGATGTCAATATATCGATTGTGAAAATTGAGCAAAATGTATTCATCTGTACTCTCTCACACTAGAGTCCAAAATTCTCAAAGCTAGTGGTATTATGGCATCACTAAACATAGCTAAGAGTGGTAGAAACTTTCAGTATCGCCCTGGTGAAACGAAACGATGCTTGAAATGGCTTTAACCGTGTTTGGCGACCAGACCTGAAGAGCCAAGTACTTCCAACCTTCCTCTTCTCCATTTTATTTCCCTCTCCACTACTTTCAGCCTCACAACATACTTTAATTAGGGATGCCATAGTCCCACTCTCAAGAAAACGTTAAGAGCAGTTGGCAAGAAACAAAAAATTATGTGTGTTGTTAATTTAACTGTTGTCCTGGCAGTGGACCCGTGAATTTTAGTGTGCCAGAGTGGTAAATAAAAAATAAGAACACATCATGATTCATGTTGTTGTAGTCGAAAAGGATTTTAATATTTTTTCTAAATTAAAAAAAATTCTATGAAGATTTTTTAGCACGAATTCTGAAAATAATCATACAAAACAATCGAAAAACATTAATAACGTCGTATTTTTCAATCCTAGAACTCTAGCACACTAAACAGTCACGAGCCACCACTGGCCCTGACAGAGAAGGGGTTCTTTCGAAATTTCTAATTTTGTTAGAAATTGTACAAAACAAATTATTTTACGGTTAAAAAAAAGTTATTATTTAATGTAAACTTTATTACTGTTCATTTTTTATAGTACACACTGTATTGCGATTTTCGAGAGTTGACCTCAAAAAACTGACCTAAATTTTTCGAAAAGAAGAGCCCGCATTGTTTTAATCAAATTTACAATCGTTTTAAAATACAAAGCGCTTTTTAGCTACCCCCCCCGACCCCTCTCATTGTCTTTATTTTATTTTTAAATTTGTTCTATTTTCAAAGTTTTTCGCGGCGGAAAAAACGAGTTAAGATAATGTTTTTTGAGTTTGCGCAAAACTTCACCGTAAGTTGTTCATAACAAGGCCGCGGGTAACTTTCTCGATCCCCTCCCCACCCCCTTAACCCATATCCTAACCGACATTTTCTCAGGCGTTACTTCTATCATTCCCGCGACCCTCGGAAAGTCGGAAAACTTTTTCAATACGAAGAAAGGATAAATAAATTTAAAAACATATTGCCTTGTACTTTCATGCGGTTCTGCCAAGTGAATAACAAACAACGCCATTGTGGTTTGAAAAAAGTGCCCACTTTGTGGATTGGCACCAGAGAGTTGGTAGAGTAGTATCTATCCAAGGCAGTGAAGTCAGTTTTGGACTTGTTTTTGATGATTTTAACATGACTCGGCGCACCTGGGCGTGGCTAAAACTAAGGCTACGGTATTTATACACCCATTCATATCCACATATCGACATAATGTTTTTGTTTATTCGTATAGCCACTTTTTCACAGTATTTTTTATCAACAAAAATATAGCATATAACCTAAAAAACCGTTTAGTTGTGTCAAGTTTAGTGGCATATTAAAAAATGTGGGCGGAGTCCCGCCGTGAACCAGGACCTTAAGATCGTCGTGACAGTATATAAAAGCGGTGTGACAAAACAAAACAAGCAAATAAATCAAAGTTGTATTTCTTTTAGAAACTGCCACCAAAGTCCAGCAAAAAATATCACATCAATAGTCTCGTATTAAATCATGAACAAATAAAACACTCCAAAACACGTTGAGCTGTGGATTGTGCGAGCGAACGAATAACTACAATTGAAGTAAACTAAAATTGAACTGAGGAGGGTGCGATACTGCAATCGTTCGAACAAACAAAGAACTAAAATAGAAGTTTTCAAAATAAACTACAAATGAGCATTGATGGTGCGATCATGCGAGCGGAACTACATACTTCAATTAAAGTATTTGTTTAGTGAGAAATGAATGAAGTATGAACTGCCGCAAAATAAAGTAGTTCGCACGGAGCGGTTACAGCGCTAATTAGCACCCAACGGTTTCAGAGATAAGCTAATACAAATCAACTATTGATTTAAATTAATTATTGACGAGTCGGTAGCTGAGTGGACAAACGCGTCGGATTCCTATCCGGGCGTCGTACGTTCAATTCCTTTGATGGCTAAGTCCTTTATCATTGCACAAGCAACATTTTCCGCTTTGTATGATGGCAGTAGGAGTTTTTTAAAAATATTATCAGGTTATTCGTAACCCGGGAATCTAAGCTGAAGAAGTCTTAAAGTAGGTGCCATTAGACGAGAATATTGCAATTCACGTGCAATTTCAACAAAAATGAAAACATTTCCATACACTGAAGAGAGGGCGTCTCAAAATAAATCCTCGCGAAACAATTTCGTTCTAAAGTAGTTGAAATTATTTTTCTCACGCGCTTTTGGATGCCAAAAACACTTCAAATACGTTTTTCGCACAACTCAGGTTTTGCACGAGTGCCCTTTTACTTTTGGCGCGGCGTTATTTTATATTGTCAAAGAAAAAATGTGAAAGAACTCGAATTATTTATGTGAGAAAATATGGAGTCTCACTCGATATGTTTTTTTGTTGTTGATAAAACTTTGGTCAACTGACGAGCTTCCGGAATGTTTTTCAGCTGTTCAAAATTTGGTCAAAAGCTGAAACGGGCCGAGAGTTTGACGGAAACCCTCTAAATGTAAAAAATAATCGTTAATCAAATATAACGCAGTATGAAACACCCTCTAACCTAACAAACCTCTGCCTCTAACAAACTTCTGTATCTAACAAACCTCTGCCTCTAACAAACCTCTGCCTCTAACAAACCCCTGCCTCTAACAAACTTCTGCCTCTAACAAACCTCTGCCTCTAACAAACCTCTGCTTCTAACAAACCTCTGCCTCTAACAAACCTCTGCTTCTAACAAACCTCTGCCTCTAACAAACCTCTGCCTCCAACAAACCTCTGCCTCTAACAAACCTCTGCCTCTAACAAACCTCTGCCTCTAACAAACCTCTGCCTCCAACAAACCTCTGCCTCTAACAAACCTCTGCCTCTAACAAACCTCTGCCTCTAACAAACCTCTGCCTCTAACAAACCTCTGCCTCTAACAAACCTCTGCCTCGAACAAACCTCTGCCTCTAACAAACCTCTGCCTCTAACAAACCTCTGCCTCTAACAAACCTCTGCCTCTAACAAACCTCTGCCTCTAACAAACCTCTGCCTCTAACAAACCTCTGCCTCTAACAAACCTCTGCCTCTAACAAACCTCTGCCTCTAACAAACCTCTGCCTCTAACAAACCTCTGCCTCTAACAAACCTCTGCCTCTAACAAACTTCTGCCTCTAACAAACCTCTGCCTCTAACAAACCTCTGCCTCTAACAAACCTCTGCCTCCAACAAACCTCTGCCTCTAACAAACCTCTGCCTCTAACAAACCTCTGCCCCTAACAAACCTCTGCCTAAGTCTCAATTTGGACCTTGCGTGATGATAATTAAAATACAATATATATAAATATATATTTATATATACCCTGCATTTAAAAATCATAATGTCAATTCGAGATCAGATTAATTTATATAAAATAATAAATAGTATATTTACGGCTCATTCCAGAGTGGTAGAATCCTCGTGAAATACCTTCAAACGTTGCTTGAAATGGCTCTAACTGTGCGTGGTGACCATATCTGAATAACCAGGTACTTCCCGACCTTCCCCTTCCCCATCTTCTTTCCCTCTCCACTACCTTCAGCATCACAACATACCCCGATAAGGGATGATGCCTTGGTCTCACTGGCTGAAGACGGTTGGGATCAGTTAGGACTCCTGTAGGGTATTCACCATAAAAATTAAATTAAATATATTTTTTATATTTTCGTAGAAAGCTTTGTAGTTTGACATATATAAGAAATGAAAAAATTACTTTATAATAGACCACGGATATTATTTACATTTTTTCGACCGACCGGTTTCGCTTAGCCTAAGCATCATCAGGGTGCAAAATTAAACATAACAATAAATAAAAAAAGTGTGGCAGAGGAAGGATGAAAGTTGGCTGAATGCTGTAGAAATGATATCCCTTAGGCGTGCGTACGGTAAAACCTTGTATGACCGTGTTAAAAGTGTGGATATCCAGAAAGAATGCAAGGCCGATGTAAGCGTAATGAATAGGATCAAGAAGGGACGCTTATATGGTTTAAACATGTAGGGCGAATAAACGGAGTGTGAAAAGAATATATGATGGAGAATATATCACGAAAGTGAATGGAAGAAAAAGTAGGGGACGCTCGAGGAAGACATGGCACGATCAAGTGAATCAAATACTCGAACCGGGTCATGTGAAGAGACAGAATAACAGAAAATTATGTATGACGATGTAGGAAGCAAGGAGTGTGTGCCAAGACAGAGTGTGTTGTATTGGGGTCCGTCTTTTCTGCCTACCCCTTCGAGGAAACGGCATGATAGTTAGTCAGTTAGTTAGTTACATACCTGGAAATGCTTGTATTTATTTTTAAGGATATATACGTGATTCCCTTTCTTATTTTTACATTCTAAATATCACGAACAAATTTTCATTTTAAGATCTGTCACGGATAGCTGAAATCGCCTGAAAAGTGTGAAAATCATCAATCTAGCGAAGCCTTCGTAATAATCCCGAGACGCTGAGCCTTATTCAGCGGGCGAGTGACAGACTATTCGAATAGTATCCATTAGCTCGCGCTCCTAGCGTTCGGCAAACAATATATTATATGGGAATGTACTCCGAATATATTACCTCCGCTGCGTGCAATATACTTCATTCGCATGTTAGCAAAAATAAACACATTTTGAATGTAAAAAATAAAAGATTTTCTTGAATAAAACACACGTAGTAGGCAAGATTTTCCAAAGCTTTTTTTGTAATCGATTCATTTATGCATTTTCTTTTTTTTTAAGAATGACAAACATTCCCGGATTACGAATAACTCGACAATATTTTATTAATGTTGTAATTTAAAAAACTCCTTCTACAATTTATTTTTATTTTTATAGTGAATACCGCACAAGAGTCCCAACTGCTCCCAACCGTCTGGAGCCAGTGGGACTATGGCATCCCCAATGTAGGTATATTGTGAGGCTGAAGGTAGTGGGGAGGAGAAGGAGATGGGGAAGAGAAAGGTTGGGTTTTAAGTACTTGGATGTTAAGATCTGGTTACGTTTCAAGCAACGTTTCGATTCTGAACTTTGGTCATCTACCACTCTGGAACGTTCCGCAAATATACTATATAAATAAATAATTTTAAAATTAGAATTAACTTTAAAGCTAAATGCTTTTTTATATTTATTATTGAAATAATATCAATAATCTTCAACGTAAATATGAAACAGAAAAATCCAGCAATTACGGTCGCGATCGAGACTTGAACTCTGAACCTCCACTCTATCCGAGAGTAACGTCTCTGGCAATTAAGCTACAGAGACCCTATTTTGGACCCCTAAACGGCATTTTAACTGATGTAATACTTTCTTAAAAAATATCAAAGTCAAGAAAAAATATTAATTGCTTTAATCCACCCATTTCATTTGTCGAATAATGTCAGCTTATATACTCGTACACTATTGGTAGGCTCTTGATTTTAAAGGTTTTTTTTATTTTCCTTAATTATTACAATTAACACCAGTCCCAAATTTAAAAAATTCACACTAGTACAGTCATATGTACTCATAAAATAAATGATATGTAGTTAAAAATAGTCAGTTATTCCCAGCAAAAAAACGAAATATACATCTGGCATTACGAATTGGAATTTCCCGTGATTTTCGCGCATATGTTCCTAAAATTAGCATCATTACGATGGACTCTATCGATCTTAGGGAAAACAGTTTTTCTGGGAAACGTTTTCATACAAAAAAACAAAAATTGCGTGCCGCCGTGCCTACAGTCTACACGTCTCGCAGAAAACATCAACAAGGGAAAAAAACAATATTTCGCTGTCGATGGGGGAGCTTTTTAAAACTTCGGCAATTCTTCACGATACTAAATCATCCTTCGAAGGCGACACTTGGAGGAGACACTTCCAAACTGAAATATGATTGAAAAAGGAAACTGGAACGGGACTGAGGCTGTATTGTACTGCTGAACTGTGTTCACGGAATAGAAAAGCTCTAGAAGTGGGATCTGTACCGATTACCGAAGAAAACAGATTTATTTTTTTATTAAGTAAAGAAAACTTTGACTCGTTAATTTACATACGACCTTCTGATTCCATATATCACAGATAGGCGCACTTGAGGTGAAATATCACAAAACTGCGCTATATAAGTTCACTGTTATTATTATTATAGGCCAATGATATTGATTTTCTGTTCACGAAATAATTTTTTAAATTTATTAAGTTAGTTTTCTAAATATTTCTTATAGTGAATACCGCACAAGAGTCCCAACTGCTCCCGACCGTCGAGATCCAGTGAGACTACGACATCCCCAATTGGGGTATTTTGTGAGGCTGAAGGTAGTGGGGAGGGGAAGGAGATGGGGAAGAGGAAGGTTGTAAAGCTCCTGGATATTCTCAGATCTGGTCACCAAACACGACTAAAACTATTTCAAGCAACGTTTTGATTTTATATATATATATATAAATTTATTTGGAGAAAATACAGATATAGACAGTGAATTAATAATAAATATATAAATACATACACTGGAGAATTAACGTGTAACACAATCATTTCTCACTGAATAACATATTGTAGCTAATAAATGAAACTCTACTGAATATTTGAATACAAATTTAAAAGGAAAACTAACCAAGTAACCATCACGCCGTTTCCCCGCAGGGGTAGGCAGAGAGGACGGACCGCCATACAACTCTGTCTTGGCACACACTTCTTGCTTCATTTACATTCATACATCGTCTCATACATACTCTTCTGTTATTCTGACTCTTCACATGACCCGACTCAAGTATTTGATTTACTTGATCGTGCCATGTCTTTCTCGGGCGTCCTCGACTTCTTCTTCCATTCACTTTCGCATCATATATTCTTTTCACACTCCTTTCATCGTTCATTCGCTTTACATGCCCAAACCATCTAAGCGTCCCTTTCTTGATCCTATCCATTACGCTCATATCAGCCTTGCATTCTTTCCGGATATCCACATTTGTAATACGGTCTACTTTCATCCTTCCTCTGCCAGTTCCATGCCTCACTGCCATACATCAGGGTTGGTATAAGTACTCCATTGTGGACTGCTAGCTTCGCTTCTTTGGACAATTTCTTAACAATTTCTATTTGCCCCAACAGCGTTCAGTCCTCCATTAATGGAGTTTCCTGCATTCACCCTTCTTTCAATATCCTTATCAGCCTTTCCGTCTCTTGTAAACATACATAAAAGTAAATCAATTAATTAAGGGTTACAGAAATATATATATATATATATATATATATATATATATATATATATATATATATGGAAAATGCAGTGTCTAAGAAAAAAAAAATTCTAATTAAAATAAAAATAAAAGGAAAAGAAAATACAAACACTGTTTTTTTTTTTTAAGTTAACACTGTATTTGTGAATGGTGGTCTTTCACCAGGGCGATTCTTAGAGTATCTACAACTCTGGAACGTGCCGTAAATATACTATATATTATTTCAAATAAATTGAATGTGTCATGACACATATTAATATAACGAGACTTCTGGATTCATAGTCAAGCGTCTTACCACTCGACCATGGAGGCCGTCAATACTACTTTATAAATAGACTAATAAAATATATCATTTTTCAATTTTTACAATATTAGTTTTTCGCAATAAGCATAACATTCATTTTTAAATACACTTATTCTTCCTTCACTTTTCACATTTTCAGGCATCTCAACATACTCGTACATTTTCAGTTCTTTGTAAATTAGGCAGTTCTGTGAATCTGTTTTTTTTTTTGATATGCGGCAAAATTTTATTATATTCGTATTCCTGGTAACTTAATATGTACACTTCTATTCAAAACAGTTTCATCTTCAAACATTTTGGACATTCGGCTTTTTAAAATTTTATACACATTGTACTGTAGTCTTGTATTTAGTGGGATCTAATTAAGCTTTTCTCTAATTTGGTTTATTTTTTATATATTTGCCTTTCCTTAGAATGCATCTCATACATAGCTCTGTTATGAATTTGAAAGATGTATGGTAATTTTCATTTGTACTTATCAAGTCAATTAGAGATATGTATTTTGAAATAATTTGAATCACAACAAGGTTGTTTCATTTTATACTACATATATGTATGAACCACTGAACTGATAATCCTAAGAAGGGTGGTCTATACCGTTCGAAGGGAACCTTATCTCGTCAGTCCACACAAGACCTTTCATCCCCTACTCCTCAGATCAGACAGGCCAACTTGATTGTCTGTTCTAGAAAGAATTTAAATGTTTGACCCGAAGTAAGGTAAATCAGAATTTAATCTGGGCACACTGACACGCCCACAACACTCTGCTCTATCGGTTTATCTATTCAGTGACTATTGTCTACTGTACTGGGAGGTGTACTGGGGTTGTATTGGAGCCTTAACTTACGAGAAGTGTTATTTGAGTTGAAGAGTTGAGACATCATTTTTGTGACAAGTGGAGGAGGGCAAAGGTTCTTCGAAAGACTCTCTTTTGAAAAGGTTTTGTTGATTTAAGGTTCTGCAATTTTATTATAATTTTACCTAATATGATAATACTGAATACTGAATAAGGTCACACCTCAGAACAAGAATATATATGGAGAGAGAGTTAAACATTTTCACCCAACCGATAAATTTACGATAAATCACTTTCTCCGGGTTTTTACGTCGTAAACCGTGAGAGAGAAAGAGATGAGACAAGTTCACATACAATAAAGCACCACTTTTATGTATGTTAGCATGTTCTACGTCTCCCACGTCTCCGGTGACTCCACACACTACGTTTTGTTATAATAATAATAATAATTAGCTGATTTATATAGCGCCGTTTACGTGACAGAAAAATCACCTCAAGGGCGCATTACAGCATAATTAACATAATATTACAACTAAAGACTTAATATTAACTTGTGCTTAATACTTATAACTAGTGACTTACAACTAACATATTAAAATTAGCACATATTTATAATAGTTGTTGCCCGTGCCATCGGACCTAGGGTAGAAAAAAAGGAAAAAAAAGAAAAAAGTGGAGTAACTAATATTTAAATATATATATATAAACTATGTATAGCACCGGACTGAGTGATTAAAACTTTAGTTAAGGAAATTGACAGTATTGTGGGTATGATAATTTAAAAAGGTGAGTCTTTAGTTTTGCTCTGAACTCAGTTGAGCTGTCAATCGACATAACAGGATAGAACTTAACGGTTTTATAGGTTATATCCTACATCTTTTGTTTATTACAATACTGTGAAAAAGTCATTATACAAATAAACAAAAACATTATGTCAACATGTGCTATGAATGGATGCATAAATTTCTTAGCCCTATCCCTAGCCCCAGCCACGCCCCAGTCTGGCGAAAATCATCAATACTGACTACACTAGCGCACCCCTCTGGTACATTATTGCTCTGAAGGTTACACTGCTGCCAAATCCAGCACCACAGCTGGGCGTAAATCATGAATATATGGAACATCCCATCCAATAAAAGAGATCCGTGATGTATTTGACTTCCTTCCGGCAGAAACGCTCAAACCACAAACTTTTGTCATTAAAGTAAGTTTATGCGTTTAATTGGTGTAATTATTTATTTATGTTGATACGGAGGCTGTCTGCGCATATCCCGTAAGCCCTCGGGGCCCAGGCCAAAGGGGTAACTCCTTTCACCTTATTCCTGACACGATGTTTTCGTGCGAGGCATCACATGTTGTTTTACACGTCAAAGAGTCGAACATCGTCGTATCAAAACACGCCCAGAAATGACGGCCTCCGTGGTCGAGTGGTAAGACGATCGACTACGAATCCACAGGTCGCGGGTTAAAACCCGGCGTGCGCCAATTATTTTTACATTTAATTAATATAAAATAATATAGAGTATATTTGCGGCACATTCCAGAGTGGTAATAGTACTTTAAGTATCGCCCTGGTGAAAGACCACCATTTAGAATCGAAACTATATATAATACACTACATATAATAATATATATATATATATATATTTATATGTATATTATAAATATATTTATAAATATATTTATATATATATATACTGTTTACAATGTATAGATCTCTTGCTAAAATATATAAATTTACCTACACCTTTATACACCCGATGTATTTTATGTTTATTTATTTTTTTATTTAATTTTTTTTTTCTGTTATTACTGTAAACTATATTTAAATGAAGATTTTCATTACTATTTAACTTTGCTTGAAATGGCTTTAGCCGTGTTTGGTGAGTAGATCTGCATAGCCGGGTAGTTTCCAACCTACATCTTCCTTATCTCCTTCTCCTCCCTACTAACTTCAGCCTCACAAAATACTCCGATTGGGGATGCCATAGTCTCACTGGCTCTAGACGGTTGGGAGCAGTTGGGACTCTTGTGGGGTATTCACTATAAAAAAGAAGCACTGCGTGAGTAATTATAAAAACATGTCCCCCTGAATGGGGCAAAAAATCCTTATTTTTAAGTTAATCCCAGTAGAGCGCACATTAAATAAATGCTTCGTTATTATCATTACTATTCATCTGTTTTATTATCTTGTAATCTATTTTGAACTAGATTAATTAATATGTTTATTGAAATTCATTTCTACTGTGCGACTATGATTCATATCAGCAAGGGTAACTCCATCATGGTGTTTGAGAGTACGCAAACAGCGTGCAAAGTTGTGAATGATGGATACTTGGAGCAAGTGGATGAATTTGTGTATTTAGGAAGTATGTTTACGAGAGACGGAAAGGCTGATAACGATATTGAAAGAAGAGTGAAGGCAGGAAACTCCATTAAAGGAGGACTGAACGCTATTGGCGCAAAAAAGAAATTGTCCAAAGAAGCGAAGCTAGCAGTCAATGAAGTAAGCTTTGAACTAGAATGCTGTAGAAATGAGATCCCTGAGACGTATGTGCGGTAAAACCATGTATGACCGTATTAAAAATGTGGAAATCCGGAAAGAATGCAAGCGTAATGAATAGGATCCAGAAAGGAACGCTTAGATGGTTGGTTGGGCATGTAGAGTGAATGAACGAAGAAAGGAGTATGAAAAGAATATATGATGCGAAAATGAATGGAAGAAGAAGTCGAGGACGCCCGAGAAAGACATGGCACGATCAAGTGAATCAAATACTAGAATCTGGCCACGTGAAGAGTCAGAAAAACAAAAGAGTATGGTTGAGACGATGAGTAAATGTGAATGAAGTAAGGAGTCTGAAAATAATATAAGATACGAAAGTGAACGAAAGAAGAAGTTGGGGACGCCCGAGGAAGACATGGCACGATCAAGTAAATCAAATACTTGAATCGAGTCATGTGAAGAGTCAGAATAACAGAAGAGTATGTATGAGACGATGTATGAATGTGAATGAAGCAAGGAGTATATGCCGAGACAGAGTTTTATGGCGGTCCGTCATCTCTGCCTACCCCTGCGGGGAAACGGCGTGATGATTAGTTAGTTAGTTAGTCATTATTATTTATCTCTTAAATTGCTTGTTGAATAGCTGTATTTTTGATACGTTTTATTCCTCGGGTATCTGAACCTCCTTTTCATCAATGTGGGACGTTAGCACCATATTTAAAAAAAAAAGTTTTTACCCCTCTTCGCCATTCCTAAAATCATTACCCTTTCCACTCCCAACAGCTGTATGTGCCAGCGCCATGTAAATGCGAGGTGGAATTGTGCTGTTTAATACTAATATCTATTGCAGTGAGGTTCTACCGTTATTGATATTGCCTGGCCTCTTGACTTCAGACCGTCTGTGAACTTAATCAGGTCAATTTAACCGAATTGAATTGAGTACGCAGCTTCGTAGTATATACCTTTAAAGAGCTATCACATTTTGGAGTAAGAATATGTATGGAGAAGTATCTTTGCAAAACAGTGTAGTCAGTATTATTGACTTCATACTGACTCGGATAGAAAGAGACAATGAAATGTTAAAGGAATTTGGATAGCCTATTAGTTATCGCCCACATATAATTTGGACATTTTTAATACACATTGACACATTAAACAAAACAAAACTTCATTAAAATAATTTATGTATTTTTCTTTACTTTTTTTCTCTCGTGGTATACGACGTAAAAACCGTGAGAAAGTGATTTATCGCAAGTTTGTATGGGTTGGGTAAAAATGCCAAATACTGATAGTGACAAATACTAAATATTGTCATTGTCATACCTTAAAATGTTTCCAAGAGAGAGGTACATTGAATGCAGTATTAATTTTTATGTTATATTTCTCATTTATATGTCAACCTGAATACAATTCTACTATTTGGTCTTCCAGAGTGGTAGATTCTCTAAGTATCGCCCTCATGAAAGACCACCATTGAAAATAAGAAGCGTTGCTTGACATGGCTTTAGCCGTGTTTGGTGACCAGATCTGAATAACCAGGTGCTTCCCAACCTTTTTCTTCTCCCTATCCTTCACCTCCCTACTACCTTCAGCCTCACAACATACCCCCACGAGGGAGATGCCATAGACTCACTGGCTCCAGGCGGTTGGGAGCAGCTGGTACTCTTACAAAAATGTTTATTTATTTATTATTTTAACAAGATCTCATAAAAACAGTTGTTCACCAAAATACATTAAGAGATGAATGATATCAAAAATATTGTAGATACATGCATTGTGTAATAAAATAAATTAAACATTTACGTACATCTCACATATAGACAAGGTATTATATATCCAAAGAAGTCATATAAGTACAAACTGAAGTAGTGTGACGCACTATGTATGATATAATAACGCAAATAAGGTTAGCAATGAAAAAAAAAAAGAAATAAGAGAGGTTCATTCTTATACACATATTATGAGATAATCGTTGAATTGGTAAGTGTAAAAAGGTGTGTAAAAAAATATACATTCTATTTAAGATTATGTAGATCGTTATGTACCTTACGGTCACTCTTGTACGTATATCGAGAGATAATGACAGAACTCTATATATCTGCATCTAAATATATCTAAAGGTAGATGCAGCTTTGTCGAATGTGTACATATATACTTATTAAAATGTATTTGAGAGACTTCAAATACATTTCCTTGCGTTATTAACATTAAAGTGGAAATTTTACAACTATTTCTAAATTTATTGAAGATCTCAAAGTTGTATTTTGACTTTGAAACGCCGTGAAGATGTATTTTTTAAGATGGCTTAACTTTTCTGAACGTTTTTGTAAGACAATCGTCTCTACGCCTCTGTCTTGAAACTTTAATACCCAAAACACTTCAAACAAAGAAAACTTTCTGAAAAACATAACACAACCAAACTTTTCACTTCTGAAGGACACAACTAAAATAATATTTTGTCGTATTACTAATTTGCAAGATGACTTTAATAATATTCCTTATTATTAAAATTACTTTTTTTGTTTGATTGACTTTTTGTAAAAAAAAACAGATTGCCTACTAATACTACGGGCACATTCAAACAAAAAAAAAACTACATATATTTGATATCAAAACTTTACAACATTCTTCCTCCAGATATAAAACGTTTAAAAAAGTTGAACGAGTTTAAAGAATTTAAGTCTGGCTGAAAGAAGTCAGTGAGATAACCTTAAAAGCAGCGCTGAAAGCGACATAGAAAACGCACCAAATTAGATGACATGGAATTACATAACTCTAGTCCGCCTCAGCACAGGGCCCTTTAGTGAAGAGGACTAAGAAAAAACCAACAATAGTAACAAATAGTGTGAAAGATTAGATATGTTTAGATGCACTTATATAGAGTTCTGTCATTATCTTTCGATGTACGTACAAGAGTGACCGTTAGGTACACAACGATCTACATAATCTTAAATAAAATATAATTTGTTTTTAGACACCTTTCAACACTAGCGCCACTTCAACGATTATCTCATAATATGGTATGTGTAAAAGAATGAACCTCTCTTTCATCTTATCTTTTTTTATTTTTCATTGCTAACCTTATTTGCGATATTATATCATATATAGTGCGTCACAATACTTCAGTTTGTACTTATATGACTCCTTTGGATATAAAATACCTTGTCTATATGTGAGATGTACATAAATGATTAATTTCTTTTTTTTACACTACGCATGTATTTACAATATTTTTATATCATTCATCTCTTAATGTATTTGGTGAACAACTGTTTTTATGAGATCTTGTTAATAAATAAATTATAATAATAAATAATACACCTTTTTTATTTTAACTGTTATTCTGAAAACACCTTTATACTTACATCATATTTTGTGTTTGCATATACTTATTTATATAGACGCTTTATTTTTTATTTATTTATATTTATAAATTTATTAAGATAAAAACATGAAAAAATCAAATAATTTTTACTAACATATTGAAGTTTAATTACAAGCAAATGAAAGAGTTTCATAGTAGATAGTCGAATAGACATCATAAATTTTATTGTGATTTTATACTGATTGTATTGAAAAACCGAAGTTATTTGGATGAAAAGGTTTTCTGGTCTAGTTGGTGATTTATTAAATATGAATTGACTAATTGCAAGCTCAGAATTATATGCACTGATGATTTATTTGATTCGATGCGACATATCAGTCGACTAGAAAATTTAATCAACACAGTGGTTCTAAAGACGGCGGTTGAGTGGTGCATAGAATTAATTTTTATAAAAAAATATCGGATTTTATTGTTTGAAAAGTCGAGTTTCAGAAACCTGAAACGTCTCTGCCAGGCACATAGACATAAAATACAAGACACGTCATATTCACACAAATCGAACGATAAATGTGGCACGGTCTTGATTTAAGTTTCAAAGCTCATAACATGATTTAACTTTTATGAAAGAACCACAGCTAACCACCACAATATATCAATACTAAACAGAATGTGTGTGTACGGATGAGATATAATCTCTCTTCCCCGACGAACTTACTGAGCGACTAACCAAGTAGAGTACGACGTACGGAAACGGTTGTCTTCCACACACCTATGTATATCTGCATTTTCTGTCTCACATTTCAAAATAATAATCCTGGCTCTACACGAAACGTTGAATAAATGATGGCGTCATAATTATCTTTTTAAATTCAAGCACATTTTCACTGTGGCCTCCGTGTTCGAACATTGCATGGGAATGAAAAAAGTATTCAAAATTCTGCGAATGCCTATTGCCCTCATACTCGGCGCCATATTATGTAAATGTATGGCAGACGGTGATTGCGTGGTGGATAATGATGACAAGCCCGCTTCAAAAAACATTTTCAAGCCCCGAGGGGACCCCATTCACAGCCTGCGGGTACTTAATTCAACACCCCCATATTTACTTAGTTATGCACTTTATTGATTTCTAGCTGTCGATTACGTCAATTGGGAACCAGGTTGATTTCTCTTTTATGACGGTTTTAAATTTATGTAATACTTAATAATAATATTATAACTTAAACACTACTTAACTAACTAACTAACCATCACGCCGTTTCCTCGCAGGGGTAGGCAGAGATGACGGACCGTCATATAACACACTCTGTCTTGGCACACACTCCTTGCTTCATTCACATTCATACGTCGTGTCATACATACTCTTCTGTTATTCTGACTCTTCACGTGACCCGATTCAAGTATTTGATTCACTTGATCGTGCTATGTCTTCCTCGGGCGTCCCCAACTTCTTCTTTCGTTCACTTTCGTATCTTCTATTATTTTCACACTCCTTGCTTCATTCACATTTACACATCGTCTCAACCATACTCTTCTGTTATTCTGACTCTTTACGTGACCGGATTCTAGTATTTGATTTACTTGATCGTGCCATGTCGTTCTCGGGCGTCCTCGACTTCTTCTTCCATTCACTTTCGCATCATATATTCTTTTCACACTCCTGTCTTTGTTAATTCTTTCTACATGCCCAAACCATCTAAGCGTCCCTTTCTTGGTCCTATTCATTACGCTCACATCAGCCTTGCATTCTTTTCGGATATCCACATTTTTAAAACGGTCATACATGGTTTTACCGCACATACGTCTCAAGGATCTCATTTCCACAGCATTCAGTCTACTTTCATCCTTCCTCTGCCAGGTTCATGCCTTACTGCCATAGATCAGGGTTGGTATAAGCACTCCATTGTGGACTGCTAGCTTCGCTTCTTTGGACAATTTCTTATTTGCGCCAACAACAGTTTCAAACAAAGTGTTCTTTTATTTTTATTTTTATTCCTCTAATGTGTCTTATTTGACATTCAATTAATATAAAATAAAATATGATATATTTGCGGCACGTTCCAGATTGGTAGATACTCCATGTATCGCCCTGGTGAAAGACCACCATTCAGAATCGAAACATTGCTTGTAGTGGCTTTAACCGTGTTAATAAGATGAAGGACAGGATGTTAAATGGAAAGAAAAAGTCTGAAAAGAGTCTGTATTATTTTTTACCGCACAATGGCATCCCTAAATTATACTTTTTTTACATCAACTCCTCACAGAAAGTCTTTAGGGAAATTATTTCCCTTAGAGTCTCAGTCATTTTTTAGAATGCTGTGTGGAAAATGTTGAAGGAGGGAAGAAACACAGAGCTGTTGAACACAAGAATGAGTGGTAATGAGGATATGCTGTAAGGCCGAATAGAAAGAGATGGATAAGTGGAAGATTGGGACATATCTGGCTATTCAGACGTGGTCATAAAACACAACTTAAACTATTTCAATAACGTTTCGATTTATTTGTATTATTTTTTAATATGTGAATAACGCACAAGAATCCCAACTCCTCCCAACCGTCTGGATCTTGTGGGATTATGACAACCCCAATTGGGGCATGTTGTGAGGGTGAAGGTAGAATAGAGGTCCTGGAAGAGGAAGATCGAGAAGTGCCTGGCTATTTAGATGTGGTCACCAAACACGACTAAAGATATTTCAATCAATCGTCACCCTGCAGACTTCGGTTCAGAATAGTCTTGCAGAATTGCACTTGTACCAATCTATTTTTACTTTTTTCAATATTCATTTGCAAGCTGCAATAATTCGTTTGATATTTCTAGTACCTCGTGCAGTAATTGCTCACAGCATAAAACTTCCCGCATTGAAAAGGTCGAACTGAATGCATCGAGAGAGTGTGGAAAATTTTGAAAATTTAGTCAAAGCCGAAAGTACGAACTAGGCCGGTCAATTAAAGAACTTCAAACCGAGGCTGCAGTGGGTACGTACCGTTGACTGGGAGGTTCTTTAGAAACTCATATTGAATGGTCTCGCGGTTTTTGAAATTCGAAATCGTCAAAATTATTCGATAAATTCAGTTTTCGAATAATTACGCCAATCGAAGTGCGCTAATTCAGTAGCACCCCGGTTGACACAGTTTTTGAGAATGAATCCTGGAGGAAGTAAAACTATCCTTTCTGATATTATTATTACTAATTATCAAATAAATACAAAAAATAACAGTTTTCACCGCACAAGAGTCCCAACTGCTTTCAACCGTCTAGAGCCAGTAAGACCGTGGCATCCCCAATTTGAGTATGTTGTATCACCCCTATTTTGAAGGTGGAGTATTAGTTCGAAAACGCCATGAACTTCTCGGCGCTGCAGCTCAGAGCAGTATTGGCGTTAACCGAGAAACAATCAAGTATTTTTGTTTAGGAATTACCTTTATCGCACTTGTGTCGTTGGTCCCGATAGCGAGTACTTTGAGTTTTCGTGCGTAGAGCTGCGCTGTAGTATTTGTTAGCGGGCTGCTTCTGTGTGAGTGCAGGGCCGGCTCCAGTGTGTCGGCTTCGATAGCGGTGTGCGGGCGGGGCGGGCGGGGCGGTCGGGGGCCAGGGCCGGCTCTAGCAGAATTGGCTCAGGAGTGTGTGCTGTCATATGTTTGATGTATCGTGACTTAAAAGGAATTATGCACAATGAGGATGCATAGCCTTACAGAGAACTAGCAAAATTTCCAGTTTCTGTAAGAGCGATGTGAACTTCTTTCAGGGCTTGAGGTACGATTTGAATATTTCTTACTGTACACAGTTTGACAGTTTGGTTAGCAATAGGGTGAATATTGCGCAAATGACGATTCATTTTAAAGACATTGCCCCCCTTTTATGGATATAACTTTAGAACAAAAGTTTCATTTGGCCTGGTAAACCCCAACTTCCTTAAAATAAGCCCATATTTCACTTTTTTTTGTCGTTGAACGGCCAGCCATAATTTTAGGTAGAGATTGAAAGGTATGTATTGTAAACTGAGACATTAAAAAAGTACAACAGAATAATTCGTAAAAAAAATAATTCAAAATCGCCAAAAAACACTCGGAAAAACTAGTGTCAAATAGACAAAACAAGGAAAGAAATCAAAAGCAACTGTCACGAGTACGTGCGAGGGAACGGGGAACTAAAAATGTACTTCATTCATACTACGAACTACAATCGAAATAAATAAGTAAAAGAACAATTGAACTGTGGATGATGCGATACTTCAATAGTTCGAACAAACGAAAAACTAACATTGAAGTTCGAAGTAGATGCCATAGATCGTGCAAGCGGAACTACCAACTTAACCAACTTCAATTGAAGTATTTGTTCAAAGAAAAATGAATGAAGTTGGGACTGCCGCAAAAAGAAGCAGTTCCTTGAAGTAGTTCCTACGGAACGGTTACAACGCTAGTGTGTGGTCATAGGTGTAGTTGTGGGTACCTGGGTTGACGTTAGTTGTGCTCTGCGGACTTTGGAACTGCTTTAGACTTACTTTGGACAGCTCCGTCGCAGTCTCCCGTAGTATTATTAAACTCGCGAAGTTTGTCCGCAAGTGACACTGGCATTTCGTTTTGTTCAGACAATTCTTTACGCAATTCGTCAATGATGTTTGACTGCGCTTCGTTCCTCCTTTGAAGTGAAGCTACACTTGTTGAAATTTCGTTAATGAACGCGACAGTATATATATAGTATATAGCTCGATAAAAATGCGTGTGTTTCGGGCGATGATGCGATTCGATTGTGAATTATCATGAAACATCAAAGTCGACAACTTTGAGTACAATAACGAAAAACGTAAAAACGACCCGTTCTCAAGTAACTAATGTTACTTGAGAACTATAAAAGAGTGTATTATGCAATTGTTCAATCTATGTTACAATTTGACATAATTGGCTGAGGAGGGACATATGAAAACGTTTTAAACCCACTTAAAATAATTCAAAGATTGATAATTAAGGTAATCTTAAAAAAAACCATCAACATTTTCTACTGAAACCCTTTTTACAATATTCAATGTACCTACAATAGATAACACAAATATTCAATTGTACAAATTTATAAAGAAAAACAGCTAAAAAATTACAACTTAATATGTCTGCTAGATATCAGAATAACATAAAAATCCCAAAATTTAACACTAAGCATTCCCAAAATACCTAACTCTATCTAGGAATAACTTACTTTAACAATCTTCCTGTAAAACATAAAACTATGGATAATATTCATGAATTTCAGCTTAAATTGAAAAATTACATCAAACAACTTTAAGAGTCTTTAATAATTGTTTTTGTTATTTTAATTTTTCAACTTGTTTTTTTTTTCTTCTTATTCCACAAAATTCATTATGTACTAATATTTGTTGCCATAACTAATTTTACAAAAATAATTTTACTTCTATTTTTCTCTGCTGTATTAACTAAACATTAAAATTATATTATAAATTCCCTCACCAAACACAAGAACAAGGTTCTTTATGGTGAGGAACAGCTTATATGCTTATTTTGAAATACACTGCGAAAATTGAAACAATTACCTTAAATATTATTAAAAAAAAACCCATATTAATTTATTTTTTTAAATAAAAAAATCATAATTAACAATAATACAAAAAAACAATACTTAAAAAAAAAAATAGTAAATTCATAAAAATTATAAAAAATAATTAAATTATATTAAAATTAAACATAATAATAAAAATAACTAGACAAAAAAATTAACCCTACACCAATTTAAGCTATGCGTTTGGCATATCACAAAGGTATCAAATACTCTAATTCTTCAGAGCACCTTCAATTGAAATACTGGTAAATAAAACGACTCATAAAAAAACATTAAACGTTCAAACACAACGCTGGGATAATATATTTTAAGTGTGTACAGAAAACATAACCAAAAATTAACCTTCTTGTTTTTACCTGTAAGCTACGGAGTTCGTAGCAATTCAGATACGCAACTTTCGAGCAGAATGTGGATTCAAACACTAACCACGACTTCCTGCAAACTTCTAAGAACCAGGTATGTATTGTTACAACTACTCACTGTAAATGTCTACATTAAACGTGCCGTGTTTCAGGTCATAACTTCTCGTGCTTACCTGCTTTAAATGATAACTGAAAGCGTACACTTCATCACAAACAAGCCGCGCTACTTGCAAACTTTGCATTCAGAGTTAATAATTTTTAAATTCAGTCGTTAATTGGAGAAAAGTGTTTTTACATGGAACTCTTCCATTGACCTATAAAGATTTTTGGATTACAAATTACTCACGGTAATTCATTGACTACCTTCGTGGAAGAGCGATAAACTCTTTGGCTCCGGATCCTGAGGTCGATGTTTAAAATCCCAGCTTGCGTAAGAAAGTTTAAAAAGTTTTCATGAATGGCAAAAATGTAATATTTTCGTAGAAAGCAATCACTTTGTGGTTTGGCATATTTAAAGAAATGAAAAATAACTTTGTATAAAACCACGAATATTATTTTATTTTTTATGACCTACCGGTTTTGCTTAGTCTTAGCATCATCAGGGTGCAAAATTAAATTAAACAAAAAATACATAGGGTGCGATTATATATACGTACATACAGAGGGAGAACAAAATGTAAAATAACAGAACAATGAGAAAACAATAGAATAACATTTAAATTATAACAAAGTTCTCTGTTCCTTACTTTCATACTACTCTCAGTATCACCCTGGTGTAAAACTTATTCTTTCTGAGCCTCCTGGCGTCCAACTTTAAGCCCTTCTTTAAGGCCTTCTTAAAATTTCTCCAGTTTTGTCGAAAGCTTAGAGAAACAATGTATGGAGAGAGAGTTCATTATTTTTACCCAACCTATGCGAACTTCTCCGGGTTTTTACGTCATACACCATGAGAGAGAAAGAGACAACAAAATACACACACCACTTTTATGTAGTGTAAGGATGATCTTGGTTTCCCGCGTCTCCGGGGACTCCGCCCACATGTTTTCATATGCGACTAAACTTGACACAACTAAACAATTTTTTAGGTTATTTGCTATATTTTCGTTGATAACAATACTGTGAAAAAGTGGTTAGCATATTTATTTATTTAATTAATTATATACGCCCTCATGGGCTTTTACATAACAAAAGATATAAAATAGCAGTGACATAAAAAATAACAATGATTAACACCCAAAAACATGATGAAATTGATGGAAATATTATCATGCAAATTAACAGTAGTATTTTTGAAAGAGGTATGCTATTATAGCCTTCCTGTAACTAGATTCAGTGCAGTTGAATATATCTACTATTTCAGCGATAGAATTACTCGCTGCATGCAATCTAGGTACAAGCGAGTATTTAAATGATTCAGTCCTGATATTATTGTTAATAAAAGTCAAGTCGGAAACAAGCCTCCTGTCTAAAAGTGTTAGTAATTTTAATTCTTTCATTAAATAATTATAATTTATGGTTTCAATAGGTAGACTGAGTTTGTAGTTAATGTATCTTAGAAATTTATGCTGCAATTTTTCAATGGGATGGTTATACGAATAAACAAAAACATTATGTCGACATGTACTATGAATGGATGTATAAATACCCAAGCCCTAGTCATAGCCACGCCCAGGTCTGCCGAGTCAGGTAAAAATCATCAAAAACTGACCACACTGCCTTGGATAGGTACCACTTTATGTACTCGAAGGTCGAAGACTATGAAACAGGTGAAAGACCATTATGCAGAATTGAAACGTGCGTGAAATGGCTTTAGACGTGTTCGGTGATCAGGTCTGATCTTCCTCTTTCAAATCTTCTTCACTACCTTCAGCCTTGCAACTTGTTCCAATTGCGGATGTCAACTTTTTTAGTGAATCGCATAAAAAATATTTTTAAAAAACAGCTGTTCGCCTTTTCGCACCGCCGACCATCCTACTATAACGTAACAAAAGCAGTAACTACATATGCCAAACGGTGCCAAATTCACAGAAAATTATTCTACGTTCACTAGACTACACAAAATATGTATGCATGTATGCTGTGAGCTGTGTGCGCGTTCAAGCGGCTCGTTTGTGTTAGTGTCTAGGCAGTGCTTTTACAGAACAAATGCAATAAAAATCAGTGACATCCATTAGTACCTAACTTTACTATCAATTAATACGCTGTTTTTTCTTACTGCCTACCCAGATCAAATTCTGTACCCTCCACAGCCCGTGGGTGCATAATAAATAGAAAATTGACAAAATAATACATCGACACGGTCATATACACATCTCCTGGCTTGAAAAGCACGAACCGCAACTGTTAAGCGTGTGAATAATCAGTTTGGCAATAGCTGTATAGCTTAGGGGAAGTTAAGCCCATTCGGTTTAGCCGCCATGTCAGGGGATGAAAAATCACTCTTGTGTAGTTTAGAAACCCACCGCCGGGGTAAACAGTCTCAGTAAACAACTTCTAAGTAGCGGGTAAACATACGGCCGACACATATACGTTATGGGCGTATCTGTGTGTCTGAAGAAAGCTCGACGCAATCTTACTTCGGGTGACATTGAACAAATGGTATTATTATTTAATTTTTTGGTTAACAGATATTCAATTTCCTTGCCTTTCTAGGGCCTAAGAGACAAAGATTCTTAGGAATATTGACTACACGACATCTTTGGTTAAGTGGTTCAGACGCTCGACCACTAATCTAGAGGTCACGGGTTCAAATTCTTGCGAGTGCAAATAAATTGTGTTTGATTAATATGTGCTTTTTAACACGTAATTCAAATAAAACAATATGTAGCATATTTGCTGCCCGTTCCAGAGTGATAGATATTCTAAGTATTGCCCTGATAAAAGTCTACCATTCAGAATCGAAACGCTGCTTGAAATGGCTTTAGCCGTGTTTGGTGACCAGATCGGAATAGCCGGGTACTTTTCAACCTTACTTTTCCCTCCCTACTATCCTGGCCGCACAAAACACCTCAGTTGGAGATGACAAAGTTCCTTAGGCTCTAGACTGTTGGGACTCTTGTGCGGTTTTAGCTATAAAAAATAAAATAACAAAACGCTTGTTTTCTCTCAAATCATATTCATCGCATTAATATTGGATGCTATTCAAAGCCCATAAACCTACAACCTTTTCAACAATTGGCTGATGTGTATTAATGAGAAAAAAAAAAACAATGTTTAGTTATAAATAAAGAAATGATGATAAATAAACGATAATACGGAAAATACTGGAAAGGGAGGCCTTCCGTGTAATCGTATCGCCTATCCCAACACATAGATATCAAGATTGGTACCAACTCGTATCAAGTATAAGACGAGAGGCGCGGATTTTATTCCGCGCCTTTGGACTGGTAAGTTACGAGGCAAATTGCCGTCCATTAATAGTTTGGTTTCTCCATTTTATATCATATATAAAGCACTGTGATTAGGTACTATCAGCGCCTTTGCGATTTGCCGCCTGGAGCGGACTGCTCCACTTGCGCCTGCACAGGACCGGCCCTGGCAAATGGGGGGATTTTTTATTTATTCTACCGGTATCTTGATGTAAGATATCCATCGAAATATTGGTAGCAAACACATCAGAAACATTGTCACTATTAATCTCTTCGGTGCCCATTCACAGTGGTAAACATGCCAAACGCGTCTCTGACTTTTGATCGCGGTTGATACCAGTGGCGGCTCGTGACTTTTTAGTGTGCTAGAGTTCTGAGATTGGAAAATGCGACAAAAACGATTTTTATGTTTTACGAATTTCATATTTTTGTATGAAGATATTTCAGCAAGCCGCGCAGTGCACAATCAAAACTGAAAAACTTCATAAAAAAACATTTTCAACTATAACAACGTCAATAACGTCGTATTTATCACTCTAGAACACTAAAAATTGACGAACCGCCACTGATTGACACGAGTATTTGTCGCCCAAGAACAAGCTATTTTACGTCTCATCACGAGCTCATCAGTTCAGACTTAGAATTCAAGCTTCTATCTTTCTCCCGCCTAAAAAACAAAGAATATGTTAATATGTTTAAATAGCAGATATACTCTTTCATAGACGCACTATCATTGAAGCCCCTAGACTCAAAGTTGTAGAAGAAACCGAAAGCAATGGTCTCTTCAAGACCTAGTTTCACTCCTTCCTCTTCTTGAATCTGCTTTCCGCACAGCATCGCCGAAGTTGACCTTCCCTCCTAAAACAAATATCTTTTCGAGTACCAGATACACTCTTCCATGAGCCTATTTACTCGACAAAGCCCCAAGGGAAACCTTTGAATCCACAATCTCCCGACTCAAAGTTTTTGAGGAACCTACAGCAATGGTATCTTCAAGAATCAGGCTTACTCCTACCTCTTATTTTGAATCTCCCCTCCGCACAGCATCAGTTAACCTTCCTCCAAAAAACGAATATCTTTTTAATTACCAGATACACTCTTCCATGAGTCCATTTACTCGACAAAGACCCTAAGTGAAACCTTCGAGTCTACAATCTCCCGACTCAACGTTTCAGGAGGAACCTACAGCAATGGTATATCCGAGACCCAGCCTTACTTCTTTCTTTTCTTGAATCTAGCATCACACACAGTATCACCGAAGATGACCGTTTCACTATGGAAAGTGATTTAAAAAATACGATAAAAAAATCATATTTGATAAATCCATGTGACACAGGAAACTCTTAAATTTGAATGGATGTCGTTCCCGCTTGCTCCATTCATTCTCGCCATTTAATTTTCAGTTGTCGTTTAAGATGGCCTCCGTTATTAATATTTGAAAAATTTCCATCATCCAAAATAAGTGGAAAATGCCCCATTGATAGAAAGGAAAATATTTAAAAAGGCGATTTCTAGCCAACGGACGCAAGATTCAATCAAGTGTAAAATTTCAATAAGCGAATTTCCATACTTCACTGCTGGCGAATTATTATTTTGCAACCATTGAAATAATAAAATTAGGCACACCTCGAACAATACTAGAACAGAGGTTTCTTTTAATTATTAGGTGTTTACAGTATATGAAACATACGAAAATTGCTGTGCCGAACTAACACTTGTTTGTTGGTTATTTAAACAAATATTATTTTATAAAGTTATAATATTTAAGGTAACGCTTTGTAGAAATTCAGCCATTTGGATTTTAATACCATGTAACTGTATGGATCTTTTGTCGATTTGCAAAAGGCGTATGATCGAGTTGATAGGGACAAATTGTGGAAGGTATTATCCATGTATGGAGTTAACACAAATCTTATACAGGCAATCGCGTCCTTGTACGAGGGAAGCGTTGCATGTGTTAGAGTGAACGGTGATTTTACGAAGTGGTTTAACATCACAAAAGGTGTAAAACAAGGCTGCGTAATGTCACCGTGGTTGTTCAATTTGTACATGGATAATTGTATGCAAGAATTGAAAGGTGTGGGCTTGGGCGCGAAATGAACAATGTGAAAGTATGTTGCCTATTGTATGCGGATGATGCGGTGCTGATTGCTGACAGTATGGAAGATCTACAGTTTCTCGTGTCTAGATGAACCAAGTATGTATGCAAAATGAGTTGATGATGAAATGGGCAAGTCCAAAGTGATGGTGTTTGAAAGAGAGAGTACGAGAACAGCGTGCAATATAGTTGTGAATGATGAATACTTGGAGCAAGTGGATGAGTTCGTATATTTAGGAAGTATGTTTACAAGAGACGGAAAGGCTGATAAGGATATTGAAAGAAGGGTGAATGCAGGAAACTCCATTAATGGAGGACTGAACGCTGTTGGGGGCAAATAAGAAATTGTCCAAAGAAGCGAAGCTAGCAGTCCACAATGGAGTGCTTATACCAACCCTGATGTATGGCAGTGAGGCATGGAACTGGCAGAGGAAGGATGAAAGTAGACTGAATGCTGTGGAAATGAGATCTTTGAGACGGATGTGCGGTAAAACCATGTATGACCGTATTACAAATGTGGATATCCGGAAAGAATGCAAGGCTGATGTGAGCGTAATGGATAGGATTAAGAAAGGGACGCTTAGATGGTTTGGGCATGTAGAGCGAATAAACGAAGAAAGGAGTGTGAAAAGAATATATGATGCGAAAGTGAATGGAAGAAGAAGTCGAGGACGCCCGAGAAAGACATGGCACGATCAAGTAAATCAAATACTTGAATCGGGTCGTGTGAAGAGTCAGAATAACAGAAGAGTATGTATGAGACGATGTATGAATGTAAAGTGTGTGCCAAGACAGAGTTGTATGGCGGTCTGTCCTCTCTGCCTACCCTTGCGGGGAAACGGCGTGATGGTTAGTTAGTTAGTTAGTTTTAGTTTGTAACTGTATAAGAGCTGTATGGAATTGCATGGAGGTTAGGGAAAGAAAGAGGCGATTATTCATATGATGAAATTGAAAAAACATTCAAAATTTCTTTATTAAAAAGGCGTAGGAAAGACTTTGTTTTAATTTGCATTTTCAAAATTATTAATTGTGTCATTGACTCACCTTCTTTGTAGCAACTCGTCCAGTTCAATATTCCTTACCGTAGACTCAGAAACAATGAATTGTTGTTCCTCAATCATCACTCTACTAATTGTGGGTATCATTCTCCACTGTCCGGAATTTCAAGACTTGTTAAATCAAGCCATAATCTTGAAATTTTTGGTACCAGTCTAAATGATTTTTGTCATTCTTTTCGACTCTACCAAAACTTTGACTTGACCTTGGCTTTGATTTGAATGTTCTTTCTTGTGTATATTTTGTCAGATTTCGGTCATTGCTTCATTTAATATTATGTATGTGCTGTTCTTTCTCTGTTGCTCCCATTTCGTGTTTTGTATATATTTTTTGTATCTCTAGTTAATAAATAAATATCCGATCTAGCTCGTTTATCGTCAGTGCTTGCATCAAATACTTTTCTAAGTACGGCGAATCGGTTCGCTACCCCGCAGTTGCGCCACACGCCACCTCCCCCTCCCCTTCTCCCCTCCGATGCGATGCATTTCATGTTAGAGAAAAGTTGAACTAAAACGGGAATATGTAAAATTCAAAAATCAAAATTCTCATTTCGAATTCTCTCATAGTGAAAATATTGGTTTTGCGGATCTGAAATCCATACCGAATCGGTGCAAAAGCTCACTCACATAATAATGTAATAAAATAGATTCGCCTGATAAAAGCTGCGTGAATTTAAAAGGCTTTTAGTTTATTTTTTTAACATTGCAATTTGCTTTCGTTTTTTGCCGGAGTATTGGTCATCGATTCCAAATGAAATAGTTTTTTTTTAAATCTACGGTTGAATATTATTTTTAAATGTTCGTAAAAAGCTGTTAACACTGCCGTTACGAAGGACGGTTCTGATGTCACTTCAAACGAAAGTTGTATGCCACATCTAAGATAAAGATTACTGTAATATTAATAATATACTTCTCTCTAAGTATTACCAAAAACAAATTGCCTGAAATTATATCATGTAAACTCTTTAAAATGCAAGATCAAATAGATTATGACATTAAAACGTTTTAATAAGCAAGATTAAACGGTGTAACTACGTCACCCTCCTTCGGATTCGGTATTAACTTTCAGGTACGGGGAAGTTCGACTCTCCACACTGGCGATTAAATTAATATAAAAGTTTTCTAAACCTAATTGGAAAATTCAATGGAAGATTTTCGCTATTTGGACGACCTGCGTAGTCGAGTGGTAAGACGCTCGACTACGAATCCAGAGATCGCGGTTTCAAACCCGGCGTGCGAAAATAAATTTTATTTAAATAATATGTATCGTAACACATTTAATTCATAAAAAATAATGTAAAGTATATTTGCGGCACGTTCCAGAGTGGTAGATACTCCAAGTATAGCCCTGGTGAAAGACCACCATTCAGAATCGAAACGTTGCTAGATCTGAATAGCCAGGTACTTCTGAACATCTGATCTGAAAAGCAGGTAGGTACTTGCCAACCTTCCCTTTCCCCACCTTCTTCTCCTCTCACTACCTTCAACCTCACGACATACCCCAATTAGGGATGTCTCACTGGCTCTAGACGGTTGGGAGCAGTTGGGACTCTTGTGCGGAATTTACTATTAAAAAAAATATATATAAAAAGATATGAATTGCCATGAAACGAGTATGCAGCTCTGCAGCCTTAACTTTTCCGTTCCTGGAAGTAAAAATAAAAAACCAACACAATTCTCATGTGACCTGAGATTAATTTTATCATTCAAATTCTTTTTTAAATTATATTTTTACTGAATATTCTACAATAATGTATTAAGTAAATATTTCTCATAAGGGGTGTAGAAGCGCCCTTGGCCGAATCAATGGTATTCCCCCATACGAAAAGGTGCTAACCTGAAAATGATGTTCCTACATTATTATCAAGAACTGGAAAAGGTTCGATTCTGATAAACCGGATATGCCTCAATCGGAAGTACCATAAAATATCCATAAACTCTGACAGAGGGCAGAAATCATTTTTATTGCGTTCCTTCCAAAATTAAACCCAGGAATAAGTCACAAATCATTCACTTCAAGGGATTCATTCATCTTTTTCTTCCCATTCTTCCACTTCTAGGCGCGTTGAACGATCATTTAGGTTCTAAAGCGGTAATAAACGAGAATCGAACCCGATCAACTGCATGGAAGACCACTTTGCTGACCATTAAGCCACCAACTATTGTGAGAGCGGCGGAATAAATTCATTATAATTATGTCCCTAAAATAAGATTTATGTATTTTTGAATTTAGAATGTTACGTGCTCACATCACAACCGAATTTTTATTGTGTTATTATGGAATGGGGTCATACCTTAGAGTATATAGAGTGGTATCAATCCAAGGCAGTGTAGTCAGTTTTTTATGATTTTTTCCTAACTCGGCGGACCTGGGTGTGGCTAAGACCAAGGCTAGAATATTTATAGATCCATTCATATCACATATCGACGTAATGTTCTTGTTTATTCGTACAATCCCCTTTTCACAGTATTGATATCAACAAAAATATAGTATCTAACCTAAAAAACAGTTTAGTTGCGTCAGTTTAGTGGCATAATAAAAAATGTGGGCAGAGTCCCGCGGTGATCCAGGAGCCCAAGATCATTGTGACAGCACGTAGAAGCGGTGTATTATATTTGTTGTTTCTTTCTCTCTCGTGGTGTACGACGAAAAAACCCGAAGAATGTGATTTATCGCAATTTTGTATCGTTTGGGTAAAAATAATTAGCTCTCTCTCCATACATTGTTTCTCCAAGGGTCATACCTTAAGTTCGATCTGTCTTTTTTAAATGTCAAATTAGTGGTTGTCATTAATCTGCAAATATATTTGTGAATAAAGTATTATTTTTGAGTAAAACTTAGTATTTTAAAAATAAAAACGTTTAAATAATGTTATTTGCTGTCGAATTTAAATTTAAAATTATTGACTGTGAATTTGTACAAAGGGTTAAGTTTATTGAATTTTAAATATAACTTACAACACGTGTAATATACACTATGAATAATTAATAACTCTTCATATTTTAATATATATGTATGTGGCGAATGAATATTCTTTAGTTTTCTATTGTCTCTTAAATCATTATTTTATACTAGTTGTTACCAGAGGTGGCTTGTTACTTTTTAGTATGCTAGAGTGCTAAAATTGAAAAATACGACCTTATTTTTTTTTTGTAAGAAGTTTTTCAGGTTTTTCCAGTTTTGGTGGTGCACTGCACGGTTTTCTGAAAAATCTTTATACAAAAAATTAAAAATTTTAAAATAAATAAATACTGTTTTCAGCTACAATAATGACGTTTTTTTTCAGTATTAGCGCTTTAGAACACTAAAAAGTCACGAACCGCCACTGGTTGTTACCCGTGAAAAGCCATTAGATGTAACTTGACTTACCGAAACTTACTCAAATTCACCCATTTCGAATATGGAATAAAAATATACCCTATAGATAGACACTTTATTAGTCAGGTAGGGATTGGAAAAGATTATTTTTAAAATATGATAATTTCAATTGACATCCGTTCCGAAATATAAAAGTTCACACTCAAACTTGCGTACGTACTCACAAAGGAAATGATTCTTAGTCAATAATAGTACGAGGCCTGTTCAAAAGAAAAGGTGATTTTTAAATTTTCGCGGGCTGTGTACATTCGATTATCGATTTTTTTTGTTGTTATGTTGGTACACATATGTTTATCATATGTCAGCATTATCAGCCATTTTGGATTAGTGGTTTGTTTTTGACAACTGGAAAGGTTAGTCACGTTGTTGTGTGTTCTTCGATTTTTTACTTTTAAAAAAAATGGATCAAAGAATATGTATTAAATTTTGCGTTAAAAATGGAATAATGTTTTCCAACGCACTTTAAATGTTGACTGTGGCATTCGGCGAGTATACTTTGTCTCAAAAAAGTGTTTGTAAGTGGTACAAGCGCTTTACAGAAGGCCGAGAAAATGTTAATGACGATGAGCGTCCTGGAGTTGTGGAAAAACAAACCATGGATTTTATTCTTTGATCCATTTTTTTCAAAAAGTAAAAATCGAAGAACACACAAAAACGTGACTAACCTTTCCAGTTGTCAAAAACAAACCACTAATCCAAAATGGCTGATAATGCTGACATATGATAAACATATGTGTACCAACACGACAACAACAAAAAATCGATAATCGAATGTACACAGCCCGCGAAAATTAAAAATGTACCTTTTCTTTTGAACAGGCTATACTCATAATAACAGAGAGATAAGACAATATAAATAATAAGAACAATTAGAAAAGAAAATAATAAATATAAAATTTTTGGTGGTTTACAAAGTTAATATTTCATTTTCATTAATAGTAATAATAATAAATGGATAATTTATATAGCGCCATTTTCGTGGGAAAATCACCTCGAGGGCGCTTTAAATATGTCAAACCACAAAGCGATTGCTTTCTACGAACATATTTCAAAAGTTACTTTTTTTAATTGGTGATGTATGTGACGGCCTCCATGGTCTAGTGGTAAGACACTCGACGACGAATTGAAAAGTCGCGGATTCAAACCCGACGTGCGTTAATAACTTTTATGTGATCAATATGTGTAATAATACGTTAAATTCATATGAAATAATTTTAAAGCTTACTTGCGGCACGTTCCAGAGTGGTAGATACTCTAAGTATCGCCCTGGTGAAAGACCACCATTCAGAAACGGCTTTGGTCGTGTTTGATTACCAAATCTGAATGGCCAGGTATTTCCCAACCTTCCCCTTCTCATCTCCTTCTCCTACCCACTAACTTCAACCTCACAATATACACCCATTTGGGGATGCCATAGTCTCACTGGCTCTAGACGATTGGGAGCAGTTGGGACTCTTGTGCGGTATTCACTATAAAAAAAGTTAAAATAAAAGTGTGTGTTCATTCCCTCACATTTTCAGTTATACCAAATTAGTATGGACACAAAACGTTAACAAAACTAATTTATTTATGTAACTCGTTGGTAACATAAAATTACCGTTTTATTTGTAATTCACCCCCGGATTTTCTCCCTCACAGAACACAGTGAGGTGACTTTTTGGCCCAATAAATAACCGAGGACATACGACCCTTGTTAGCTCAAATCCGTTGTTAGGTTTTGTTTAAGTCACTAATTCTCGGCGTAATAAGGGTTGCTTTTGTACAAAACTCCCCCCAAGATTGTTGGCCTTTTCCTCCGGCGGATATAGCCTTTCTTCAAGTTTTAATTGCATCATTTTCGTTGTAATAAAGCTGTAGAGGAAGCGGAATAAAAATACAATTTATATTCGGAATGTATTTTAATATTTGGTTTTCGTAAGCTTCAGTTTATATTCACTAATGCGTACCGCCGTAAGGCAGAAAATCCGTTTGATTTGAGATGATTTTTAAAGCACCACAAGCTCTTGACCGGTGCGTTCTGGTATAATGAAGCTGTTTTCATGGTCGAGTGGTAAGACGCTCGACTACGAATCAAAAGGTCGCGAGTTAAAGCCCGGCGTGCACAAATAACTCTTATTGAATAAATGTGTGTCATAACACATTTAATTCATATAAAATAATATAAAGTACATTTGCAGCACGTTTCAGAGTGGTAGATACTCCAAGTATCGCCCTGGTAAAAGACCACCATTCAGAATCGAAACATTGCTTGAATTGGTTTTAGCCGTGTTTGGTGACCAGATCTGAATAGCAAGGTACTTTCAAACCTTCCTCTTTCCCATATATTCCTCACTACCTTCAGCCTCACAACATCCCCCTATTGGGGATGCCATTGTCTTACTGGCTCTAGACGGTTGGGAGCAATTGAGACTCTTGTGCGGTATTCAAGTAAAAAAATAAAAATAAATTGTCATACACACAATGGTAAAGAAAAATACAAAATAAAAAAAATACATAAATTCATAAGAAAAAAATTAAAATAACACATGTAAAAATTATTAATAATACTCCAAGTGGTTTATCTGTGTATTGTGTATGGGTAGTTAGAAAAATATCTAAGGTTTCCAGTAAACAAAATTCTTGAACTGTAATTTTTTTGATTCTATGAAATACATCACGTAAATAATTTCATTAATACATGTTTTAAATATGTTTTTTTTTTTAATAATAGGCTGGTAGGTAGCGCGAGAAAAGTCACTGGGCGCCACTGGTATACGTGCCTATCTCCGGTTACTGTGTACGCGTACATGGTGTTCGGTGTACGGTGTGCGATATGTGTCGATGATGTTGAAAGCAAGGAGCTGATATTTCAAGCAGTTGTCAAAAGAACGCGAAAAGACAAAGAGCCTCTAATCCTTCAGAATCTACTACAACTGGGGTGAATTGAAACAGGTTTTAACATTTATTTTGAATTTTTATTTTTAGGTGTAAATATTTATTTATTTAACAGAGATCTAAAAAAACAGTTGTTCACCAAATAAATTAGGAGATGGGTGATATAAAAATATTGTAGATACATACATAGTGTAATATTGAATTGTGTATCCCTAAATGTAACTAAGGTCGATGCAGCTTCATAGAGTAAATAGATTGCCTTATTTCTGGGTGTGTTTTGATTTGAAGGTTTTCGTACGATAATAGCTATTTGGGATAAAAAGGTTAATCTCCCTCAGTATGTAACGTCTTCAGATGGCAAACTTGTAAAAATATTTACCCAAAAACATATTTTGACGAGCCGGTTTCAAGCGTTCTAGAAGAAAATAACATTGCGACCAAATCTTCAGACTAGATGATAACAAGTGTTTGTTAACCTACGGCGAAAACAAAATGATAAATCAATTTCCAAAATTTAGTAAGATGGGGTTAGTAAACAATTTTTGATTAGATAAAACTTTAATTTATATTCATCAGTATTGTTGCATGATTTTAATAGTTACAGGGTAAAAGTTACTTTTAATTTATTGTTATTACTATTTTAATCTATCTGAATATTTATTAAATTTTATTTAATATTTAACACAATTACAGATTTTTAAATATGAATTGTGTGTTTATATAATGAAAGGTTTGAAATTAATGAACAAACTTTTTTTTTTAAACAATTTTGTCCAGATGTACAATATAATTTTCTAATTATTGGGTGACCAGATAATTTGAGGTGTTAAATATTCATTAAGGCTGTTAAGTAGATTACTTCTATTATTATAAAGGTATGAAAAAATAAAAGGAAACTCCATTAATAAAAAGTGGAATATAGTTACAAATTTGTTTTTTTAAATCAAGAAAATGTATACACACCCACACATATAGATAAGTTATATTCGAAGGAGTTATATGAGTACAAAATGAAGTAGTGTGACGTATTTTATATGATGCAGTAACGCAAATAATGTGAGCAATGAAAAAAATAATATAATAAGATATAAGAGAGGTTCACTCTTGTACACATGTTATGAGATAGTCGTTGAATTGTGTATGTATCCCTAAATGTATCTAAGGTCGATGCAGCTTCATAGAGTAAATAGATTGCCTTATTTCTGGGTGTGTTTTGATTAGAGGGTTTTCGACTCTGTACGATAATAGCTATTTGGGACCAAAAGGTTAATCTCCCTCAGTATGCATGGGTAACGTAAACCTTCGGATAGCAAACTTGTAAAAATGTTTACCCAAAAACATATTTTGACGGGCTTCCAGGGTGTGAAAGTCAAGCGTTCTAAAAGAAAATAACATTGCGACCAAATCTAAGCTAAGCCTTGTAGTAGATGATAACAACCTCTTTTCTTAGTGAAACAGCAAAATATGGAAAAAAAAATAAAATGATAAATCAAATATCCAAAATTTTGTAAGATGGAGTTATCTAAATCAAGTTTTTTATTTGGATAAAGTGTGAGAGATTTATATACCTTTCCATATTTACAGTCGTATTTTAAGGTAAGGTAAAAGCTAACCAAGATATTAATAATCTTTGTAAGTATAAATTATGTGAATACACAATGTCAAGATTTTTTTCACGTGGTAAGTCTGACGTGTTTAATATTACAACAAAAACAATTTAAAATAGAACTAATAAATCTCCGAGATATGGATTAGGTGACCAGATAATTTGAGGTGTTATATATATATGTATTAAATTAGAATTAACTTTAAAGCTTTGATGCTTATTATCTTTATATTAATAATTGAAATGATATCAACAATCTTCAACGTAAATATGAAACAGAAAAAATATGCCATACAAAGATGGCAGCCAAATCGGAAGAAAAAAAATTTAATAACGATTGAAAATGCCAGTTTCTTATAAGGTCTCGGTGGCAGAATTGGCAGAAGCGTTACTCTCGGATAGTGTAGAGGATTCGAGTTCGAGTCTCGGTCGCAACCGTTATATATATATTTTTAAACTATTGATATTATTTCAATTATGAATATGTTATATATATATACTTATATATTTTTTTTAATACATTATGGCCTAGTCAACATTAGTTTCTTACTAGGCAGAAGCCTGTTCTAAGAAACTAATCATGCCGTGACAAGTTATGCAAAATTTTAATATTTAAAGGTGTGCATTGTACTCTTAATAAATGAACATTTCAACAATTTTTCAGAAGATATAATCGAGAAGACATTATATGAATAATATATATCAGAAGACCTAATGGTTTAAAGCCTTTAAAATTTGTGTAATCTGAGAAAATCAAATCATGCCTACGGTATTATATAAATTACTACAATTTGTTTTGTCGTTGGCGATCTCACTCGAGTGTTTCTATTCACGCCTCTCTACCGCCACTTGTAAGTGTACACAAGTCGATTAAACAATGCTTATTTAACGCCAGCTTGAAATTTTCCCTAATTCCTTAGTTCATTCATTTTGCGAAGGATCTCAGTCCTGGAGGGACGGCGGGAGAGGGAGGCGTGGGTGAGAAGAGAGAAGGGAGGCTTGACGTAACGTAAGATTTTGCATTGTAATTTGTTAATTTTAAGCTAATTGACAAGGGAGTATTTATCATTAGGACTTGGGAGGAAGTATTCTTGGTGAACAGAGAAGTGATGAGTTCTGCAAGGGATATTATGAAATGATAGTTGAAATACAAAAATGCTGTTTTTAACAAATTAATAAATACTGCCATTGCCAAAATAATAACTAAAAAAAAAATTTTGGTATACTCATGTTCAGTATATTTTGTTAAAACATTAGAAAAGATATGTATTTATAGTGAAAATGAAATAATTATTTTGTGTAAAACCACAGATTTCAAAAAAAACTTTTATGACCGACCGGTTTCGCTTAGCCTAAGCATCATCAGGGTACAAAATTAAACTAAACAAGAAATACAAAGTGTGCGGTTATATATATTCATACACACAGAAGGAAAACGCAATACAAAATAAAATAAAAAAAGTAAGTAACAGTACAAAAAAACAAAAGAATAACATTTTAATTTAAAAAACGGAACAGAGAGAAAGAGTCAGATAATATGAAATGAAAGAGGCAAAACGTCAACTGAGAACAACTGAGATAAATAAATAGTGAGTAATTTTATAATTTTACTGGAAATATAATGTAGTATTGAACTAATGGATAAATTTAATTGATTATTAAGAATATAACTTTTAATTTTAATAGCTTTCTTTATTTCTAGGGCTTCTAAATTATTTAATCTGTTGCCATGACCGTTTTATGAGCACCGGTGCTTTTATTGTCGGTATGATCTTTTTCAATAAGATAATTAAAATAAAATCTGTGTTATTATTTCATTTTCATCAAATATGTCAAACCACAAAGTAATTGCTTTCTACGAAAATAGAAAGATATTTATAAACATTAAGTCGTGTGTCAAAAACGTTTTTTGGTCACTTGGCCGTGGAGGAAAATTATGTTCGATTGGTTATTAATACATGCAATAAATTTCTTTGAACGATCTACAAAAAAAACGATTTTACGCAAAGCAATAAGCCCACCTTTTTGTAGCCTTAAATATGTATGAGTAAAAAGGGTTGGCACTTAATAAATATAAAATTGAAGGGTATGAAAATAATAGCCCAGTTTTAGATCAAAATCAGTTTGAAAACTTTCATAAAAAAAAACAAAACACTTTTTTTGAAGTGCCAAATTTACAATGCATTGTAACATGGGTCAATTATTTTATGTATTTTATCCATATTCCATCAATTTTCTCTCATAATTATGAAAAGTAAAATTCAGTTATTTTTGAGAGAACATTTACACTGTTCCTTGTAGTAAGAAATATATGGAGAGGTACCTTTGCGAAACAGTGTAGTCAGTATTGTTGACTTTATATTGACTCGAGAAATAGACAAAGATATGTTAAAGGAAGTTGGATAGACTATTAGTTGCCGCCCACATGGAATTCGTACATTTTTTTAATAAAAAACATAATTTAACACATTAAACAAAACAATATCAATACACCGTTAAAATGATTTAAATAGTCAAAATATCACGCAAACACTAATAACAGAAGGTTTGCCTGAATAATGATGGAAGCTTTTTGTTGATTTTATGTCTTTATATCATTAAAAATTGGTCAAAAATATTTAAAACTGTTGAAATACCTCTGAAAAGTGATGTTTTATAATCTTTGTTTGGTCTTATTTGAACATTCACGCATAGCACATATCACCATCATGTTTGATTTATTTGTATAACCACTGCAAGTTTTTAACCAACACAAATATAGGAAATAACCTCAAAATCCGTCGAGGTAAGCTATACGACTCGATGATGTGAAGTTAGCGAGGACGGGGAACATTTTTACATACTTAGAAGTGTTGCAATATTAAGTGACGACTTTTCTTGTCTCTTTCTCTCTTATGGTATACCACGTAAAAACCCGGAGAAAGTGATTCATCGCAAGGTTGTATAGGTTGGGTAAAAACATTTAGCTATATCTCCTTATATCGGTACTCCAAGCACTGTACATTGAAAGACTGTAGGTAGGTACCTACCTACCCTCAAAGCAGAGATTTTATAATGTCATACGAGCAAAGTGAATTCTGCCAAACCGTTTGATGTGGTTTTTTAATAATCTTGTTTGTTCTTACACATCAAACCATAAATAACAAAGCTGTACAATGTAGAAGCCATAACTTATTTGGCAAACGTAAAATGAGTGGATGCTTCAAGAGCAGGAGGTGGTACCGAAGTCGCCCGCGAAGAATGGGGGTGTTAAGTTTTGGACGGAGGAGGAAAGTGTTTACAGCGAGGAACTGCAAAGGAAAATTTTGTTTGGGATAATTATGAAAGAAAGGCCTTATTCTCCTCTGTGCTTTGGTCAGTATCTCTGCCTTGATGATTGTTTGTTTGACTGTGGGAGCTGCAAAGGTATTGTAAGCTTTTAACTGATTATACTGAAAGATTAATTTAGGTTTTCTAAATATTAACTAAATTCGGTTGTGACTATTATCTTTTTATTTTCTCGCTTTTGTTTCATATTTGTGTTTTGGATTATTGGTATTATTTAAATATTTAAAAACATAAGAATTAATGCTTTGAAGTTATACCTAGTTTCAATATTAAATAATTTCCTTTGTAAGTACATACGTGCGAGCGTGAACCTTTTAAAATTTGTAACTTGTGTTAATTGAAATTTTCGTTTTTTGTTTTTTTATTTAATTTTAGGATTCTTTCGTAATCCTCTGCTAACTATCTAGGGCTTATTCAAATACTCCCTCATAATGTCTATCTAACTAGTACTGCGGCTCATTGGGCCCTTATTACTATCACCATCTGATGGTTGTATTTAATTGACTGAATTTATGTTTACATTAGTGAGTTCTTAGGGAAAAGGTCTTAACTAGATAAAAAAAACCCTAAGCAGTAAATTGAAATTATCAAATTTAAAAAAAATAATATTTTCAAAATATCTACTTACCTAATAAATTACCTACCTATTATGTATTTTAGTAGACATTATTCTATATTTTAAATTGGTGGATTAGAGCAACAAATATTTTTTCTTGACAAATCAAGTTGCATGCCGTAATTTTTTACTGATAACAGCATTATTGGTAATTGTAACTCTCAAGGAACTGGCAAAAAAAATGGTTTCAACATTGCCTAAGGCTATATTTTGTGAGTCCTTTTTAATTGAATTAATGGCTTTTGATATATATTTTTAATTAATTGCTTCTTCCAGACAATCCGCACAATGCACGTGAGCCATTCCCAACTAGGGAAAAAAAGGACAAAATAAACTGAATGTAACCAACTGTGACAATAATAATATATTCATTCGCATTAATGTTAAAATATTTATTGACTTACTCGCTGGTCAGGAACGCTCGTGCGCTAGCCTCGTGGTGTCTGGATAAGGCTATTGAATTGTAACGATGTAACACCGCGCTAGAAACAATTGAAAATAAAACAGAAGAGCTTTGATGTGAAAAAAAGTGTTGCTCGTTGGTTTATCGCTTGTACGTCGGTTTGTTTTTTTTTATAATATACTCGTATATAAAATAAATGTGTTTTTTTGTGAATCAGAAGACTTAAATTAAGTGTGGTATTTTGTTGTGATAATATAAATGTCTAGGAAGAATCAAAAACTTCATCGGTGAGTGAATGGTTTCTCATTTTTCCTTCATTTTATATAATCTTTCTACAAGCTACAATTAGACAATTCCATCAAGTTGTAGGTATAGTTTATCGTAATATGTTCCAAATTCATCTGCAGTTAACAATACCAACAATACGGATTATTATAATTAAACTTTATCATGCTGACTATCTTTATATATTACTCCCGCTCTTGATCCATCATACCAAGAACAAACCCGATTCAACAGAATCACTCGCTTATGTTAGTAAAGCTCTTAGAGCGCGTTTTTTTTTAATGTAATAAATATACAAGTGTATTATTTAACGTTATAAAATCATTTCTATCTTTTGATCTCAGGATTTATAGGTTAAATTAAAAGAAGAAGGCCATACCCGAGTAAGTCGGGAGGGTCTCGATAAATATTTAGTTTCAAGGCTCTATAAAGGACAGATAAAGTCAATAACTCAGCTGTACCCTAGATTTAAAGTGATATACGGGATATTGCATTATACGGGAATAAGGGAACATCCCGGGCCTTTGGGTGGCCGCGAGATCTCCAACAATATAAATTTCTAAACAATAGATATCAATAAAATGTTGGTGATAGGTAGATTAAACGCATTAATTTCCTTTGTGCGTTTCTCCGTACGAATTATTTACGCCCTCATGGGCTTTTACATAACATATGATATAAAACATAAAATAATAGTGACATAAAAAATAACAATGATTAAGTTGATAGAAATATTATAATTCAAATTAACACTAGTATTTTTGAAAGAGGTATGCTATTATAGCCTTCTTGTAACTAGATTCAGTGCAGTTGAATATATCTACTATTTCAGCGATAGAACTACTCACTGCATGCAATCTAGGTACGAGCAAGTATTTAAATGACTCATTCCTGATATTATTGTTACATGTTAGGTACATGGAAGGTAATTAAGCTAAGTAAATCAGGGCTGTCTATAATTCCATCAACAATTTTAAAAATAAACCAACCAATATATTTTCTTGGCAAGTCAAGTAACATCCCGTGATTTGTCACTGACAACAACTAGTTATTAAAAAAAACAGTAATCACATCGCCGCTGGAAAGGCAAAAGGGTTTAAGCGACACTTTAGTTAAAAATGAGTTAAATGTGCAGTTTTAATTAGTTTTTTTTCTGCATTGAATGACTCTCGTTTGATTCTGAAGACTTTTGTGGCCCTTCAGCCATCTAAAATATATTTACTATTTGGGAAAAGGCTCAACTCAAGCGACACAAGTTCGGGACGTTTTTAAGCCTTTTGTCACTTCAGGTCACCAGTGAAAGCATTGAGGTACCGGAGTTAACTTTTTTTTCAAAATCCAGCCAGGTACTGAAGACTTATGAATTTTATTGCAAAACAAACAAATAACTTCAAAGTAATCTGGTGTACACTTCCCAAAATGGCGCTTCAGCCTTTCAAAATGGCGCTTCGCCTTTCCGGCGACGTATATCCAATTTAAAATTAAATACTTTTAAAAAATTCCAAGCTATTTAAAGGAAAACTGGCCATTTACGCATTTCCAGATATTGCAGAATTAGAATTTCATAATAATTAAAATAGAAACAAATGTTTCCCATAGAGCTCTAACAGTGGGCTTTGAAAGTTAAAATCACCACATTCAAATTGATAAGCACGCTGGAACATTCTTGGAACTTGGAATCCGGCTTTGCACAGTATTTCTGAGAAGTATTCAATGTGGCACACAATTACGAGGAATTATGTACAATGACATACGGGCAAAATTCAACAAGCATATAATATTGTTAACAATAATAATGGTTAGATATTTTGTATAGCGCCTTTTTTAGGAAAAAATCACTTCGAGTGATTGTATATATGAATAGTAGGTATAGGTATATTATATTATAAACTCAGCACAAACCTACTTTCATAATGGTGAAAACCAAGCTTAAAAACGTTCAAGAACCTCTAAATTACAAAAATTATACCAAAAAAAAATTAAATATTTAAATACATTATATATATTAATTCAAGAATGGTAGTGACTCTCAGTATCGCCTTGATGAAATACCACCATTCAGAATCGCAGCTTTACTTGATATGGCGTTCACCATTTTCAGTGACCAGATCTAAATGGTTAATTTCATTTTGGCATATTTGTATAATGTAAGATACATATATAATTTATTCATATATCCTCTTTATATTTATACAGTTAAATGTAACTGTTAAATGGTTGGCCAAAATTTCGACACAGCGCCAGCGTTTGAAAATTTTGATTGGGAAAAACGAACCTTACTTTTTTTTATTATTCAAATACAAATATTACCCTTCAACTAGATCAATCCCTCCAATGCCCCTCTCTCTCCACATTCCATACATTTTGTAACTTGTTTGTTCTTTCTTAAATTTCTAAACTTATCAAGAAACCGATAATTGGTTTAAATTTCTGTTGTTTATTGAATGTACTGATTATTTCTGTATAATTTAATGTCCAGAATGTCAAAAATTGTTAACTCAAGCCGCGGTTTTGAAATTTTTGGTAGCAGTCTAAATGATTTTCGTCATTCTTTACTTTGACTCTACCAAAACTTTGACTAGACCATGGCTTGAATGTTCTCTCTTTTGTTCATTTTGCCTTATTTTTGTCATCGCTACATTTATTATTATGTAAATGCTATTCCTTCTCTGTTGCTCTATTTTCCATTTTGTGTTTTATATGTATTTTTTGTAATTGGACTTTAGTCCGTTAATTTATAAATAAATAAATAAAACTCTCAGTCTTCTAAATAAAATATTTTTAACAAATATCTAAGTTTTCCACAGAAAAATGTGTGAATAGCTGAACAATTATGGTAAAGTCGGCGCGTCATTTTGAAATCGAAGTTGAAATAACGAGTTTGGTAATGGGAAGGTTAATGCAGTACAGTGAATACTTTTATATTATATTTTTAACAGTAAAAAAATCACTGGATGTAACTTGACTTGCCAAGAAAGAATATTAGTAACTTTAATCCACCTGTTAGATCGGAAACTGCGATAAAACACCAATGTGTTTTCAGCTTCATATGAATTTGGATAAAAGTGGACTGCAAACGATAAAGTGTACTACTTGGTGGAAAAATTTAAATGTAGCTTGTGGAAAAAAGATAATTAAATGAAAGGAAAATGGAAAACCATTCACTCACCGATGTAGTTGAAGTTTTGATTCTACTTACAAAGTTGTATTATACATGAAACAAATCACAACAAAATACCACACTTAACTTTATAATATCGGAGATCAAAACAACAGACTGACGAACAAGCGAGAAACCAACGAGCAACACGTTTTTTTCTCATCAAAACTCTTCTGTTTGATTCTTAAATTGTTTCGAACACGGTGTTGTTGAATACGGAAATCTAATATAGTGAAATGGTTGGATAATGTAGGAACGGATGAAAAACACAAAGGTAAAAACCTAACAAATTATCATTAATTAATAGTTTTTTTTTTTAAATTTGATAATTTCAATTAAAATCAGTTCTCGATTTGAGATAAGTCAAGAATACAGTTAGTGGGCCATCCAGAACATTTTGCTTTGTTGGCACAAATCAAAATAGACGTTCGGGATGCAAACATTTTTTGCTCGTCCAATTTAAAAGGCTGGCCCGTTTAGTTTGGTGCAGAGGCGTTGTTTTTTTTTCCATCGCCGGTCGTGATATTGATCCCCGTCCAAAAAATAGCCCACGTATTACCTGAATCAGTTAAAATATCACAGCCGAAGAAAAAGTACCAAAAAGTGTTCAGAATTGAAACGTTGCTTGAAATAGCTTTAGCCGTGTTTGGTGACCAGATCTGAATAGCCAGATACTTCCCAACCTTCTCCTTCCGCATTTCCTTCTCCTCCCCACTACCTTCAACCTTACAACATACCCCTATTGGGGATGACCAGTCATTCCCAAAGTAGTCTATATCGACCCCCAGGGGTCAATTCCGACCTGCAAGGGGTCCACGTCAGTGAAAATAAAATTAGGGGCGCATGAGACTTAAATGGGGGTCCACGAGAGTGGATTTCATTTAGGCAGGCGGTCACCAAAATGTTGGCTTCCCGCAAATGTAATAATCCACCTCACACCTATGTAGGTACTTACGTAATTCTCTCTTATAATAGACATTATCCCTAATATTTTAAGAACTGGTTCTTCCTCAGTTTCATATTTTTGTCAATTTGCTAGTGCTTTGTCGATTTACTAGTACTTTTGTCGATTTGCTAGTACTTTTTTCGATTTTCTAATACTTTTGTCGATTTGCTAGTGCTTTTGTCGAATTGCTAGTACTTTTAGATTTCAAATCTCTACCGACTATTGCTTTTTTTTTCGTTCACAAAAAATTAAAAGCAGGGGGTCTATACAAAACAGAAGAAATCGGCAAGTCCTACGCTACAAAAAAGTTTGGAAACCTCTGCTCTAGACGGTTGAGAGCAGTTGAGACTCTTGTGCGGTATTCATAAAAAAAAAACAACATACCCAAATCTGGGGATGCTATAGTCCCACTGGCTCCAGACGGTTGGGAGCAGTTGTGACTCTTCACTATTCACATGAAAAAATCTAACGAATGTAAAATAAATATCACAAACTGAAATAGCCTTCAGGAGAGTACGAAAATATTTCAAGAAACCAAAATAATATATCAGTCTATTTAAGGAATTTTACCTGAAAAGGGATCTTTCGTTATTTATTCAAAGACCGTTTTACCTTGACTCTGCCGGAGTGATTTATGTGAGGGAATAATGATGTCGGAGGACTCCCCTACATAATTCAAATGTATGGAAAATACCCTTTTTAACGCTTTTCATCATTTTTTTAAAGGGGTATTTTTAAACGGCCGAAAATTGAATAACATTATTTTTTTTATGTTTACGGATGTCTACCGAAGAATACATAAACTCAGCCTTTTTAAATTATCAGAACAAAAATCCTTTTGTATTTTCGTTCAAAATTTTATTTTATAATTTTTTTAAAATTATTTTACTTGACTGTACATTTTTTTTTATTTGTTGGTAAATTGCCCATCCCACTAGGCGTAGGCCTGTGTTGGGATGGTAATTTGCAAAAGTGTTTTTTTTAGCTACATAGTAACATGTTGATATCAAAAATTTAGTACATACATAATAAAAATAAAATAAGTCAACGACAAATTTGAAGATATAGAATTTACATATTAAGAACTAAATTAAACTTGGTTTTTAAAGTGATTAATGATATTGTTTTTAAATGAGATTTTGGTTTGTATGTTTCTGATGGTGCTGGGCAGAGAATTGAATTGCTTAGTAGAGTTGTACTTTAGATCTTTTTTCTCCGTAAGCGGTTTTATAGGCTGGGATATTGAAGAATGTTATTTATGACTGCATTGAAATTTTTCATAGAGTAATTAAAAAAATAATATTTTTCTTACAGTGAATACCGCACAAGAGTCCCAACTCCTCCCAGTCGTCTAGAGCCAGTGAGACTATGATATCTAAAATTGGGGTATGTTGTGAGGCTGAAGGTGATAGGGAGGGGAAGGATATGAGGAAGAGGAAGGTTGGGAAGTACGTGGCTATTCAGATCTTGTCACCAAACACGGTCAAAACCATTTCAAGCAACGTTTCGATTCTGAATGGTGGTCTTTCACCAAGCCAATACTTAGAGTATCTATCAATCTGGAATGTGCTGTAAATAAACATTACATTATTTTTATATGAATTAAATGTGTTATGGCACATATTAAGTAAATTAAAGTCATTGGCGCACGCCGGGTTTGAACCCGCGACCTTTGGATTTGTAGTCGAGAGTCTTACCACTCGACTATGGAGGCCATCAAATTAATAGTAATAATTAATATTTTCAATGGTATTGTAGACAGCCCTGATTTACTGAACCTTATTGCCTTTCATGTACCAACGAGAACTACTCTAATAATAATAATAATATGACCGGTTAGTAGCCGAGTGGATAAACGCGTCGGATTCCCACCCGGGCGTCATGGGTTTAATTCCTCCTCTAAATAAGTCCTCCATCATTGCACAAGCAACATCTTCCGCTTATTGCGATGGTAGTAGGAGTTTTTCAAATAACCTAATATAACCTGTAGTAACCTGGGAATGTTTGCCTTTCTTTAAAAATGTATATATATATAGACAGAGGTCGCAGATTCAAACCCGGCGTACGCAAACAACTGTTATTTAATTAATATGCGTTATAACACATTCAATTCATTTTAACTCATATTCATGAACGTGTCTAGAATAATCTAGTTATAAGATTGAAAAATAATTCTGTACTCTCCCGGTGCGACAGTAGCCCAATAAATGCTATGCCAACAGCTACTTGCCGACACTCGGGGGAAAAATATATATACGCACTAGGATAAATTGTAAATATTTATGTTAACACATCAATGTAAACTCCACGGGCCTAACCCTTTTTGTAGCTTGGATATTGAAGTCCGCAGAGGATCAACACACTCAGCCGCTCATGTTAATAAGCATGAGCTAACAGCTACATTAGAGGAAGATCTCAAAAAACGTTATCTTCCTCTTTCGGCGCTACTGGATTATATTAAACAGGTCACGAGTCTCCTCTGACCACTAACGGGACTTTTCCTCAAACCCCGCCACCCTACTTGGCCCAAAAGCGGTCAAGACGGACGTCTCGCTCCGATTCACGCAGGTGTCTCGTACTTCCACGACCCGGCCCGGATTGGTTGAACCGATTTTGGCCGTTTTGAAACTCAGACAGACGGCAAAACGCCGTCTCGATTACAGACTTTTCTGCTCAATTTTGTACACAACGGCAGACGTACAAGCAAATAAATATCACCAATCTGTTTATATACAAATTCTGAACATTATGAGATAAAAATATAATACAAGGTACTCCAGGAACTCCCGTTATCGTCCGAACTCTAGAACCTGTAAAGAGATTCGCGGACATGTAAAAACCTAAAACATTTTTCTGTGACTCAATAAAAATTCTTGAGACAAAGTAGGTTAGGCAGAGTGATAGGCAATTTAATAAACTAGAACTAGATTTTTTGTTTACTGTTCTACAAAAATCTGGGACGACGGGGCAGATAGACAAAGTTAACGCAGAGCGAACTAGTCACCCCCACTCCGGCGAAATTCGGGCTAGACACCGATTCCCGGCTCCGGGTATAAATACAGGGTGCAAACCGATACTCGGCACTCTGCTCTCAGCGCCCGCCGCCTTCACTCACTCTGCCCAGCCGTCTTCTCTCGCATTTGGACCTTGACCTGCTCTTTGATTTCGCCCCCTGGACCCGTTCTCTCCGCAGCTCGAAGTGATTCCTCGCCAGCCGGAACCGGATCCAGAAGTCACCGTCTCAGAGAAGTATCAGCGTCACTGAGAAGCCAAACGTCTTTTTCAAGACGAGGGGATTTCGATTTGGAAGGTTTTTTCTGCGTGCCAGTTCCCTATTGCTAATTACTTTTTATTTTTGTGCAGGTCCCTTCCGTCCCGTACAAATTGGTGGCCGGTCCGGTATTCCCGCGTACCTCCAGTAGCCAGGCCGTCGCACCCAGGACTGGCCAGAACCTGGTGACGTCACTCCGGATGCTAAAAACGGAGGGCCACGATCACCAATCCTACCCTGCTGACTGACGTCACGGCTAAGATGCCTTGCACCCTGCGACTGGCCTGGCTACTGGAGGTACGCGGGATGATTGGCCCGATGCGAATACAAGGGTGGCCCCGGCCGCCCCAAGTCCACGCCGGTGTTTGTGAGAATAGTGAAAGCAACAGTGACAGTGACATTAAAGACGAGCCGCGCGACGAAAGAATCGCGAGTGAACGCTTGCGCATTCGCAACCGAGAGATTACGAGTGTACAAGTGCACGCCGGCTCTGGCGATGTCGCAGTGTCGCGTAAACGAAAGAACAGTGGCGGCACAACAAGTAAGGCGAAGCGAGAGGCGCCGAGCCAAACAAACAATAGAACGCGAGTGAACACCCGCAGCAGGCAAGTGACCCGCACAACGAAATCGGACAGTTGCGTCCAGTGTGGCGCAACAAATCACACCGTATCGCAGTGCGCCGAGTTCGCCGCGAAGAGCTTTGTGGTCCGGTGGGAATTCGTGCGGGAAAAACGCCTGTGCCGGAAGTGCTTCGGGGAGCATCACTCCCGAGACTGTACGACGACAACCTGGTGCGGCGTAGGAGGTTGCAGCTCCCCGCACCACCGCCTCCTACACGATCCCGAATTCGTGCGAAAGGGTGCGGGAGTGAATTTGTGACGCCAGACAATGGACCAGAGTGTCCTTCTGAAAATTGTGCCAGTAGTGTTGTGCGCTCCCCACGGGAACGAAGTATCAGTGTTCGCGCTCCTGGATGAAGGCTCTACAGTGACGCTCGTCGACTCTGACACCGCAACACACATCGGCGCAGACGGGCCGGTCCGCGGTCTACGGATCCACGGTGCCAAAGGGATGTGCACCTCCGACACCCTCTCCCGCCGAGTCAAGCTGTCAATAAGAGGCGTGGATAGCGAGGACACTTATCGGATCACGGCTAGCACAATAGCAAACCTTAGCCTGCCCGAACAACAAATTACCCGAGAGAGGTACGTCACCCCGACACTCCTGATAGGGCAAGATAACGCCCACCTGATTGTGTCACGCGAGGTGCGTGAGGGCCGCGGCACTACGCGAATGATGTCGCGGACTGCACTAGGGTGGATAACTCATGGGGGAATTGACACCGGCAGCAACAACACCACGCTACAGTTAGAGACGGCCGCGGATATTCGCTTACGGGAGCTAGTGAAGTCGAATTTCGCCATCGACTCTCTCGGCGTGACCTCCGCTGTCAGAGTTAAGGCTAGCGAGCAGAAAGCCATCGCAATAATGACCGAGACGACCCGCCCTCTGCCCACTGGAAGGTGGGAAACCGGTCTGCTATGGCGCGACCCAGAAGCCACCCTACCCGACAACCGGCAGTGCGCGCTAAAACGGCTGCAGCTACTGGAGAGAAAGTTAGCAAGAGATGACAGCCTGGCAGCGGCTTATACGGACAAAATGAGCCAGCTCGTGGAGAAGGGATACGCTCGAAAGTTATCAGCCAGTGAAGCCGCAGTACCCGCTCCCCGCAAATGGTACTTGCCCCACTTTGCGGTGATTAATCCCAACAAACCAGGGAAAATAAGGGTAGTGTTTGACGCCGCTAGCCGCTGCCGAGGGACCTCCCTTAACGATCGTCTGCTGACTGGCCCGGACCTACTATCGTCCCTCCTTGGCAACATTCTACGGTTCAGAGAGGGACGGGTCGCCATCGCCGCAGACATCAAGGAAATGTTCCTGCGGATCCAGATAAGAGCAGAGGACCAGCCCTCTCAACTTTATTTGTGGAGGTCAAAGCCGCTCCACGAACCTGACACTTACCAGATGACGTCGATGATGTTTGGAGCAACCTGCTCGCCTAGCAGCGCCCAGTTTGTCCGCGACCAGGTAGCCGACAAGTACGAGCACGAGTACCCCGCCGCTGCAGTGGCCATCCGAAAGAAGTTTTACATGGACGACTACCTGGATGCAGTGGACACACACAAGGAGGCAGCCAACCTTGTCCACGGCGTAGGTACCCTACTCGCCAAAGGAGGGTTCCACCTAACTAACTGGGCCTCCAACAGCCAAGCAGCCATAGAAAACGTTCCCATTGAAGACCGGGCCAACTCCACAGTGCAAATCAGCAGTGGAGGAACAGAGACGGAGAGAGTGCTTGGGCTAGTATGGGAGCCCTCCTCCGACCAGTTTCTATACTCTTTCTCTGAGGCAGTTACCCCCGAAGTAGCCACGCGACCCACGAAGAGGCAGCTACTTTCGATAGTAATGAAGATCTTTGATCCGGTAGGCTTCGTCGCCTGCCTTACTATCAGATCAAAGATACTATTGCAGGCCGTGTGGCGCTCGAGCGTTGGCTGGGACGACCCAATCAGCCCTGAACACGCCCAAAGATGGACAGACTGGCTGGAGCTTCTGAAGGCAAACAGCATAGCCGTACCAAGACGCTGCCTTCATCACAGACGGAACAACGTGACCCTGCACCTCTTCTGCGACGCGTCAGAACAAGCCTGCTGCGCTATTGCCTACTACACGGAAGACATATATGGCGTCTTACGAGCAACATTCCTGGCAAGCAAGTGCAAGGTGGCGCCACTGAAGCCCCTCTCCATTCCCCGTCTTGAGCTGCAAGCCGGGCTCATCGCAGCAAGGCTGGCCAAAACCATCAAAGAAGAGAGCCAGGCCCAGATATCACGAACCTGCTTCTGGACGGATTCCACCACCGTGTTGTGTTGGTTGCGCACCGATCCACGCGCCTACTCGGCCTTTGTGGCAAACCGACTCGGCGAGATAGATGAGCTGACCAACATAGCTGACTGGAGATGGGTACCGACCAAGCTCAACCCTGCTGATGTCGGCACCCGAGACATAGAAGCTCCCGACTTGTCCCCAGAAGGGAGGTGGTTTTCTGGCCCCCCCTTTCTCACCACACCAGAGGACGCGTGGCCAAAGGAACGCGCCCCAATGACCAAACCAGACGACCTAACCCTGGAAGTTCGGCCCCAATATGTCGGCTTGCTGTCAGCCATCGGAGAAGCTTTACCATCAATCGAGCGGTTTTCTTCCTGGCAACGCCTTGTGCGCGCAACAGCCTGGATACTCCGCTTCATAAGACGTTGCCAACAGACACAGGCCGACAGGCCGATAGAGGCCCTCTACGAGCAGAAGAGGTCAAGGAAGCAGAACACCGCTGGGTAAAGAGATCCCAGGAGGACGCCTTCAGTGCAGACTTACGTGCCATCCGGCAGGGCCAGAGCTTGCCTACCGGTAGCCGCCTCAAACCACTCAACCCGTTCTTTGGCCCAGATGGCGCCTTTGCGGATGGGCACCCGACTACAAGCCCTGACACAGACCAAGAGCGTGGCCCGAACACCGATCATCCTGGACGGCGGCGACCCTTACACCCGTCTCTTAATCCGCCACTACCACCAGAAGGCGGACCACCCAAGCACTGAGAAGACGGTGGCAGAAGTACGGAGCGACTTCTTTGTGTTACGACTTCGCACAACAAGCCGGAAAATAGCCCACGCCTGCCCAACATGCCACATGCGCAAGAGTAAACCATCTCCACCTATGATGGGGGCACTACCACCACCTCGCTTGATGCACCATATCCGCCCCTTCACACACTGCGGGCTCGACTACTTCGGGCCCCTAGCGATCACCGTAGGAAGACATAGAGAGAAGCGCTACGGGGCAATCTTCACCTGCCTCTCGACCCGCGCCATCCATCTAGAGCTAGCTGCCTCACTGACTGCGGACTCAGCCATCATGGCTATACAAAGGATGACCGCCCGAAGGGGGCAACCTGATGTCATGTACTCGGACAATGGGACAAATTTCCACGGAGCCGATGCCGAGATGAGAGACGCCCTGATGTCACTGAGCCAGGATGACAGAGTGATTGACGCTTTAACTACCCGGGGTATCGAATGGAGTTTTATCCCACCAATGACTCCTCATATGGGGGGAGCTTGGGAGAGACTAGTGAGGTCGGTTAAACGAGCCCTGAGCGCTACACTCAAGGAGAGGGCGCCTAAAGAAGAGACCCTGCTGACGGCATTAGCAGAGGCAGAATTTGTGGTAAACAACAGACCACTTACCCACGTCTCAGTAGACCCCCGAGACGAGGAGCCCCTGACGCCCAATCACTTCTTACTTGGGTCCGCCGGAAAACGCCCCCAGCTATCCCTCTACGACAGGAAGGAGGAAGAGATCTGCCTTCGCCGTCAGTGGCGCATCGGGCAACAGCTTGCTGACATGTTCTGGAGACGGTGGCTACGGGAATACTTGCCCACCATGGCCGCCCGCCAAAAATGGCACAACCTAGCCACGCCTATTCAGAAGGATGACTTGGTTATCATAATGGACCCTGCATTACCCCGAAATAGCTGGCCACGCGGCCGAGTCCTTGAAACCAAACCAGCCGCTGACGGACAAGTCAGGACGGCGCGAATACAGACGAGTTCCGGAATTTATGAGAGGCCAGCGGTTAAGCTCGCTGTGATTCTCCCAGCCCCAACACCACTACCCGCGCCGGTGACCACTGCCGAGGCGACTACCTCCAAGATGACCGCCTCCAAGATGACCACCTCCAAGATGACCACCTCCAAGATGACCACCTCCAAGATGACCACCTCCAAGATGACCACCTCCAAGATGACCACCTCCAAGATGACCACACAGCCACGACCCGCCAGACCTAGGCGTAAGCCAAACACCACCAGGATATCCGCCCCTAAGATGACCCCCTCAATGATGAAACGACCGACCAGACCCAGACGCGGAAAGCACCACCAGAAGAGGACACGCCCGAAGGACTAGCAGGTTGCAGCCGATACTGCACCGGGGGGAGTGTATCGAACGTGTCTAGAATAATCTAGTTATAAGATTGAAAAATAATTCTGTACTCTCCCGGTGCGACAGTAGCCCAATAAATGCTATGCCAACAGCTACTTGCCGACACTCGGGAGAAAAATATATATACGCACTAGGATAAATTGTAAATATTTATGTTAACACATCAATGTAAACTCCACGGGCCTAACCCTTTTTGTAGCTTGGATATTGAAGTCCGCAGAGGATCAACACACTCAGCCGCTCATGTTAATAAGCATGAGCTAACAGCTACATTAGAGGAAGATCTCAAAAAACGTTATCTTCCTCTTTCGGCGCTACTGGATTATATTAAACAGGTCACGAGTCTCCTCTGACCACTAACGGGACTTTTCCTCAAACCCCGCCACCCTACTTGGCCCAAAAGCGGTCAAGACGGACGTCTCGCTCCGATTCACGCAGGTGTCTCGTACTTCCACGACCCGGCCCGGATTGGTTGAACCGATTTTGGCCGTTTTGAAACTCAGACAGACGGCAAAACGCCGTCTCGATTACAGACTTTTCTGCTCAATTTTGTACACAACGGCAGACGTACAAGCAAATAAATATCACCAATCTGTTTATATACAAATTCTGAACATTATGAGATAAAAATATAATACAATGTACTCCAGGAACTCCCGTTATCGTCCGAACTCTAGAACCTGTAAAGAGATTCGCGGACATGTAAAAACCTAAAACATTTTTCTGTGACTCAATAAAAATTCTTGAGACAAAGTAGGTTAGGCAGAGTGATAGGCAATTTAATAAACTAGAACTAGATTTTTTGTTTACTGTTCTACAAAAATCTGGGACGACGGGGCAGATAGACAAAGTTAACGCAGAGCGAACTAGTCACCCCCACTCCGGCGAAATTCGGGCTAGACACCGATTCCCGGCTCCGGGTATAAATACAGGGTGCAAACCGATACTCGGCACTCTGCTCTCAGCGCCCGCCGCCTTCACTCACTCTGCCCAGCCGTCTTCTCTCGCATTTGGACCTTGACCTGCTCTTTGATTTCGCCCCCCTGGACCCGTTCTCTCCGCAGCTCGAAGTGATTCCTCGCCAGCCGGAACCGGATCCAGAAGTCACCGTCTCAGAGAAGTATCAGCGTCACTGAGAAGCCAAACGTCTTTTTCAAGACGAGGGGATTTCGATTTGGAAGGTTTTTTCTGCGTGCCAGTTCCCTATTGCTAATTACTTTTATTTTTTGTGCAGGTCCCTTCCGTCCCGTACACAGGTAATTCACGACCTTCCTCTTCCCCATCTGCGTCCCCTCTTTACAATCTTCAGCGTCACAACATACCCCGATCGGGAGCAGTTGAAACTTTTGTGCGGTATTCACTGTAAAAAAAAACAAACAGTTGGTAATACATGAGCAGAGGTGAGTATTTTTGTATCTAGAGTGCTAAAAGGGTT